>WEIU01010184.1:67060-110145 GCA_013389925.1 Aegithalos caudatus
AGGAGGAAATACTGGCATGTGTGAAATGTAGGAGAGGAAATGTAAGAAGAGAGAAATCAGAACATGACACATAATAGGGCTGCAGAAAGAGCAGCTGATAAAAAAAAAGATAAGCATTGAAGAGGAAATTAAAAGACAACAAGTTATCCACTTGGAATTGATCAAGAAATAAGAGCATGTATGCCTGTAGTAACATCTCCATCTCCCATTGGCAGTTCCTCCAAGATCCAGGGTGTTCCCTGAGTCCTGGCTGACATCCAGGTTGGGTAATTATATTCTACTTACATAAAATTCCCCTTGCAGTTTCAATTGGACACCACTTTGCATCCCAAACTGTTCTGCAGTGTGGTTATGCCTGCTTCACAGCAGAGATGGCTGCATTTCAGCAGGGAGCAAAGTTATCTTTTTATATAGTTCATATACTCTGTTATAAAGCACCTGGGACCCTTCTGCATCAAACGTGCTGTACACATTACTTATCAGTAGTATTCAAGTTATTAGGAGAAATAGTATACAGTCATCATTTATCTATTGAGACAATAAATTCTCTGCTAAGTAGGGTCTAAGCTAAATCACAGTGCCATAGTAGTGCTCAGATGGAGTTGAATGGCACGGTTATAAAAGTAATTGAACAAGCCAGTATGGCTACAGCTGGGGAAAGTAAATCAATGGCCTAGATCCTCAGCTTAAGTAAAATAGATTCATAGAAGCTCAGTTATTTACACCAGTGGGGAATTTGCCTCAAAAAAACAGGCTGGCAAAGAGAGACTGACCATCCTTCCCAAAGTTTTAATGCTTTTCCACGCAGCAGGAGCAAGCAGGCAAGTGCTGACAAACTGTGTTTAAGCAGTAGTTGCAAACTTAGAGGAGGTTCTGGAGCCAAAAAATTAGAGAAAGGAGAAAAATGCACATGTACACACATACACACACACACACACACAAGCCAGTGAAAACAGAGGTTCAGAATGTAACTAGGATTGCAAAAATGACACACAACAGT
Organism: Aegithalos caudatus; assembly: GCA_013389925.1. Lineage (NCBI taxonomy): Eukaryota > Metazoa > Chordata > Aves > Passeriformes > Aegithalidae > Aegithalos > Aegithalos caudatus. The sequence continues at coordinate 68,061 of WEIU01010184.1, forward strand.
CAGCTGACACAGGTGAAGAAGCCAGAAGAGGGGAATTGTACTGTTGCCCAGTAGCTTGAAAAGAAATGTGACTGCTTATTAGTTTGGTTTTTTGTTGTGTTTGTTTTTGGGTTTTTTATGTTTAGATCAAAAGGGCATTAAGTAATTCAATCCATGTGTTTACACAGAGAACAGTATTAGCATGGGGATGCATGGGAGCCACATGGGAATATCTGCTAAATGAGACTACACTGAAAACAGCCATTCAGCAGTCTTGCAAAACCCATTGTATGGAGGACAGTTGACCACTGCATAATTCAGCTAAGTGAAAGACAAAGCCATTGAGTGACTGAGTTTAGCAGCTTGTGAGGCACAGGCAGGTTTCCTGTGCAACTGGTCTAACCTGTTACTTTTACAATCACTTCCACATCCTGAGTTAGGAGATGGAGCATAATAGGTTCCACAATGAAAAGTGTGACAGAAAAAGGTAATCAATTTGTGTGAAAGATAATCAATGCAGAAAAAACAGGTCATTCAGCTTCCAGAATCTTAGAGAAGTGTATTTGAAATATAAAAAAATAAGAGTTTTAATTAATTTGTGGTAATTTTTTTTATTGTGCTTTTGGACTACTGAAGAGGCACTGGCACTCCATTTACTATGTCTTATTGTAAAATGTAACATGAAAAGGACTATATAAACACATTTTTCAATGCATGATTTTTCTGCTGAAGAAAGCTCATTTGGACCTGCAAAGTAGACATATGAGAGGAACCAAAACCCTTTCATTCTTAGTGAAGATAAAGACTAGGATTTTTTGAGGCAAAGCATTACCAGCCAGTGAAGGCAGGTGATTATCCTACTCTGCTTTGCAATGGAGCATCTTCACCTTGAAAATTGTCTCCCCAGGCTCCCCAGGGCAGTGGCCACAGCCACAAGCCTGGCAGAGTTCAAGAAGCATTTGCACAATACTCTCAGGCTCATGGTGTAAGTCTTGGGGTGTCCTATGTAGGGCCAGAAGTTTGATTTTTTGATGGTCCTGATGGGTCCCTTCCAATTCAGCGAACTCTATGATTCTGTGAGGCTCTGTGGAGTACAATATTAGAGACAGTGTTTCAAAAACCTTGTCAAGGTGCAGGTAAAAATTCTATTTTGTTCCAGTACTTGGCATCTGCTAAAGGAGAAGGAAGGTCAGTCGAGAGGGTGATGAGTTTAGTTCCTGCTGGTTTTTAAATGACCATCCAGGCCTGCTACAGACTTCAGAAGATAACGAGGTTATAAACAAATCAGTTGAAATAGATTCAAACAATTAAAATTGGAGTCCAGAGAACATACTGAATACAGCCAGAGAGTGATATATTTAAATGGGAAATAATGCTAGTTTGGATAATTTCTTTCAAAATAGGAAAAACTTTAAAGTACAACAGCAGCAGCTACTTACTTGGAAAAAAAAATTTCAAGAACACCTAAAGATAATTGGGAATAAAGCTTAAGAAAGTGGTTCAAGGAATATTTTTATTATTATTTTGTACATTCTGTGAAGTATTTTGTTGAATTACAGAGCCACGTATCTGAAAATCTTACTGAAGCATCACAGACAAGGCTTAATTCTTTATTGTGGGCCTGCTAATGCTCTTCAGAATTAAGCTAAATTACTGTGTCTTTCAAGACTCATATTTTTGACAAATGTCTAAGACTTCTTGATCTTTACCATATATTTCACACTGGTTCACTAGCTAACTTTTCAAAAAAATTAGCTTTTGATTTTGCGCCTTGCATTCTGTCAACTGGATTCTTGTGAGCTTTGGGTTAGCAACTTTAAGCCTCTGCTTCACAGAGGCTAATTAAATTAAATCAACTGAGTGAAAAGGCAGCCTCTCAGGTCTGCAGCAGAACAGGAGCCAATCCCAGAGGGATGAGGAAGGGTAAGGCAGCAGCATGCAAGCTTTTCCCCTTCCCCCTTGCTCTCCGTGGAAGCTGTCCTAGGCACTGTCCAGGAGGCTGTCAGCTGAAACTGGCGGCTGCCATCAGCTAACACTGGGCACATGAAAATGAGCCAAAAAGACAACAGAAGGAGAATGGAAGTGCCAATGTCCTCAAAATTTTGGCGCTGAATGGAAATAAAATCTCCGTTATCTACCTCACTAATTTGTTTGATTAAGGGGATGTGACTTATCCCCATACATTGGAGACTGGTGAGAAAGCTGCTGGGAGATGGCTTTTGGAATCATATGTGTCATTGACTACAACTCCCAGGCTGTGGGCAGCAGCTACTGTATTATCCCCTGATTAGTAGAATGGCCTCACTATAGGAAAGCCTGTGAAGTTGGGAATGCTTAAGGTAATTTCTACTCGTATGTGCCACGAATTTGCTATCTGCAGACATAATTTGAGGTCATAGCAGTTATCATGTCAGGTACAGGTGGAAGTTTAGAAAACTCACCTTCACAGGACTATTTTTTTCATACTGCAATATGAGCCCACAGGTTAAAGGTTTAAGTGTCCAAGTCAGCATTCACAATTGGAATGGGAAATTATTTTGCTGTATGCATAAATATGGCAGTAACCTTTCCTCTTTGAATGTGATATAGTCTTGTGCTAAGTGGCTGAAAACCTAGATGCATTGAGCTTAAAGAAGAAGATGGGTCTGCAGGGAGAAGTAATGTGTGTTAATAAACTGGTTATTAACATAGAGAGAGGGAGACATTTCAAAAAACATAAGTGTTTTCAAACACACAAGCTCTTCTGGACTAAATTTCATGTTCTTACACTGCTGAAATTCAATGGGAGCTTTAGCATGAGCTCATTCATCTCTCATATTTAAATTGCAAATAGAGAGGATATAAGATTCATCCTAAAGGAAATGAAATTACCTACCATTAAAGAAATGATGGGGCTGTTCTAAATAAAGCCTCGAGTGCTGGAGCATCTTGACCCAAAGTGGGTGTAGAGTTCAGAGAAGGCAAGTCAGAACACTTTTTAGCATTGGTTTACCCACCTGTTAAACGGGTCTAACAGTCAACCTCAGGAAAACAGAGAGGATTAATTAACATATCTGATGCACTCTGAGATTCAAGAGAAAGAATACAGTGCAAAATACTATTCTAATTTTTGTCATTTTGGTGATCCATCATCCCGCAGCTCTGTGGGGACAGGAACTACTGCCTGATTCAGCAGGCAAACACATGCAAAAGCCACTGAGATTTCTCTTTGTTGTGGGCTGTCAAATGTGTTTTGGTTTTATTTAATTATTTATTTAATTATTGGCCTTTATTGGGAGTGAGTTCCGATTCTGAGTGCTTTCATGGGACATCATATAATGAGGTGGTACCAAGGGAAGTGTTGCAAAGTAGGTCAGGTACCACAAATGTAACCAGACAAATCACTCAGGGGAAGTTCAGCTGTTTCAAACAAGTTGGAGACTACAGCCTGGAAGACAGTGATTAAAGCTTAGAAGCCTTTACTGGAGCCACAGCATGATAGGCCTGAATCACTCCAGCAGTCAGATAAAGTTCTGCTATTATCAGTTTTCAGCCATCATGCTTAAATTCTGATCCTGCCAACCTTACTCACATCAGGGACTATCCCTTGCCTGGCAAGGAGACCCATTTGCTGTGTTCACACATCCTAATTGAGGTCTGAGCCTAGAATAAATAAAGGCATATGAAAGACACCCAGTGCTGTCTACATTGGATAAACTTTGTCTAGGCCTTTGAATTTTTATTCAAATTGAGCTCGTTCATTGAATCTTTTGTCCTTACACAGGTAGGACTTAAAATATTGTCAACCACCTTAGGTAATTAAATGAGTGTTTGTAATTAAATAGCCTCAATGTTTGTTGAATTTGAACTATCTTCCCTCATGCACAAAGGAAAAATAAATCCAAACACCAAATATTTGGTGTTACACTGGTCTGAAAAGGCCTACATTTCATCCGTTTTATTACCTTACTTCTGATCTTTGCTAGCTTCAGGTTTTGCCTGTATTTATGTTTTTATAATTTCCTTTGCCCCAAAATGGAAAAGAGAAAAGAAGTCTGGGATTATTTGTTTTTTGTTTTGTTTTGTTTTTTTAATGGTTGGTTGGGGTTCTTTTTCCCTTAATATGCATTTTGATTTAGATATCAAATTGGACCTAATGCTGATTTTTGACAAAATTAATTGTACCAGCAATGCCATATCTTGCAGTGCTTTCCTCTCTACATCCTGGGCTCTTACATGTTCCTGGGCAGGCAAGCCTTACAAGGCTGCTGTTACACAGCTCTTGTTTAGTGTTTAGATCTTTAATATTTAGATCTTTAAAGTGTTTTGTGTCTACTTCTAGCAGGCTTTGTGCCAGTTCCCCAACAATGTAGCTGAATCAGTAACTTGGAGCCAATTCCATGGTAGTGGGTCCAGCAGTCTGCTCTGGGTTTGTATCTTGTGAGTCCTGCAGCCTGCATGCCTCTTTGCCAAACAATGATATAATCAATAAGCTGCCAACTCTTGGATCAGGGATGTATCCAAGATATTTTAGGCTTATCCAATTACCGAATAATTGTGTTTGCAATAACTAGCTCGTGTTCAGCACATTTGGTTATTAGAAGAAAGTTGATTGCTGCTGACTCTTTCAGTGCCAGTACAACCAGAGAAGCTCTACTTTATTATGTCTTCACTAAGCTTAGAAAAGTTACCTCTGAGTGTTTTGCTATTTTTGGTGTCATGTAATGACACGCAGCTTATTCACATTGCTGTCCTCCAGAGGGGTTAGCGTAAAGGCTTTAAAGATATTGGCAGTATGCCTCCAATTTCCTCTTCTCCCCCTTACACAATTACAGAACTTTAAATTATAGTCCCTAAATTCGCAATCAGCTCCTGAAGCCACCCAGTGAGACAGCAGGATGTGGAGCTTTCCCAAGCACCAGTGAGCACTGAGTGCTGTGCTCCCGGAGCCCCCTCTCCCCGCAGCAAATCAGTATAACCCACCTGGCAGGTAAGGGTTCTCTTTGTTATGCAAACTGGTATTTTTCTAGGCTTTTCACTCTGCAGACAAAGAAATAACACATAGACCCATCAGAAAGCTGAAACCAAATAATTCTAGCCATTCTGGAGTAATTCTGCTTCAGTGATTTCTTTGAATACCAGTGTAATAACTGGCCAAAATATGATAAAAAATATTAACATATTTTCATGGTCATTCTTTTGGACATTTTACACTTCCAAGGAGATCCCAGGATGCAACTTTATAGCATGATTTGGTCCCAAATTGGTCTCAGTCCACAAATTCAATAGGACTCCTTTGAGAAATTCTAGCAAAATTTTCTTTAGAAATCATTTTTCAAATAGATTGTTCCACTCATGCACTTAGTAGGTAAGCACAAATAGGTTGTAAATGAAGCTGCATGGATCGAGTTTTTACAATAATTTTATAACTCGATTTTCCTAGAAGGACTTCAGTTTTGAAATTTGAGGAGGACATCTAAAAAAAAATCACATTGAATATGCTGGACCACCCAAAAAAATTTGCATATTTCAGAGCAATATACATCAGTTGTGAAAGGGTGATGAGAGCAGAAGCAAATATCCATGGATCAACAATTCAGTTTCAGTCTGTATCCAGGGCTGTTATCCTTTACATAGCACTTAACACGAGTTCCCAGGAAACCAGAGGGTGAACACTGAGCATATCACAGATGTAAGGGTCTTTCAGTGGCCCTGGTCGTGGTTCAAAGAAGATACAGATGCCTTTCAGTCAACAGCCAAAGGGAACCACATATCCTCTTTGCCGGAAACAGATAAGGTGCTGGGATAGTAGCAGCTCACTATGCAGAAGCAAATAAAGGAAAGGATTAAAAACAAAAACAAAAACAAACAAACAAACGAAAAAACACACACACACACAAAAAAAAAGGAGAAACAAAGGCAGTTTAAAACAAGTGGTAACATCACTTTTAATTTATTTTTTTTGTAGTGAGTTTTAACAATCACTTAAAATCCACATAAAAGTACAGTATGTGGGATTCAAATAAACACAAGTGGCCTACTAATGCACTAACGTGTGTGTAATTATTTTAAAATCTGGTTGCACAACAATGAACTCTGCTTTTCATCTTAATCTCATGGAGGAGAAGAGATTTCTGTGGTCTTGGTAAAATGCAATCCACGCCAGGCTTGGACTAGTCTGGCCACCCAGGTTTGCCTTTTCATATATCTGATAGATGTGTTTTGACAAGTTATATTAAGTACAGAGCAGGCCACCAGAGCAGCATGTGGAGTTGATATAGACAGAGACAGAAAGGCAAATAACAGTATGAACACACTTTTGTAGGCAGTATTTGCCATAACCGAGTATCCCCTCTATACATCATATTACCACACTTCATGAAGGAAAAAAAGTCAAAGTAAGAAACAGGGTTTAAAGGCTTTCAAAAAGCAATATTTTATGCAGGATTTACAGTCTTTGCATCTCCCTTATCTGTGTCAGGCTTGTTTTATTTTTCATATAATTTTTTAAAAATCTGAGTTGTTAGCCTTGGTGTACCTTTCATTTTACACTGGTTCAGTTAAGGGGAATGTCAGAGTTTCCATTCCCACTCCATCCTTCACTTTCTATTAATACCAGTGTATGTTTCATTCAGTCACTCCTCTGCAAACCGGTGAAGAAACTTCATAAAGGGAAAAAAAATTCTGGCACATGCACACCTGAATTGATTGCCCTTTTCTTTCACAACCATCTTGAGTACATCACCGTCACTCTCCTGAGCACTCCTAAACAAGTTTTGGCAAAAGCAAAAACAAACACTATTTTACAACATCTTTGGATGCACTTCCAAAATGCAAAACTAATTAATCAGTAGTCTCTGAGAGACTCAGCTAAATGTGGCTGCCTCTTTGACACTGATCTCAGCTTTGATGTGAATATAGAAAGCATGTGAGCAAACCCCCTAAAAGAGGTAATGGGTTTCAATTATTTATTTCTTTGGAAGACGGGGGAGTAGAAGGTTAGCAATAAGTACACAGCTAATCCTGCTTAGGCCCTCCTAACCGCGAGGGTGTTTAACTCCCTGCTTCCTTACGCTGTGCCTGCACAGGATGCAGTAGGATGCCTTTCTTGGGCTGTCATTGTGCCAAGTTCCTTACAAAGCAGGATATACTTAAAGGACATGTATACTGTCAAGCCTCATATAAAGACTGTTATTTTTAATTATTCATTAGCAACACTAGAGAGCTGCTAGCTCAACATATAGGCCTTTCCCCTTGCTTCGTTTAACTGTCATTGGTTTTCAAGTCAAGAGTGTGTATTCTAAGCGTTAGCTAGTCATTAGCATCATATTCTCCAGACACAATATAATCATCCTAATAATTGATTGTAGTGAAGGTAGTCACTTGTATCCCATACAATTCTCAGCCATGAACTTTGTCCTCTGCAGTTTATTATGCACAGAGAAAACATCTTGATGTTATAATCTATCTTCCTCACAAATTTACATCAAAGGGCAACAAGCTACATATTGCTCCTTGAAAACATACCACTTGTATGATGCTGTAAAAGCACCTGCTTTTTCTGAAAAGCACGTTATTAGCAAATGTGAAATTAAAAAAAAAAAAAACAACACACTAAGTGAAAACCTTCTTTATAGAGAATATGAATGTATGGAGACAGAAAGTACACAAAGGATTTTTCTTTGGAAATAAAACCTTTTAAAATACAGTAGAGTGACTTTTGTGTCACAGTCAAGGGGGCTATATTGATACTAGACTGATTAAGAGAAACTGCCTGTAAAAGTAAGAATAATCTACAATACTTATGTGATAAATACCTTGGGGAAAATGCCTGCTTTCCTTGTTGACTGGATCAATTTAAAATCATTTCATGTTCTTAAATCATTTATAAGTTCTACTACTTTTCTCTTCCCCTACACAGACCTGTCTAATGCAATATATAGATAGTGAAACTTGGAAGTTTTCAAGACATCTGTTTATAAAAGTTTTAAATCTGATTTGCCACACAAATTCTCTAAGCCTAAATATAGTCCTCAAAAGGTGCAAATGAAAAGGGACAAAAAAGAAGTCACTGAAATATTTATAAAGATGAAGAGAAAAAAAAAAATCTGTGGTAAATAGTAGCTAATTGTCACCCCATTTTCATCCTCTCCTGCCTCCAGCTCAAAACCAATATGATAATTTACCTTCAGAAGAAAAAAGGGGATTCTTCTGTATTTACTTGATACATTACATTAATATATAGAACTCATATTACAACAGTGAGTAGGCACTTATTTATATACAATGAATAAGTATCTTAAAAATCTGTGAAGCTTACTCATCTGTACTATACAAACACATTTTCCACCATCTTTAAGTAAGAAAAGGGATTGCAAGAGTGTTGGACTGGAAAGATCTCAAAGAAGAGAAGTGTCTTCTTGGAAATTTATCCAGAAGACGTAAACACTATGAAAATCTTCAGAATCCAGTCAGGTCACATGATGTCTACAAGCAGAATGAAGAGGATTTAATAAGTCACTGTTGCCAGTTCAGTATAATTCTGAAACCAGGATCTCAATGTGATAGACACTGAAGTATGAAAGATGAAATAGTCACAGTTGAGCCAGCATAAACAACTTTCTATAAAACAGGAGAAAATTGGTAGTGTTTTCTCTGACAGAATGGAAGGAAATTTGAAATACTGATATCATCAAAAGTGTTCATTTACTATGTGTCTCAAATTACATCCTTAACTGGTTACTCAAAGATCACCCCAGCTTTTGCACGTGTGTAAAGCCTTAACAAGTTTACAAGCTGTATAATTTCTGAGTTAATCACCAGACCCTCTTATCACAGAAAGCATTGCTTTCTCCCAGGGACACCCAGCAGTAGTAGTTATTTTTCGAAACTGTCATTCAAACCAGATGCCATTCAAACAAACCTATTCCTATTTTTCCAACTTTAATGACTACATATTTTTTACTTTGTTCTTGCAGAAGGATAAATGCTTCTCTTTGTAACTGAACACAAGTAAGGCTTTAAAAGAGAAGTGGGAAGGCTAGTGAACTTGAGTTGTAACATTCTTTTATACTGTTGTTTTTGTTGTTGAAGGTGGATATGTCTTCCTATTAATAAAATATGTACAAAAATAGTATGAAATAAATCACCATTTTGAAGATAAAGTGGCATTGTGCCTACTATGGCATTAATTTGCAGTATGGGTCTTAAAACACTCAGGTTAGTATTCTGTCTGAGACATTCTAAATTATTCTGTATTTTTCTTCTCTTAGTAAACCTTTGGAAATGTGATCAGCTGATGTTGTGCAAGAGCCTGGTCTCCATCTCTGTTTCATCAGCTCTTACTCAGCTAGATGGAATTTTTAATAGTTTTTTAGCCCTTGGTCACTGAAGACACCTGTAAGACAGTCAATTTTTTAGACCTGACAATAAAACTAACTTCTACATCTTCTTATATACCCTTAGAGTCTCCTCTCTCCTGTGGTAGTTTCATATTAGAAAGAAAGTACATTTCCAAATTCCATTTCAAGGAGCTGTTTCAATTCTTTTCAGTGAACATCTTGTCAGCTTTACCAATTCACTGATCCATGTTTCTCATGCAAACCTAGAAAATGCATCTAGCACACTGTACATTCCCCTGTGTGACCATGGTTGGGCTTTGTTAACTGGTAAGTAGGTTATTATTTACATCTGATGAATGATTAAGCGCACTGTAACAATGTAAGGAAATTTGGCCTGTGTGGTCCAGCTGCTAGCTGAATTCAACTGCTTCTACTTGAGCTTGGTATGTGGAATATTTAGTAGTCTTCAGCATAAAAATCTTTGCTCAGGCAGGAAATGTAAATATTTTCTTATTCCTTACAAGAGGAAAAGGTCAAGTTTTACTAAATTGCCCATATCAAATTTCTCAATATTATAAATTTTATCAAAAGCTCACATTTTTGTCGTAATAGGAATATTCATTTATCCACAATAAATATATTTAGTAAGTGACTGTCTAGCATAATAATCCTCTTGCTTTTTACTTTTGTCACAGTGTATAGTGTTTCACAGTGTGAACAGCAATAATGGTCATGTGTTCATAAGAGTAGATTCATTTTGGCAAGTCTTGTTAGTTGACAGGTATGTAATACACTTGCCTTGCGGCTTTGAGACCAGGTTTCAAATACAGCCTTCACTGAAGTGACTGAAAATCATTCAGATCTCATAACTGTATCAAGTGACAAGTAACGTGAATTCAGTCAGTATGTGTATGGGACCTGATGTACACTAGCCAGTCAAAAGTGCTTCCCTTTATTCAGTGCACTGCTATCTCTGACCATCAGAAGACACTTAAGGCAAGGGATTACGGCCAGCAACACATATCTATCTTTCTAAATATATTCATATCTTTCCAACAAGACATTTATGTGCCCAGCAGCTGTTTCTGTAGCTTTTGTACTCAGTGTCCACTAAAGGAACTCAAGTCCCTCACATATACAATAAGGGCACTGTACTAATTGTCAACATTAACTGCCAAAAGCAGCAATTCTATCAAGTTGATGTTGAGTCAGACATGGACTTGTCCTGATTGGGTTACTTTTTAACGCTGCTGGACACCTCTCACTGTAATGTTTTCACTGCTCACCAAAGAGTGCCAAACGTTGGCATCTCATTCATGCTTGTCATTGCCATGATATCACACATTAGGCTCTAAGAGAAAACAAGATTTCACCTTATTATATCACATACAAGGGACATGTCAGTCATATGAACTCATGGTCAGAAAAGAAAAATGGAATTTATGTTCAACAGCCAGTGATCCTGCAGGCTTTACGTAAGATATTTAATTCCTCTTTTTTGTCCCATCTTTATCCGCTACAAAATAAAATTATTAAGAATAACAATATGTGTGCTAGACACTTTGAGATGTACAGCTGGTTTACAAATTTTTTTTCATGGACACAATCTACAGCATGTGCAAGTATGTTTATTTTTTATCAGCATCTCAAAACCCATTTTATTCCCCAAAATGTTTTCAGAAGCATCATGCAGATGGAGTGTCTTCTAACTCAGAAGAGAAACTAGTTGTGTTTTCACTTCGTGGCATGGTGAGTAGCATGGATGAGGCATATTGCTCCTAGTTGTAACATGGTCATACCAATGAAATAGATAGATAATAGAGAATAATGAAATGCCTGGAGGGAAAGCTCTCATTAAAGCAGCAAAGAAGGAGGAAGCCATAAGAAAGGAAGAAGGTGGAATTTGATTGTTCTCAGACTTTTATGCTCCTCTCCTTCACTACTTTACTTTAAAGCTTTCTTACTCAGATGGTATATTCCTTTTTTTAATTCAGGTCTGACCTTTGAGGTTTTCAAGCCTTTCTGAGTCCTGCCACATCTGTTTCCTTTCTATTTATTACACATATTCTTTCTTCTTTCTTTTTTTTTCCCCTCCACCTTTGCATCAGTTTTCATAGTTACAAACTGAATCCTTCAAGATGTTTTCTTCCCTTCCTTCACCCCAACTCTCAGTGAGCTCTCTGAATCCAAAGGAAACAGGAGGTCAGGTCATTACTGCTCTGCCTCAAGGCTCTCCACTTTATCTCATAGTATCAGAGTGTTCTCTGAGCTGTTTGCAGCTCCTCCCAATTAATTATCATATGCTGATGTCAGTTACACACTGGAAGTAACCACAACATTTGAGGGCGTGTTATTTTTAGTCCCATTACTTCTCAGGGTGTCTCTTCCACAGTCAAAATCCCAATCCCAGCTCTTCCTTGACACATTTCTCAACAAAAAAAAAAACTAAATAGTCTGTAAAATATATCATCTAGTGTGATTACACTTTAAGATTATTGAATTGTTGGGGTTGGTATCATTGACATTACTGTTAGTAACTTGACTACCATATCCTTTGAACTAAATCAAGATAAACCAGATTTTCTTCAGAGAAGGTTGCACAGAAGGAAAAAAAACATGACTTTTAAGTAAAAATACTCTGTAACACAGTCACCCCTTTCCATGCTGTGTCATTCAAGCCATAAATTTTGGAAACTGTAGGATATCTATTCATTGTACTGATAGCTGTAAGCACATGAGGATTGTGTGTGTTCATTGCTACCTGATTTAAATTGCTTCTAATAGGAAGCAACCAATGTCCTTTTCTTTTTCTCTAAAATCACTGCAGTGATCATTAGAGAAAAAATCTTCTTCTTCCATAAGTCAGTAATGTTAATGAATGCCTCAATGTACTCTTGAACCTCACCAGCATAAGTCAGGGGAGCTCACTGAAACCCAGTGACATTATTTACAGCAGCTGTAAGATTTGGGGGTTTGAGCCAGTGTAATGATCTTGTTTCATTGAGCTAATTACTATGGAAACAAACACAGTAAATATGAATAATATTCACAGCAGAATGAATAGCAACACACCATAATTTTTAATGTTGAATTATAACTGATTAGGCAGGTAGAAAAGATTAGATATTCATGCATTTTAGGAAACCTGCATAGAAGTTTAGGTCCATATCAAAACTGTGAAGAGCATGAATCTCTAATTTGTATTATTTATAGCATACAGAACTGAATTCATACTGTTGGTCTCATCTGCCTTGAAGCTTCTTTATCAGGATTGCTCTGTGTAGCAGCTTACGCATTAAAGATCCTTTACATACATGTTTGAGAGCTTCATAACTCAAAAAGTACCTGGTAGAGCAATTAATTTGGCTAAATGCCTCATGAGGTATTTTTGAAATTTGAACATATGTTGGAATGTCAAATGTCCTGTGACTTGTCATGGCATCAGCATTAGTAACAAATATTTAGGAAAAGTCGATTTGGAGGGTGGGTGGAATCCAGGAAAATGTGCAAAGAATATATAACTTGGGACATTTTCTTTGTTCTTTAGCAGATTTTATACCTCTGACATTATAAATCAATAATAGAATAATTGTACAGATCAAGCATAGATTTATACATGAAAGTGTCCATTTTTTTTTTTTTACCAGAAGTACATTTCAATAACAGGCCACTTAAAAAAATGGTTACCACTTAAATCAAGAATCAATTAGAAACATTAATAAAAAAGGCCTGTTAACTTCCATTAGACCCTAAATGAGCTTTTTAATCTCCATTAATCATACAGTTGTTAATCATTGTTTTTATCAAGATTGTAAAAAACAGGGATTTTAATTCCTTTCAAATAAATTAAAAATCAGCTTTGTTTAAAAACTACAAACAAAATGTACCTACCAAATGAGGAAGGGAATGGAATTCATGTGTTCAGTCACTTGTTTATGGACTGAGGTAAACACTGGTGGAAAAGAGAGTAAGCTAATTGGTAACTAGTGTAACATCATCTATGATGAAAACTCAAACCACAAAGCTATTTAGAAGGCTCTGACTCAAGACTGGGGCTGAAGGAATGTGGAAAATTACCCTACAGTTTTATCAAAATATTTTTATTTTTCCTAAGGGAAAGTTAAAGCATTGGGAAGTATATGGTTCCTTCCTGATTATGTCCTACTATTTCCTTTTAGAAATAATCACAGAATCAGGGGCCATAGGATGGTTTGGGTTGTAAGGGACCCTAAAGATCATCAAAACCTTAATGGCTTAGTGAACTTGTCACATACAACTTGCACTATCTGTCGTACAGTGGTCACTACCCACAGACCTCACAATTGGGGAAAAGATTGCTGGATTTTTAGGCAGATTGAGAGACCATCTCAAACCCTTCCTTTTTGGTGAATGATGTCAGCTATTCTAATCCTTTTTTCTTTTTATGTGTCATTATTTATGATTGGCATTATTTGCATTAAAAAATAGAAAACTGTGATGGGTATAGTAGGCAAGGAATTAAATCTGTTTTAACATTTCCTGAATTCATTTTCTGTGTTTGTGATAGATCCGTATCATTCTCTGTGACACTGGCAGGCTGCGAAGTAGGTAGGTGGGAATGAAAATACCCTGTGGGATTTTGGGGCTTGGGCAATGCAAAGGGACATAGTACTTGTCTCTGTTAAAATTTTATCCAGAAAGCCATTCAAATTTCAGTTTAATGTCCAATCTTTTACAACACTCACCTAAGCCTGGCCTTTAAGGCTACCCCAACCCCAGTTAACACCAGCAGCAGTTCAGAACATAATAACTATTTAGCCCAGATGTGAAAATTTCCATTTTAAAAAGCAGGGGTGAACCTTCCCCCTGTGTGAAATGTTCATACACTCATGAAAACATCAGGCATTTTCTTCTTGCTTGGCTTACAAATATTCTCCCTCTCACACACAAAAGCATGGGTGCATTGCACAACAGCATCAGAGGGAGCCTGGGGGCAGCAGTGCCATGCGTTCAAGAATTACCTTGGGGCTCTTCAAGACAGGCCACTGGAGGCGGAGGTGACACAATGAATTCAGAGAAAGTGGAGGAGTGCTGGCTGAATAGATTCTTATGCATTCTCTGTATTTAGTAATACCCACATATTGGCATTGACATGAGTTTCAGAGGCAGAAGGGTTGAGATGCAACATGGCATTCATAACGAAGACTGATAGAAGGAAAATAGGAACAATACTAAATGGGACATCATTAAATATTATTATGAGATAAAGTTAAATTTACTTAGTAGAAAAAATAAAGTTCTCCTAAGAACTGTATTTCAAAGACTGACATTTCATTGCTTGGCACATTCCAGCAATGACTGAGGATTGAACAAAGACATTGCAGTTTTAGAAGATCAGGGAGCAGAATATTACACTTCACTTTTTAATGCGTGAGTGAGTTAAGTGTGGGCTGAAGGTAGGAGCTGATAAAGCAAGGAGGTGCTATGCAACCTTCAGTCAAATACACTCTGTTTCATAACTGCCAGAGGCCTTCACAGGTGCTCCTGGTCTCTCTGGCAAAGAACATGGCTATGTGTAGTTGTGTGCAGGAAGGACCAGATTATTTCTCTGGGGTGCTTAGTCTAGCCAGAACAGAGATCTCCACCTAAGAAATGAAAGCTCCTACTGGCAATAACCTGATCTATCTAGACTGTATTGTATCTTTTAGATTTTATGAGCTCATGAAAGACTTTCAGGATTAATCTTTCAGCCATAGTTAAGACTTGAGGGCAAAGGGGGAGGATGTGCTAAATATAACAAAAAAAAGGAGAGATTCACTCTCCTAGAGAGAGTACAAAAACATGAAAACCCCTGCAAAGGCTCCACGTTCTCCACAGGGTATGCAACACAGTAGGTTTTGGAACACAGACATGTTGGTAGAATCATTGCTACACAAGTGCTAAGCCACTCAGTGACTAACTCCAAACCTAGGCCTGGTTTTCCACACAACCCTAGAGCTACCCACTGCCTACATTTATTCAAATGCCATTGATTTGAACTACAGACACTTCCTTAAGTTTCCTCCAATTTCTTACTACTTGAAACTCAATCACCACCTAACACCTGAAGCCCACTCTGATCAACTCCCCCCTTCCTTTCTGGTCCTGATCTGCTAGGCTCTTGGGTTATGTTTCCCAGGTGCAGGCAGTTGGTCTTCCAGCCATTCTTGTTCACACTGAGTTTTGAACAGCAGCTGTACCTCAAGGTGGAGAGTGTATCTATGAAGATGGTATTCTCAAAATATTGTTCAAGGCTTTGCTAAGGTAATAGTTGTCTTTCCTCAAGGTATGTTCTGCTTTAGTATTAGTATGTCCTTCTTAACCTATTCCACCTAGATGCAGTTGTTTCACCTTTCAGTAGCCCGAAGGCTGCAAAAAAACATATCACCACTTCTTTTTGATACTTCTTGTTGGTGTTACTTACCACACCCTGGTATGTTGTGAGGTTTTGTTGTGATTGCTTGGCTTCTGCAAACTGGGTGTTACCAAGCATATTCAGCAGTCTCTGTCCTATCTGAGTTATAGAGATTTAAATGCTAATTTAATGAGTTCTGTGTGTAACAGAGGTTGCCTGGCACCTGGGCAATCCTTTACCAGCAAGGTGTGAGGATGTCTCTTCCTTTTGTATCTGTCTTTCATTAGTAAAATTAGAAGATTTATGCTACTGTCCAGTACTGGGGCAACTACACCCAAAAGCTGCATGCTTAACATAAAAAGTCAATTATTCCCAGGTTTCTGCTACCCTGGTTTTATGTTGCCAAAGGTAATGAAATAGTGCAGCTCAACTGGCTGGTTTTGGTGATGAAGGTCTTGCACTCAGAAAGTATCAACTCTTTGGTCTCCTGAGGAACAGCAGTTCCCAGAAATTTACCTGCCATGAAAGTTGCTTGGAATTTTAGATTAATTCTTTTTTCAGTGAAGAAGGAAATGTTTTAAAATTTAAATCCTGCATAGATTTTCATTCCATATTTTCTCAAATCCAAGTAATTATTTCTTTTATTATTTGAAACAAAATATAAAATATGTTCTTCTTCCCTGTGCCTTCTCTCTTTTCTCTGACTGTCTTATGGAGGAAAAAAAAAAGATAAAAATGGAGACTAAATTGAAAAGTCACCTTAGGAAAGAATAGTTATCCATTTGCAAAGACCATTTCTGATAAACTGCAAAGGGAACTATGGTGACCACTTATTTTTATCCTGTGAAATAAAAAACACTTTTTTTTATCCAGTTCCAACACTGTACTGTGCCCAAATGGTTCAGCCCACTAACAGATTCAGCAATTCACCATGAGTTATGGCTAAGGGGTTTTTCTTTCTCATTCATCAATTATTTCCTATTTTCCTGCCAAAACAAAAAAGCCAAATGCTTTCTAAAACAAAAATGTCAGATGTTCTTGCTTAGAGACTGACCTTTGACAAGCAATGTGTTTGTTCTGGGTTTTTTGGTTTTTTTGTTTTTTGTTTTTTGGTTTTTTTTTGTGAGACAAAATTAGAGAGAAGTGGGTACTTGACTAGGGCCGGTGAAAATGTCTGGTAAAGTCAAACAGCAGTGTTCTGGCACACTTAGACTTATCTGAGCTTCTTATGCTCTTCAAAATAAATATACATATTGTGAAAACCTATCTTAATATTCAAAAGCAAAAATTTACTTTCTCTGCTCAAAGTACATTGAAATTATGAGAAAAACACCTCCAAACACCTTCCTCACCTTTCCCTACCTGCCCCTCTAAAACACCCTCTACTGAATTGATGGTCTCTACAGTACAGTTGCATGCTTTGAATGGCACAAGTACAATGTCTTACAAAGTTATAATCAGGCTAGATCTCACTAATCTGGGTTATAGCTCAACTGTGAAGGCTCTTTTGAGTAAAATCATTTCTTTATTAATGATATTCAGCCCAATCTCACTGATAAAAATTACTTTAAAAGATGTCCCTTTGCTGCTATTCAAATGAATGGGAGAAAACGGTGGGTGTTTTAAGAGCTGTCTTCCTGTCATATCAGGATGGATCTCATTAGTGAAGGGAATGATTTTACCAGGAAAAAAGCTTCTACAATGAAAAAACATAGCCTACCACAGATGAGCAAAATTCAAGTCTAAAATAAAACCCTTAAAAATGATCTCACTGCTCACACTCAATAACAGGGGAAAGGACATTTTTCTCTCTCTCTCTCTCTCTCTCAAAAAAAAAAAAAAAAAAAAAAAAAAAAAAAAAAAAAAAAAAAAGAAGGAATTTTTTAAGTTGAACTGGACAGGATCTCATTAGTACAGGAACTATTTTACTTAAAAGAACTACCAGAATTATTATTCTGTTCAACCTAGATTAATCAAATCAAACATGATTGTAGGGGAAAGGAAGAAACTGATTTAAGAAATAGGCAAGGAGGGATTATAATCCACAGATATTTTTAAAGAAGCTGTCATACATTTGCGTAGAGAAACTTTTAAACCAGTGCTTGAAATGTCAAATAAAAATGACCAACCACAAGTGTCTGACAAAAAAATGACAAATACAAGCAGTGTTAGGCCACACAGAATTTACAATAGCCTGATTATCCCTCTCTTTGGATGATTAGCAGGAAAGGCTACAAGAGCTATATAATTTTAGCCATTCTTGATTTCTCTTGCTATCAAAAGAAAGAGAGTTTCAGCTGGGTCCAGGGCTGCAGTCAATGTGGGAGTCTGTGCTTTTTGCTTCTCACCCTTTATTGGATTATGAGATTCAGCTAAAACTTGCAATGGGGTCTCTCAATTAGCATTCTCTGAATGTAAAAGCCAGTGTTGATAAAGAGAGATCCTATGGTGAAGGAGTGTACATGGTTATTTCATCTCTAAAGCACTTCCAGGAAAGAGGAAAGACTGGGATGGTGTACACTGGATGTGCACTTCAGAGTCCTATCTGGACAGGAGCAGGAATTTAAAGAAACTATCACACCTGGCTCACAAAATTATCCAAGCCTGGAAATACCTATTTGAACAGAAACTAAGCATAAGAGACTGTGTGTTTTTCACAGACTATGATTGGCATTGCAGTATTAGAGGGACAACAACAGTGACTGCAAAATCATATCGATAGGCTTGTACAGTGTCTCTGGATTCCTACTACAGGGCTTTTCTAATATTTTGATGCCTTTATTCTTCTCTCATAGCACTCCTCCATGAAGCAATATAGCCAGCTGCAGATACTTATCCAAGCTGCAAACACAAACCTAGACAGGAATCAGCTTTTGATTTAAATAGCCCTAAATTAATTTGAATCACTGTAAGATTACACACACCTGTGCCCATGGATGCCTTTTTCTGCATTCTGGCCCTGAAAATTTTGCAGAGATTTCTCAATGACTCAGTAAAGCAGCTCCAGAGGTATGGAAAGATCAGCGTGTAAGTCTGTGTTCACCAGAACCCAACTTGTGAGATGTTTTAAGATTAATTTTCTCATTATCACCACATAGCAAATATTAATGTAATAAACACTCATGCGTTTTTTTTAGTATGCTAAAAATAATTTCTGATCAGAAGATTACTGAACATACATGGAATTTCATACAAGCTGATTGCAAAGAAAAAAAGAAAGTGGAAAAACTAGATTTTGTGTGAGGCATGTTTTATTTTTTTTTCCATTCAAAGACTGTCAGATTCTTTGACATATCTACAGGCTGGAATTTCAGTACACCTTAATACATACACTATTCATAGATTTACAGTCACAAATTAACTCAGTATCATACTTTACAATACTTAAAATTATTTTTATCTCTTTCACATAAATGCACACATTCAAGCACACAAAACTACACCAGCTCATACATATGTGAAAATCTACAGTGATCTTTTATTTTAGCTCACTTCAAGGTGGGCTGGACTTCTATCATTCACATTTTTATACATTCTGAACATGTTAAAACAAATCTGTCCATGTCAAAAATGTGAATGCCATGGACTTTATCTTTCCAGATGAGAAAGCTGCTCTGAGGTCTGATTGCAGCTATCTGAAATGAAAACACTGTAGGTGTATCCCACATTAAATGTTCAGCTTGAAGCTAGCAGTTAAGCATGTCACATTATTACATGCATAATAACATGATGAGCTGAAATGACAGAATGCTAGCTTCCCACCAAAAATTAAAGCAACAAACACTGATTTCTTCCAAGGATACCAACTATAACTTTGCACAGTGGCTTTGGGAACTGCAAGCATGTGCTACACAGGAAAAAGGGCATACCAGTGGAAATATATGAGAACCCAACTGGCTGGGGAATAGACCTGTTCTCTAGTGCTCTCAAGTGCTACCAGGCAAAGCAAACTATCTGAAATATCACATCATGGTTGAGGAACACACCAAGTTTTAAATGGTGCACCAAGTATAAAGTGTAAGCAAGAAGGGCAAAGACCATTTTAAATTATTTGTTTCAGTTCCTTTCACCAAAATAAAATTTAATGTACTCTTGATTGGGTCTTGATACTTGCTAAAGAATAACCAGGTATGTTTGATACATTAGAAGATGACCTTTTGGGCAATGTTACCATCCACTTCTTCCATGGAATTTTGGATCTGTTCAAAACTCACATGTACGACCCCACAGGGTTTATCAAGTTTTTAAAATACGTAATTTAATTAGGTTAATATTTTATTTATGTTACAACTTCCCCCTAGTCATGTCTAACAGAGGTTCTGCTCACAATCTTGCCAAATACCAAAGAACAAATCAACAGAACCTAAATATACTTTTTAAAAAGATGTTATTTGGATAAAATTTACATTTGAAAGCCTAAATTTGCATTTCTCTCTATCCCCCAAATATCAGCTTATTAAAAATAAAAGTTTCCAAGAGATCTTTTGGAAGCAAAAGTTTTATTTTATTTTTAGAATGAATTAAACACTCTTGCTGGTGCATATTTTATATAATTTTGCTGCAATGCATCCAAATTTTAGTTATTGTAGAACTGCATTTTTTTTTTCTTCTTGAAGTAGAAATGGGACATTATTTGTAAACAAGCAGTCACACAAAAGAAATACATTCTTACTAAAAGCTGAAAACAATCAAATCTCATAAAAAAAGATCAGTCACCAATGAGAGGTCTTTCTACATCACATACATGAGTGTTAATTGGAACTAAAAATCACCCCAAAATTCCTCGTAAATCTATTTTAGTACATAGTTGTAGTACTTAATGCTGATTGTCAAGAGTGAATCTCAGGTGTTCCAGTCCTCTCACGTTGTCACGGGACTTCATCCTGTGGCTACTGGATGTAATACTTTCAGGAACAGACTTGCTTTCCAGAAGAAGATACAGAATATTCCAGGGCCATTGAAATCTGAGTAAAAGTGGTAGTAAAATGTGTTTGTATTCCTAAAATACTAACACGCATTGGCCTCTTCCATGTTGTCTATGTATCCATCACTTGTACAAGCATGTAGACAAATTTATAAAATAATGTGTTATATGATAGTTTTGGGACTTTATTGGTCAAATATAAATGAGAGAATATTGTTTTCTTTTACTTACAGCAAACAAAGAAAAAGACATTTGATGTCTTGTGCTTTTGCAGCAACTAAAATACACGGTAACCAAAATTCAACAAGACCAAGTGGTCAGCCCACATGCTTCTTCATTGCTCTCAGAAAAGAGCTCTTTGATATGCCAAACTTCTTTGCTGTCTGCTGTGGGCCCCTAGGTGACCAGGCTCCCATTTTCATCTCGCACATCCCTGATTTAAAGCACTGAGAAACTGACATGTCTGGTTTCTGGCAAACTACAGGGAAAAGCAAGTTCCAACCTCAAGCATTTCCTTGGAAATCACTATGCCAAAGATCAGTCTCTGTCAGCAGAAGCACTGCAGCTTTCATTATTTTTTTCACCCGCATATAGCAGAATACTGCACTTTTTGGAAAGTTATGTGCTGGAGTGCTCACCCTGGCTGTTTTTATATCCCTGTTAGGTTATTCATGGGTGAGAGTACCCCAGCCTGGGCACTGTTTGTACACCCACTGAACAGCCAAGCCACTACAGAGGTAAGCAGGGTGCAAAGGGGCACCCTGAGGAGGGGTTTCCTAGCATAATACCAGATTTTTTAGTCCTGGCAATGCTCCTTTACTACTCCTCTTTGTGATGCTGCTGTCTGCAACTCTTTATCCTTTTCTGTTCAAAGGATAATCATGGACACAGTATCCAT
The DNA here is from genome assembly GCA_013389925.1 of Aegithalos caudatus. Lineage (NCBI taxonomy): Eukaryota > Metazoa > Chordata > Aves > Passeriformes > Aegithalidae > Aegithalos > Aegithalos caudatus. The sequence continues at coordinate 89,555 of WEIU01010184.1, forward strand.
GACAGCTTCTCTGACAAGTACCTTCTAGAACATTTAATGCCCTAGAACGACTCACTTTTCTTCTCCAAGGGGGTGAGTTGTGAACACTTTGGTTTTCTCCAGCCATGCCAGACAGGATATGTCAGAGCACATTTTGTCCAGAATAGACTTGAAAGCAACACAGACACCAGTGCAAAACTTACAGTATTCTCTCCTGCCCTCCTGAACACTAAGGGGATACTCCAGAGGGACTGCCAAGGGAAAAAAGGTTTAACTGTTTGGTAAGCTGATTTCAGATCTCCTGCCAGAGGTACTATAATGAGACAAATGTGCATGGCTATTTTATCCTCTCTGGCTCATTTTTTAGTTTGTGGATTCTCAGATGAGTTGCTAATTTCTGCTCTGGTTTTCAACTTCTAGGAGCTCTCTAGATGCAGCATCAAGCACACCTCTTTGCAATAGCCTCATTTGTAATGTAATCAGGGCAATGGTAACTGCAGTGAAGTTCACACATAACAGAAATGCCTGCACCTGTTCTAAATGCAAATGAAAAAAAAATAGCTTGGTTGACAAGAAGCTACACATGACCAAACAATGTGTGTTTTCAGCCCAGAAATCCAACTGTATCCTGGTCTGCATCCCAAGCAGTGTTGCCAGCAGGACAAGGGAAGTGATTCTGTCCTACTTTGTTCTGGTGAGACCACACTTCAGTTCTGCATACACAAGAATAAAAAGATGTGGACCTGTGGAGTAAGTCCAGAGATCAGACAAACCCAGAGATTAGAGGGATGGAGCAGGTCTCCTGTGAGGAAAACCTGAGAAAGTTGGGGTTGCTCACCCTGGAGAAGAGTAGGCTCTGGGAAAACCTTATAGCACTTTCCAGGTTACAAGAGAGCTGGACATGGACTTTACAAGAGAGCGTGTAGTGATATGACAAGGGGGAATGGCTTTAACTGAAAGAGAGTAGATCCAGACTAGGTATAAGGAAGAAATTCCTTTACTATGAGGATGGTGAGGCAATAGGACAAGTTTTTCAGAAAAGTTATTAATGTCCCATCCCTGGGAGTGTTCAAAGCCATTTGGATGGGACTTTGGGCAACCTGGTCTAGTGGAAGCCATTGGAATGAGATTATCTTTAAGGTCCCTCCCAACCAAAACCATTCTTTGACTCTATTAACCTGACTCGAGCTGCTATGCAAATCAACAATTCCTGCCTGTGTTCAATCAAGGCTTTCAAATCAGGACCACTTCTCATTTCATCTTATCTGTATTTTAAGATATAATTTATTCTTTGTCTTTATGCATCAGGGTCAGTCTGAGAATTTTTCCTAGTCTGTTCTAGCCATCTTCTTGAACTTCTGCAGGTGTTTTGCAAACCATGCTGATCTGCAGGGTTAAGGAAAGGGAAAATTCACCCACTTATCTCCTGTCTATGTAAATAAGCCAGGACATACACTTCACCTTCCTCCTCCTATACCTATTAATTTGCAATGTCTGAATTTTCCACTAAATGCCTTATGATTTCCATACAGTTAATATTATGCACAAATAAGTTTAATACTTAAAAATTCATCTGTCACATAGAAAAGATGAAATTGTGAAAGCAAAGCTAAAAAGAAAACGCAGAGCTATAAACTGTGATACTGTCTGGTGTCAAATATAGTGATAAAGAGGCAACTTATTTTTCCCTTCCTCAGGATATGATATTTCTTCCAATTGTGCAGCATATGTAGCAATCCAAATTATGGAGGTGACCAGATGATTCCTGCCCTCACTCCCTCCAACATAAATCTGGTTTTGTGTCCTGGAAGGGTCTGCTGTGAGTTTGAGCTAGAAAAAAACCTAAGAATAGTGTTTGAACCACTGCCATAAGAAGAAGCAAAGAACCAAACAGAACATTATTAAAATGTCAGTGTTCATTTCTGTTCTCAATAGCTATGCACAACACCCCTGCTTCTTCACAAAAAGCAGCTGGAAGGTCACTGTCATTTCTGGTCTTGAAGACACGTGTCACTCATTTCCAGCCTCTTCTGATATTTGACAGTATGGACCTGCCTGGAGCACAGCAAGAATAAAGGATGACACAGCTCACTGAGCAAAATTTCATTAACAATTTTCCTCCTACTCAAATAAGATTTCACCCCTGACCCTAAAATGTAGAATTTGCTACAGAAGAGGCACTTGCAAGGCCTTCAGTTAATACAACTCAGCCTTTGAAAAAGCCAGGTCTCTGTCATGGAGGAATGTTTGAATTTATAACAATCTTTGATAAAATACTACATAATCCGTAAGAGAAGAAATGGGTTGCTTCAGCAGAGCAGGTCATGTTTTTCATTGTCTAGTCTGATCTGAGTTTATTGCACCAAGTGAAACTAAAGCCATGGATTTTCAGTGAAAACCACCGCAAGTCTATCAGGTATATTTGTTTGTTCTTACTCATGTCATAATTAATAGTTCACTCAAAATTTGTAGATTAGATGCTATGTTTCACTTTGGTAAAACAGGAAAATCCATTAACAGTTTAATTACTAGCTTGTCCAGGATATTTTGTGTTGCAGTAAAAACTGATGCTCTTCCTTTTACTGTAACATGACCTCTTCAAAAGCTACAGTTTGTACCTGCCTTGACACATGACACAGATTTTTCTTCATGACAAACAATGTTGCTTAGGTCAAGCACCTTCTAGAGTCATCAAAATTGTTTGTATTTTTTTAAAAATATATACGACTGACTATATACCTTAATTGATGTTGTGTTATCATAACACATGACATGATAATTGATTCATATTCTTACTGAAGACATACCATGAAGCTTCAGTTGGATGAAATCATGACGCTTGTACAAACCCATAAATATTTAACTGAAAAAAAGTCTCCCAACCTCAATATTTCTACATTTGGGGAAATTTTGGGTTTGGACTTTGTGGATTAAGCCAGCCTCTAATATTAAATGTTACTGCTTGCAAAGGTAATGTATTTTATTCCACCTGCTCAGACATAAACTCAGATGGTTTAAAAGCATTGATGTGCCAAAGAATGTTGTACCAGCAGACAGTGCTCTTCTGTACAGTAAAACATCTTCAGAAAACAAAGTCCTGTCACAATAGGTTTGGAGTTTCCACTCTGTAAAAAAATATTCGTTTCTAACCAGTTCTATAGAAGCATTTCATAGAATCATAGAATATCCTGAATTGGAAGGTACTCATCAGTATTGTCAAAGTCTAACTCCTGGCCCTGCACAGAACAATCCTTGAGTCACACCACATATCTGCATTGTTCAAAAATTTCTTGAGCTCTGTCAGGCTGATGCTTTGACCACTTCCCCGGGGAGCCTGTTCCAACCCAACCACACTCTGGGAGAAGAACCTTTTTCTAATATCCAACCTAAACCTCCCCTGACACAAGTTCAGGATGTTCCCTTGGGTCCTGTCACTGGTCACTACAGAGATGAGACCAGAGCCTGCTCCTCCTCTTCCCCTCATGAGGAAGCTGTAACTGCAGTGAGGTCTCCCCTCAGCCTCCTCCAGGCTGAACAGACCAAGTGAACTCACCTGCTCCTCATAGGACTTCCTCTCAAGGCCTTTCACCATCTTCACTGCCTTTCTCTGGACATTCTCTAATAGCTTTGCATCCTTCTTACATCGTGGCACCCAAAACTGCCCCCAGCACTGGAGGTGAGGCTGCCCCAGAGCAGAGCAGGACAATCCCCTCCCTTGTCCTGCTGGTGATGCTGTGCCTGATGCACACCATGACACCGTTGGCCCTCCTAACAGGGCACTGCTGACTCATATCCAGCTTTCAGCAAGGAATGCCAGCTCCACAGCACTGGTCTCCAGCCTCTTGAATCCCCAGTCAGTGCCAGCTGCACAATCCAGCACTTGTCTGTGTCAAACTTCATACAATTGGTGATTGCCCAGTCCTCTGATCTGTCAAAGTCTCTCTGCAAGGCCTCCCTGCCTTTGAGGGAGTCAACAACTCCCCTCAATTATGTATCATCTGCAAAATTAGTGCACCTTTGAGTCCTGCATCCAGGTCATTTATGAAGATGTTGAAAAGGACAGGGCCAAGGATGGAGCCCTGTGGAACCCCACCAGGGATAGGTCTCCAGTCTGATGTCAGCCCATTCACTGTAACCCTTTGTGCCTGACCTGTGGGCCAGTTGTTCACCCATCCCATGACGTGTTTATCCAGCTGTGTGTTGGATGTTTTGTCCAGAAGGATCTTGTCAGAGACAGTATTGAAAGTTTTACTGAAATCTAAAAAAAATTTATCTACTGGCTTCTATTGATCAGGCAGGTGGGTTACCTTGTCATAAAAGGAAATTAGGTTTGCCAAGCAGGACTTTCCTCATGAAGCTGTGCTGGCTGTGACTGTGGTGTCCTTCAGATGATTTTCAATAACTCATAGGTATTCCTTATGGCAGGAAAGGGTAATATCAACCATTTCTTGAGAGAAAAAGTAAAAGAAAGCTTAGTATTACTTTAATATTTGGTTTAAATTTAAAATACAGTCTAAAGACAGTTGTGGTGTGGGAGTGCAGTCATTTTAAGCAAGTACTGTCTTATGTTGTTCTTGATTGTAATGTTCTTAGTAACTGAGAGGAGAGATCAGTGACTAATAAATAATCAATATCTGCAAGACCATATACATAAAGCAGAATATTATGATGAAAGAACTCAAGAATCAAAAGAGATTTTGATATAATTCCCAAGGAATTAGATATTTCCTTTGTTGACAGACCTTTTGTAAAAATCTATCATCATCTTTCTAACCAATACTTACAGTTATTTAGAACTGCTCCAGATGCAAGCAACTGAAAGAACTGACACAAGGTTCAATTTCTCTAAATATTAGAGATAAGGATATTAATTTAATTTTAAATTTCTATTCTTTACAACAGTAAAGACTGTTGATGTAGACAGTACATAGGAGTCTCAAAGTATGAGATAAGGCTCTATGGGGGAGACATGTTCAATGTGGGCGACCTGTCTCCCAAATTCAGTTCTTATACTTCATCTTTTAATTTATTCCAAACGCCTTTGCAATTCACACCCTCTGATCTTCTCTTGTATAAATCACACTGGCCCTCCTTATTCCTTTGGGAAGATCATACTGGTACCTACCACAAGGTGCCCAGAAATTAGACAATAGTGCACCTTCACATTTTATCACCTCGACACACTTCACAAGATTTGCACTTTGGATTAAAACTTAGCTTAATGAGGGCAAAAGCCAACAGCTGCTGGGCTCATATTTTCTCTTGCCCTAGTAAATAGGGCTTAGGAAAACTTTGAATCCCACAGAAACAGACAAAGAATGTAAAGGAACACATTATGAAAAACAGATCTCTAAAAGGTATGAATACAGTTACACCATGCCTTTTCCTTAAACAATATTTAGAGAATTAAGGGTTCTTCAGTTTTCCTCCATTTTTTAACTAAAATGGCTACAGTGCTAAAAATAGAAAGGGCACATCTATACTTTCTTTAACTTAGCCTAAAAAAAATTACATCTGCAGCTCTGAATGTGGTTAAAAATCTCAATCATTTCCAAGGAAATTGTGGCTGTGCTCCTCTGCCTGCTGGTCACTGTTTGTTTCTGATGAGAGGGTTGATGAGCACTTATCAGTGCCTGTCTACGGCCTCCAGTGTATATTTAGTGCTCCATTAGAGATTGTAACTTCAATACCCATAGAATTTAGTGAGACTGTTAAACGATAGAACTAGCCCTTAATTGCATTAGCCAGCAAAAAGGAGGTCTTAAGAGTGGCTTACAAAGAATTTGGATCAAGAACAGTCCTGTAGGACTCCATGCTTCCTCTATTGTCCTCTGTCTTTTCTCCTGTTTACTTATTTACTGTGCTTTTTAAAGCTTACTGTTTACCTGGGAAGAAAATTCAGTCAGAACCATGAAATACAACTAATCATCAATGTTTGCCAATAACCAAAGGGTAGTAAATAAGGTATTAGCTGCAGAACATCAGTTAGTAAATGCCTGGAGAGGGGCCAGTCTGGCTGTAAGTATGTATTCTTTTTCGCCTCTGCTGTCATTTATGTCAATCTTGAATAGATTCTGTTTTACTATGCAGTGGATTACACCCAGAGCTTATGGATATGAATATGGGCTGCTTGATTTGCTCTCTCTGATCATGCTCCAGTGGTATTAACACTTGGGGTCAATCTGGATTATCCCATGTTTAAAAGATGGCAATTAAACACTTCAATTCTTAATTTCTGAGAATTTCTGAGGAGCTAAAGGAATAGCTCATGCAGACTTTGCCAATTTCTTGTTGCTGGTGGGCTCAGTAGTGGTAAAGGGAAAAGGAAAAAAGATTGTTGCACAAGTATTCTCCCTTGGATCTGAACAAGTTCCAAGGAACTTAAAGGTTGAATGGGTGATTTCACTTTTCAGAGACATTTTCTCCTTCTGTGTTGAGACACCACAGTCAAAATTCAATAAGATGCAAACCTAAAGCAAAGTCTGGAGTTCAAATTTTACCAGTTTTGTGTTTAGAAAAGAGCCTGGTTTGTCATCACAGGAGGTAAGGGTGACTGCATGTGAAACCGTCTGGGATACCACCAAGTGAGAAGGAACTTGGGACCCACTTCCAAGCTGGAAGAAAAATGCAAAGAAAAGCAGAAGGCTATCTTTAGCATGCCAAGTACATTAGATGAAAAGATGAGATCATCTGAAAGGTAAAGGAGACTTTCCTCTAAAATATATGTCTCTGATGTCATGAAGTAGCTGGTGTGAAAACTTGCTTGATATATAGTAGCTTAGATATTTTTGCTCACTATTTATTTTTATCCTCAGTATGTTAACAAGGAAGAGAGTGTCAGAACTACACAAAACGAAGACATTTTGAGTAAGAAAAAATATTATGAAAAAATATTAAAAATTATCGTGAGAAATATTTTATTTAAAATACTTCTAAAACCCCTTTCTAAATACAGTGGTTTAGAACCCAGGTCTAATCAGGATCAAATACAGCAGCTCCAAGGGCCTTGACAAAGTGGGTGCAGGATAAATGAAAGCAAAATTCCTGTTTAGACTCACTGTCTGTGACCTTTCCTAGGACCAGGCTATGACTTCCAAGTTTGACAATAGTTTTCTGTGCTTTTTTGAAGGCAGGGATTTTTACCTACAAAAAGAACTTTATGACGTAACTAAATGGAATAGAGTGCATATTTTCTCTGTATTAAGAACAAAAATCAATGATTTTAAAGACTGCATTACTCTTTTCGCAAGTGGAAAAACATGTAACCAGATAGCAGCTACATGTCAATACCAGTGTTAAATTTAGATTTCCAAAATTTGTTTCCCAAATTCTCTGACAGTATGCAAGAAATACATACTACCCAAGGTTAAAAATGGCCTACACAATCATAGGATTCCAAGAGGCCATAGTGCCTACAAGTACCCTTAGCCATGAAGGTGTTAATCAGTGTATATACTGTCTCATCTGCATCTAAGAAGCTCTGCAATTAAAATTAGAACTTTTATGTCTGATCCCCAGCTTGCTGCTATTCAAAGCTCCTATCTGCATACACTGGGGATGGAAAAAGCCTTTTGAAAGTAAATAATTGGAAAAATTAGAGGGATTTTCGAAGATTGCAGAGCTTCCCTTTAGGACCAGTCCAGGAACCCTGTCCTTCTGTCAAAGTACAAATTACCCCCATATGGTGATGACCATTCTCTCAGCTGTAATTTATTCATTATGCAGAGTGCCGAATACCAAATGGTGAAAGCACGGCAGCAGAACAATGAAACAGGCTTGGGAAGCTAATAAGTGTCCAATCAATGAGAACCTAATGAACTATAACATGTAATACTTTATAAGGCATTCAAATTAAAAAGGGGACAAAAATCAACAATGATGCAATATCAATTTACTTATTCAAAGTCTAATCAAACAGCATAAGAAATAAGCATCATTCTCCAAAAATGCAGTCATAACTGACATTTGGGGAGGGGGAATAAGTGGAAGATAGGATCAAGCCAAAATTCCTTTAAGAACATAATTAGTACTAACCAACTGTCCTTATTTAATGCAGGCTCTTTGCACCACACTCTCCCAGTGAAGTAGTAAAAAATTGTAGGGATTTTTTTTCCAGTACATAACCTTTTCGCCTCTATCCCAAAAGCTTTATTTTACTGATAATTCTATTACCATGTTTTAAAAAAAATCCTCAATCTGATTGTGTAGAAATAATAATAAATAGACTATGGACAAGGTAATCCCAGGAAGGTGTTCTGTCTTTCCTAAGCAGCCAATGGGCAGAACATCTTCTGGATAGAGCTGTTTTCATTTAAATGCTGGCAAGGAAGTTATTAACTCCTTCCCCAAAAGGAGGAGGTGACGGCAGGGACCCGGGTGTCCTGACAGAGCACTTCACTGGCTTTTGTGTCTGCTGGGCTGCACAGTCAAGAATCTCTGTTCTTCAGCTTTCTTCCATTCAGACACCCATCTTTAAATGAGGAATTTCAATTAATGTGTCTGAATTATTGTTTCTGTGTATTTTTTTTTTTAAAGCTTGTTGTGGGCTTTTTTTGTGGTCCTTGTTGGTTTAGGATTTTTTTTGTATTTTAAGTACCCTTAATCCATGTTATATTGGCTTCTCTTGCCTTCCCTGACAGAAAAGGTGCCAACAAGATGGTTCATTCTTGACTCAGCCAGCTACACATATTAGCAATTCTCACAGCAGTTGCCAAGTATAACTGTACATCCTCCTCTTTGAGAGTGGCTGTAGTTTTCTTTTTCCACAGCAGTTGACATTAAGTGTCTTCTGTGTTTCCTGCTGCTCCTGTTCACATGTGATAGTGGTTAGTGTTGGCTTCACTATCTTTCCATTTCTTCTTCTCTGTGTCTCTTACCTCTTACAATTTTCTCTATTATTTCTCTATTATTTCTCTATTATTTCTCTATTTTCTTTTATAATTTTTGCTTAAATTTGATGACAGGCATTTTGGTCTCTGGACTTCCAGCTCTGACACTGATATTGTGGTCTTTTGCGCTGGTCACAGGAATAAAGTCTCTGGGTTGCATTGCAGGAACCTTTTTCTGTGGCACAAAGCTGATTATGAAAGCAAAAACCTGAATTATGTGTGACTTCATAAAAGGTTTTGATGCTGTCCATCCCCAGATGGGCAAACAAACCCTATTCATAACAGTCATGCATTTCTGAGAGTTTTGTTATCCTGTGTTAGTACAAAGCCAATAGCAAATGACCCCTGTGCAGTTTTCAGAGTTGCAATGTGTCTGTGTCCTTTTCTTCAGGACCACAGTAACTGGAGTGGAAAACTTCTGGGAACTAGCTGTAATCCTCTGTGTTGTAAGACAAACCTCTCTTTCATAAGTGAAAGGAGACAAAAAGTGGATATTCTCTGCATTCACCTGGACAACCATTCAAACAGGTGGGTTCAAAGAAGCGTTCTCATCATATTAGGAACACTGGATGTAATTGACACTCAAATGACTTAAAAGTCTGGCTAAGGAGCTCACATAAGCCTGAGTCCAGCAGCCCAAAAAGACTTTCAAAAAATCTATGTCTTTCAGTCTTTCTCAACCTGTCTCATATTCATACTGAAGTAAAACAAAAGGATGCAAATGCATTCCATTGGAGTCTGACTGTAAGGAATAAGTTGTTATTATTATTTTGATTATTTTCCTTTTTCTTTTTTTCTTTTATACATTTCTATGTTATTTGTTGGCTCACAGATCTTTCTTTTTCTTTCTCACACTTCACACTTTAACATGACAGCCTAAAAGCAATTTCTACAAAGATTATATTAACAAAACTCACTCAGCAATGCAGGTGCAGTAAAACAAAAACAAAAACGAAAATGAAACTAATAAAATTCAGAAGAAAACCCCAAAACATGACAGAACCGTTTTGTTTCCCAAATTAACATCATACAGTACAGACTTGGAGAAGCAGTGAACAGCTATTGCAGTGCAGAAAAGCTCTTCTTAGAACAATTTAAGCAGTGCTCCCATACTCAGAATGTGAGATGTCAGTGGGACTTAGTGCCCATCACATCTTCCTCATTGCCTGGTGTTTCACTACTGGGCTGACCCAGAAGGTGCACTCACAAGGTCAAGGGTGAAGGCAAAGCACAGAAGTTTGTAACACATCCAGTTTAAAGAGTACATTATCAAACCAAGTTGTCATTTTTAACTGCCCTTCAGGGACTGTAGTGGAACCTCAGTCCTTTTTCAGTGAATGGAAACATTGCCTGTAACATTAAAAACAGAATAAGTACTTTTGACTGTTTGACTTGGTGGGGTTTTTTGGGTTTTTTTTGGGGTGGTTTTTTTTGTTTTGTTTTGTTTTTTTTTTTTTAATTTTTTTTTTTAAGTTACTAATATTACTGTTTTAAAGTGTACCACAGCATACAGGGTTAATGATATAAAATCTCCACATAGTGAGATAAAACTGATACTGAAATAGTGTCCCCTTACTGTAGGAGGAATCTGCAATCAGGACTTCCAAGCACATGCAAAAAATAACTCTTGGATCAGCCTTCTTGTCTTCCAGTAGACTTGGCAAGAAAGACAAGCCATATGTGAAGCCAGCCATATATCAGTTATGCGGTCTTAGATATTTGCAATAAAACAAAGGACTTTGCTGTCAGCCCTCCTGATTTCATGAAGCCTTTACAGCTCACAGCAATGTCCTCTATCAAAAGCCACAAAGTGATCCTTAGACATGTGCATTTCTTAGAGCAAATATTCTCTGAAATAGCAATTTATGATTAATTCCATCAGGGAAAGCGGAAGACATGAAAGGACCTAATACAATCAGTTTCAGCCATGCTGAATGCATCTAGATATAACGAGTGTAAAAACAATTAACAAGAAAAGCAGTAATACTGAGGGGCTGGGGGAGAGTGGAGGAATTAAAGTACACATGCACAAGACAGTAAGACCAAGAAGAAAATCTTTGTGACAGTGATGTGGATGCCCTGGTAAATTAAGTGGAACTAAGACTTCATCCCCAAATTCCTCCTGGCCATTTATTTAGACATTATTAACTGGCAGTTTCATACAGGGATTGTGTTAGGAGTGGTTCAAAGAAAGAATTTTATAACAGGGGATCTTTTCCCAGCTAATTCTGGGTGGACAGCCTGCACACGAGGAACCAAAAGGAAGACTGGGGAATAGTTCAGGGTGAGCCATGAAGTGAGGTCAGGAGCTAATGAATAGCTCACACCCCAGACGTGCAAAATCATGTGGATGTGAATGGCCCTGTGTGTGTGATTACTCACACATGTGGAGTTCAGTGTGTGTTCAAGCTCACTAAGAGAACTAGTAGGTTTATTTGATGTAGTGGTAAAAGGAGTCAGGGAAGGGATTTTAAAAGTGAAGTAAGGTGATTATGGCAGTTTTTCAGAACTAGCCTTAAAGAAAAAGCTAAAGATAAAGAAATTGGTAACAAAAATAATAGGGTTTATTATACAAAACAGCAATGACTTTGGCAAAGTGTTTGTGTGAATTTCAAGACAATAATGACAATTTCTGGTTTTCTTAGTCAAGTATTATTAACTATTTATTACATTATAAAAACAGTAAATCTCAGAAAGATTAATATTTCTGTTCACTTTGAATTACTGTTTTATAGTGTACTTTTTGTGCACATCGTAAGTTTTTTAATTGTTTGAGCTTTCTAGGTCCAAGGAGGTAAGGCAGTTCAGCTTAATCAATTTTGTCTCACTGGAATTAGCAGCTTACAATGATGTATGTACTTAAGGACCTTTCCATGTCATGCAGGTTGTCTATTTTTTTTTTTTTCCTTTATAAAATTTAAGAAGAAAAAAAGCCTTAACATTTACTCCTAATCCCATCCTAATTTTTTATCTCTCCATATGAAATCTTTGAAAATAATCTCTTTAATCAGATTATGGATTCAGATATTGGTGAGATATTTGCTTTAAAATGGGTATCTCTTACTAACGGTCTGCTCAGTATTATGCTGTTTCTGTGGACTCAGTACATAAAGCCTTAGGGCTCTTATTCTATAAGAATAAGATACTGCTATAGCTGAGTTGAAAATTTATATCTCTAGACAGGGCAACAAATTCTATTATACAAATATTTGAAGCTATCACAAGGAGGGGGATACTATAAATTAATCCTTCACTCAGAAGTTGCACTTGCAGCTTTCTTCAGTTAATTTTCATTATTTTACCACCAGGGAACAGTTTCAAGGAATTATTATACTAACCATAATATTAAAAATGAACCCTGGAAGTCCAGCCCCACCACAATAAATATCATTTAACATTTATTGTTGTAGAAATATGTAACAGGAAAGACAAGAGAGATTTTCTTTTTTTCACTTCTCATGAAGGTAAGAAAATATTAACAAATGTTCAGATCTCCACAACTCATAATATTATGGGTCAGATCCAAATGGAGTGGAGAGGTCAATGCTCCATCATCAGAGCTTTAAATCATTATGGGCTGTAGGGCATAATAGCCTGTGAGGAGGGTTGGTTAAAAGATGGGAAGGGAACCTGGGAAAGGTTAATTATGGCACACACAGCACTTGACAGTTCCTTTTCAATCTGATTCAGCTCAGCTGTGAATGCCGTTGTGTCCTCAGCACAAAGATCCTGCTTGCTGCCACACCACTTTCCCTCACCCCAAGGCTGGGACATGGTCTGCCCACAGGAATACAACCCAAATCCAAGTATAGATTACTTTCTAAAGGCTGCACCTGTTTTGCTGTGGATCCGGTCCTTAGAGCTTCCTGCCCAAAACCTGAACACCAACTTGTTTTGACACTTTGGGTTGTGTTTGTTAGAAAGCCCAAGGATTTTTCTTGGCAGAAGGGAGGGTGGGATAGGGGGGAGGAGAGGCAGGATAGGGGAAGAAGCAAAAACAAAACAAAAACTTAAGACTAAGACTAATTGACTGAAAAGATGTGAGCAATTCCGATCCACTTAATTGCATGTGGACTCAAATTAAAAAGGTAATTGCCTTCAAAACTTTGCATTGCAGATCGCTGGCCTCTTTTAAACATCAAATGAAATCCTTCAAGCACATGTGTCAGTGGTGTTGCTTTCAGAAACCCAATTGCATTATACTGATGATTTTATTTACAAGATGAATTTTCTTGAAAAAGGTGGCCTGATTTGGGCTGGAAAATTCAAATCAAGGCCATGCCTTCTAACTGCTAGCATCTTTCCAAACATTTCTTGATCAGAAGACCTGGAAATAGTATTTTATTTTTTGATGTAAAAATAACTAGAAGCCAAAGTTGTTTATTTTTACACAAATTTTCCACTTATTTTGAGAAGAACTTTAGTTGAGCAAAGCCATACCTGTATTAAACATGAATAACTAAGGAGGAGACAGTCAAGGAAGTCTCCCATGAAAATGAAGAGTTCAGTTATGAGGCTTTTTTAAATAAAATTCTTGAATTAGATTTTTTTTGTCAACACATTGACATTGCCATTTATTCTTTATATCAAAGCAACATCCACAACTTCTAACCTCATTGTGCTATGCACAAAAACGCAGAACAAAAGAATTGTCCTGCCTCTCAAAATACTTTGCTGCAAGAGTAACAAAGACTCTTTGTTTGCTATTTAGGCGAGATTGGTGGACATCATCTCTGAGCAGAAGCTCTGAGAATCAGCCTTTTCTATTCCTTTCCAAACATGTATATGCATATTTTCACATGAGTCTGCTACAACAGAGAGACTCTTAAAGAAAAGAATCAAGCAGAGCAAAAGGAAAATATTACTTCATATTAATAACAAATGGAGTGCACAATGCATTCCACATACAAAGGTTACCCATTTGTGGAGCTGGAAGCCAAGGGCATTTTAAAACTTAAAGAGCCCTTAAATAAACATATTGGTTTAAGTACAAGGCAAATATTCTTAGCTCAGCAGGTAGTTGGTATCTAAATCACATTCAGACTTCACATAAATACACATGTCAAAGCATTTATCTAGTAATAAAAAAACAACTCTTAAGGAATGCAGTTCAGATAGGGAAGTGTCAGTTATTTTGCACATTTCCTATTTCCAGCTCATTAGTTTCAGCTTTTGACAGGGGTGGAGCTGAAAGAAATCCTGTAGAGGTTTTTCTCTCCTCCCAATTTCACATGAATAAACAGAGGGAGGGAGTCCCCTGCCTGTCTGCCAGGCTCTTATCTATCATATTTAGATGCTAGATGCTGTCAGATTTTAGATATTGATGCCTCTAGGTATTGCCAGTTACTGGGAAATTAAACCTGGAATAGAAGGTAGTCCTTTACTTTCCCAAACTGACTTTGCTTTAGGAGTAGGTTTGGACATCCTTCAGAAATGTTGATGTCCAGTCAAAGGTGACAGGATTATATTTCTGTCATTCATTACTTGCACCCGATTTTCTGTTTCCCCACTCTGTCCTTGGTGTCTCAGCAGCACTCCATCTGCATATTTTTTTTCACCTACATTCTTACATTCCTCTCGAATCCAGATCCTCCCACTCCAGAAGTGGTAGGTGTAGATTTACGCGGCTGATTTTCATTTAAACTCTCCTCGTGTAAGATACCGCCTTGAGTATTAGAAATTCTTAAAAATTCAATGCTTTCATTATTAGACACATTTTTCCTTAATTTCCTCCAAAAATATATTTCAGAAAATGAAGATGTTCCTCTAGGGACAAGAGGCAGTGAACATAGGGGATATTTCTATACAATTCCTATTTTTGGAAAATGTCTCTATGATCACTAACAATCAGGTCAGCAATTACCACCCTTGTGCTAGAAGTGACATCTCTGCAAGATGACATAAGATAACCACATGGACACACTTTTCCCTCCCAGAGATAAAGCACACCCAAAACATCAGGAACTGTAAAATGGAAGTATGTGTGTAGCAGCCAGGTACTGTGTTTCAGCTGAAATGTGGTAACTTCCATCTGACAGAGGAAACTCCTTAGGATGATCTGACTGTCATTACCCCAGCATACAGTAAACATCTTGGTGAAGTCTTTAAGTGACATGCTTAATAACCTACTCACCCAGCTCATTCTTTCTTTCTGAATCTTACCTGCATAGGTTCTGTTCTGATTTGTTTTTATTAGAATCCTTTAAAATAAACCCTAAAACTAAAATAAATGTGTGTACATATATGTGTTCATGTCTTCATGTGGATATTTATGTGCAGCCATCTGTGTGTTTGGGTTAGAGAGGATAAAGACAAAATCTTTTCAAAGATATCTCTTTGAATTTGAGAGATCTCAAATGTTACTTTACACATGTGGGAACATCCACACATTTGAATCATCCTTTGAAAAAAACTCGATGCAGATCTCAAGGTGCTTTTACTGCACTAGTCAGGAAATACTGCAGCAAAAGGATTTTCATTTGAGGGTCAGCTGGAGCTTCAGTTTGTTTCCTATCACCTTCCAGACTTGTTCACGTAATTCTGTTCCTAAAGTTTGCATGTTTCTGAAAAGAAGGAGATTTATAACTTCTTTTAAACCTATTTACCACATAAGAATATAGGTGTAAAAAATTAAATTTGTCACTAATGTTTAGGATGAGACTTCAGTCTGCATAAGTTTTAAAAAGCAGCAACAAAAGCCACAGCCTTGCATGAGGCTCAAATCTCAAATTTGTTGTGTGGCACCATTGTATAGGGTTGTGACTTCCTCACAGTTTTTTGAGCAGTTACTAAGTATGGCAGCTCTGCAGATTTGAAGATGCTCTAAGACTTCTCTCTTTCACACACCCAGATCAAGAGTCTGCCCATTGTGGCTGAAAGGCATTTTAGTGTGCAAGAATGCAGAAATAGACCCAGAAGTAGATCTATTCTTAAGAAAAAAAAAAGTTTTGGTGTTGTAAATTTCTCTTTTCTTTAGAGTAAAGCATAGACAGAAGCTCATCAGTCGTACAAGATTATCATTAGGGACATTTCACAAGGTCATGCAATGATAGGGTAAGAGGAAATGGCTTCGAACTGAAAGAAGGTAGATTTAGGTTAAATATAGGAAAGAAAGTGAGAGTGGTGGGGCACCAGCACAAGTTTCCCAAGAAGCTGTCCTGTCCCTGGAAGAGTTGAAGGCCAGACTGGATGGGATTTTGAGCAACCTGGGCTAGTGGAAGGTGTCTCTGCCTGACACATGGGGATTGGAGCGAGGTTATAAATACTAAAACAAAGTTGGATACATAATTTTTTTTGTGTCCTCCCTGTTTTGAGTCTTCAACTGTACTGCTCAGACTAGGAATCTAACAGTAGCTAATAAGAGTAAGCCAACCACACATGCCTAAGATTTAGTTTAGAGCCCATGAGGTAGCAAGATGAGCCGTGTCTCTTAGGTGTTTGAACACTGAGTTGGATGAAGATGCTGACCTAACAGTAACAGAAATATAATCCTGCCACTGCTGATCATTTTTTACACATTCCCAGTTGGTTTGATATGCAACTGGAAAGAGTTATTGTTTTTCCTTGTTTTTTTCCCTTCTCCGTTAGCCAAAATAGCAAAACCATAGCATCAGTGTTGTTTGAAAATATATTTATGTTTGTTTTCCCTATAAAAAGAGATAATAATGTTATGTTCCAATAATATTAAGTTGCAATGTTATTTGCAAGATTGCAGAGCTTTTAATTTTCTGATTATTTCCACAGTGGGAGTTTCAGCTCAATTTCAACCAAGACACTTCTATCTGTTTCAGTTATTTTTTTATTACAGCTAGAAGCAACAATAATTGCCTTTAGTGTATGAAAACATGACTGAGGAGACAATTGTTGTCCCTAAAGAGTAAAATCATCAGCATACATTTTTGATGTAAAATTTTTGTAAATTAATTGCAAGATCCTATAAATATTATATTTACAAAAATTGTGTTGTATGCTGTCTTCAAAGAAACAATCTTTTTTCTTTTTTTTTTTTTTTTTCTTTTTTTNTTTTTTTTTTTTTTTTGTAAACTATGCTTCATACACACTGCATTTCCTGAGGCAGAAAACAAAAACATGGAACAAAAATATTAGCCTTCTACTTTTGTAATTTTACATTCTACTACTTTTCTTTTCCAGCTCTAGGTTTGGGGTTTTTTAATATAATTCCAGAAGAATACAGGAAAAAAAAAATCAGTAATACTCTCAATAATCAAGCCCCATTTTCAGTGTTTTGCAAGTGATTAAAAAAAAAAAAAAAAAAAAAAAGTGTATATCTCAAGTGTTAAGGCAGTGGATTTGCATATAATTTGGCCATAAATCAAGAAGAAAAATTCAAAATATTGAACATTTTGTGGAATATTTTTTCCACAATTTCTATTAAAAAATGATAACGCAAAATCTTTTAGATTTTCTCTAATGAAAAAAATTCAATTTGAAGTGTTCCAATCCAGTTATATCTTGGAAAAATTATCTATCAAGGCTTCTAAGAATTTTCTTCTACAGCCACTCCATAGAAGAACGTGACAGACTGTCCAAGAACAGGAACTACAGTTGTTAAAAGCCTCTGAAATAACTTGGGTTGATGCCAACATTAATAAGTGCACTATTTTTTTTTTCCATTTTCCCTATTAGAAAATTAAATAAGTCAGCTTTTTCCTGTGGGGGAAAAAAAACCAAAACCAATAACAACAACAACAAAAANTTTTTTGTCCAACTTTTATCCCTTTTTTTTTTTTTTTTTTTTTTTTTTTTTTTGTAAACTATGCTTCATACACACTGCATTTCCTGAGGCAGAAAACAAAAACATGGAACAAAAATATTAGCCTTCTACTTTTGTAATTTTACATTCTACTACTTTTCTTTTCCAGCTCTAGGTTTGGGGTTTTTTAATATAATTCCAGAAGAATACAGGAAAAAAAAAATCAGTAATACTCTCAATAATCAAGCCCCATTTTCAGTGTTTTGCAAGTGATTAAAAAAAAAAAAAAAAAAAAAAAGTGTATATCTCAAGTGTTAAGGCAGTGGATTTGCATATAATTTGGCCATAAATCAAGAAGAAAAATTCAAAATATTGAACATTTTGTGGAATATTTTTTCCACAATTTCTATTAAAAAATGATAACGCAAAATCTTTTAGATTTTCTCTAATGAAAAAAATTCAATTTGAAGTGTTCCAATCCAGTTATATCTTGGAAAAATTATCTATCAAGGCTTCTAAGAATTTTCTTCTACAGCCACTCCATAGAAGAACGTGACAGACTGTCCAAGAACAGGAACTACAGTTGTTAAAAGCCTCTGAAATAACTTGGGTTGATGCCAACATTAATAAGTGCACTATTTTTTTTTTCCATTTTCCCTATTAGAAAATTAAATAAGTCAGCTTTTTCCTGTGGGGGAAAAAAAACCAAAACCAATAACAACAACAACAAAAAACAAAAACAAAAAAAACACCTTAACAACCAAACAAGCAAAACCCCAAACAAACAGAATCAACTGGATTTTGGGTTTAATCAGACTAGCATATTTTCAGTTGTGCTAGCTCTCAGTGTGGTGTATCCTGTGTAACCCAGATGTACAGAAATTTCATATGATTGATGAGTACAGAGGACAGCACTCAAAGCACACATATTATGTCCTTTTCCTGTCGTTTCATTTGAATGCAGAATGAAGAGAATATTTTGGATAAATAAGCTCAGAGGCTTTTTTGAAGGAGATGGGCAGTGTTACAACATCAAGAACAGTGATTAGTTCCAATAGATATTTCAGCAGATTTACTCCAGTCAGAATTGTGGTATTTGCTTTTGAGCAGGCAGCACATTGCACTTACATCAAATAGCAAATTTGGTGCTAGAAAAAAAACGTAGAAAACCCAGGAAAATTCATTATTTGGAAATCATACTTTCATAAGAAAATCTGATCTCCAGAGATGATTAGGGATCAGACTGCACAAACTACCAGAAATATCTGAGGACATAAATTCATATGTCTTTGACAACTTCAGAGCAGGTCAGCCTGTGATTATTTACTTATTTGTTTATTTTTGAAGCCACGGTAGCAGAAGGTGCCTTTCTGAGCTAGTGATAGCAACACATTTTCTCACATAACACTGGAGACTGGTGTGATTCAAGGACTCCAGCTCACCTACTAGCTCCAGAGGGAAGATGGTTGTTCACTGGGGCACGGAAATTCATCTCTAAGTAATACAAATGAGTAACAGTGCTCTTCCCTGACACAATACCATTGCAAGCAAGCTCTCAACATATTTACCAACTCTATGTGATTAACCAATAATATGCAGATTAGCCAATAAGTATTGAATCATCTTTTGGTTCAGAAAAGGATATTACTTGGAAAATACTGCTGGCTTCCAATCTCATCCACTATAAACAAAGCACGGTACTTCAGTGCTGATAAACCCTGTACAGAATTTTAGCCCAAGAAGTAGCTCACATCTATATCGTGTATATCTATATCTATGTCAACATACATATATAGATATATGAAATTAAATGGGAATAGGAATAGTAGTTGAACCTTAAGTGATTCTGCATCATCTGTCTGCATTCATATTTCAGCATTTAAACATGTTTCACCACCAGGAATATGAAAGGGTTAAACAGCAGCAGATTTCCTGTGCTAGATAACTTAATGAAAAACATTCAGCGTGCTTTTTAAGAACAACAGACTCATGGATGGCAGTTTTTAGCTTTTTATTTAGCTTTTTTTTTTTTTTTCACAAGGAAAATGCAGGCAAGACAGACTTTGCTGTAATTCTTCTTAATTGTTCTAATGCATTTTATTTTATTTTAGTGTTCTCAGTTTATAAAAAACAGTTAGCATCAGTTTGTTTTCATTTTTAATGGAGATAAACTCAATTCTTTTCCTCCTGAAAAACTTCACAATATGGTTGGAAATGTCAGCAATAATTAGACAAAATGCTTGTGAAAACATAAAATAGAAATAATACATCTTTTTATAATGGAATCAGTTTGTCTGATTATCTCAAAAAATATACATTTCCAACTGCCCAGGAGGGTCATTATAGCTTATGAAAATCAAACTCTCTTTTTTCTGCTTCATACATCATGGACAACAATATTGTCTCCAGGATCATTATATATTGCCTAGCTTCATAAATATACGTTAGACTTTCTTGAGCTACAGTGAACCTGGAGCATGAAATGCATTCAAGAATAGAAACAACAGGGGGAAAGAAAAAGAAAATAATGTTATTAACTAAATAACCGTTACATAGAAATTATAAAAGGAAAGATAACTCCACTGAACACAGTACTCAAGAGACCTTGGTTCAATTCTGTCTTCAGTCGCAGATTTTCAGTATAACCTCAGGAAAGTCATTTCTACCCTATGCACAATGAGGGCCATTTGTCCTTTAAAGAAATGGTTGTGACAGCACTCCCTTCTGAGCTCCTGTCAAGGTGTGAAGGCTAATTCAGAAGTTTTTGTTATTCCTTTGAGATACACTCAGAGAACAGACAAGAGTATCACTTCACCTTTTTTTCCCATTTGTAGAAATGGGGCTAATATTCCCCTACCCTCAATGGAGATCTTATGGATGCAATTCATTAGTGTGTTAGGGGCATGCAGATATCATGTTGACAAGGGCCATTTAGTGAGTAAATATCTGGATGGAGTAGGAGGAATTAAGGAACAGTTATCACTTTGCATCAAAAGTAGTTTAGTATGAAA
>WEIU01010184.1:110162-123488 GCA_013389925.1 Aegithalos caudatus
AACAATGGAAGTCTGGTAAGTTTATCATGTGATCAATTATTATCCTGCACTCCAGGAAGCTAGAAAGCTATGTCAAAGATAACTTTTACACCTCTATAGTTTGTTTTCTTGTAAGGCATTGCAATATATTTGTTCTGCCCTTGCTTTTTCTCAGTGATCATGGGTTTTCAGTCTTCACTTGTCTCCTTCAGATTCAGCAATACTGTCACCCAGCAGGAATGATGCTGCTTTTTTTTGAACAGGGTCCCAATATACCAGCTGCCAAAGTTACCAAGAAAAATTGAAACTTACAGCAAAAGTTAAAAAACATGCAACACTTTCATTAAAAATTTTGTTAGAATCTTTTAACTTTTCAAGATCTTTACTATATCTGGAAAATGTGGTCAAAAAAACAAAAGCATTACAGAAGTAATCTGCTATAATCAAATCAAAAGTTTCTCTTCTGTAGTAGAAGTGCACGTATGCTCTTGTAAATACAAGCAAGTGGTTACGAATAATGAGCTCTCTGTATACAGCCTCCCCACTAAGGCCCTTCACCCTCTTTGTTGCCCTCCTTTGGATACTCTCCAGTAGTTTAATGTCTTTCTTATATTTCAGTGACCAAAACTGCACACAATATTCAAGGTGAAGTCACAAACATATTTATGTTTAGGTTCTTTTCTTTTTCATATTGTTTTTCTGCTCCAGAGATTGCTGAGGACTTCATTTAGTCCAGTAATTCTTAGACAGTGACACAGCTCCATCAGGGTCACATGTCCAAACTTTATTTTGCCTCTATGCTCACATATTTTTTGTCCAATGAAATGAAGATTAATTGTCAGAATAAGCACAGATTTTACAGATTGGAACAGCAGAGGAATGACAATTCTCTCTCGTGTCTCCTACAACACAACACAGCACAAAAAGAAAAGCCCAAGGAAAAACAAACCAGACTGAGACCCGAAGGTTCTGTAAAAAACATTTGCAGACTCATAATTGAAATAGATTTGATAAATAATCAATCAACAGCTCAAATTCATCAGAAACAAAAGGCCAAATTTGGGCCAAGACACAGATCCACACATGAGGCTTCCATATGGTAAATAGCCAATGTTTGCAGATGCACACAAGAGCAAATATTGGAAGAAATATCAGCAGAGAGGGCTGGCCAGTTGTCGTCGGTCTCTGGGACAGACTGAAACAATAACGAATGACATAGAGAGATGGGAGATGAATTTTCACTTTGTGTTGGTAGCAGATATGTTTCAAAGTCCTGAGAAGCTGATTGCCCTCAGGCTCCTTCTGAAATCTGTGAATGTCAGGACTCCTTGGTCAGTGCTCTCTGCCATACAGACCAGCCTGTCTCAGCTCACCAGTCTGCTTCTCTGTCTCTGTTTTTTCAAAGGGTGGACCTCAAGAAGCTCAACTGTGATATTTTCTCATCAGACTATTTTTTTCTATGTCATATACTTGCTTCTGATATTTTCCCACTTGTGTTATTTGCTTGCTGAAGCTTCTCTATTGATGGAGTTCAATAAATGATGTTTGCCATCAGAGCAATTTGGTTCTAGTTTTAATTATAGCAACAAGCTTCTTCCTTAGAACATGTTATGGGTGTTTCATTATTTTAAATTGTTATCTTCTGTAATAATTACAGAAACAGTTGATCTTTTCTGAGAAGCCAGCAGCTGCAAATTCTCCCCTTTTCAAATGTCTCATTTTAATAGGTGAAACATCAGGTAAAAATCAAATCAAGTTGTAATATAATACTCCAGAAGAAAACATGTAAGTTACAACACATTGCCTCCAGATTCCATAGGGTTATACTATTCAGAGGTACTGAACCATATCCCTTAGTATAGTTCATAACAAGCCTTATGCTGCACAGCTCAATTGTGAACACAAAGCCCCTAAATAAATTACACAGCAATGGCAACATTACTAATAGGACTATCAGAATTAAAGGAAGCTGAGTGATGCATCTGAGAAGAGCCTATACTATTATTCTGCATGGTTTGTTTATGGTATTGTTGGAGAGACTGCTTCTCCCTCTTCCTTTCCCTAGTTCCTCCACATTAAGAATGGGAATAAAAAGGGCAGCAGAACTCCAGGAACAGCCTGTACACTCTAATCCTACAATTATAATAAGTGGTGGTCTGAAACTCTCTGGAAGGCATTTCACTAAACTAACTCAGTCTTCATCTTTATTCTGACACAATTCAACATTTGAACTCCTTTCAGTTTTCTGCTGTCATTTATTTCTAGCCCCTGTTCACAGTGATCCCTGAATAGAACACAGCACAGCACACAGAGCAGTTACTAAGACTGCTAACATACATAGCATCATAATTTTGGCCATATTTGCTCAAAGACCTCTGTC
Organism: Aegithalos caudatus; assembly: GCA_013389925.1. NCBI lineage: Eukaryota > Metazoa > Chordata > Aves > Passeriformes > Aegithalidae > Aegithalos > Aegithalos caudatus. The sequence continues at coordinate 112,522 of WEIU01010184.1, forward strand.
TGTTTTAAGAAGTGATGGAAAATTACTTGTATTTATAAAATGCACAGAAGTGAGTTTTCAATAGGGGTTAAGACCCTTTCTCCCCAGTAGAACAGTTGTTAAGAATCAAAGAGGAAAATTTTATGGTGGTGACAAATATTCTATCAGCAATGAGAAGTTCCTTAGTGTTTCTGTAATATTTAAAATTAGTTTGAAGAAATCATTAGGATTTTATTTCTCTATTGATTTATTTCTTTATTTAGAAAGAGATCTCCAATGATGGGAGATAAGTTGTATGACCTTATGGGTCTCTTCTGACCTAAATCACTGACATTGTGTCAAATCCTTTCCACTACAAGGCAGACACGTTTATCTCATTTAAGCATGGAGCTAACTTTTTTTAAACATGGAGTTACCTCTCTACAGTGATGAGGACTTAGCCCAATAAAAATTGGAAAATAGAGACTCAAATTCTCAAATAAAGTATTGACTTCAGATTAAAAACTTTTTTAAAGTGGTACAAATAAAGCTAGATAACACTGAGATACTTTTTAATAGGAGCTTTCAAAATGCCTTAATTGAATACATCTATCAATTAAGAAAAAATAAAAATAAATGAAGAAAACAGAAAAAGAATATAAATACCTGAAAAGAAGAATGAGAGAGGAAAAAAAAAAAAGCAAACTACAAACCCCCAAAACCCAGAGCAAACCCAGAGCTCAGCCAATCAGTTCAACATTCTCTCCCAGGAACCAATGTACCAAGAGCAGTATAAATCAGGAGTTCATAATAAAAGACTAATGCTTCTCTCCTCCCAATAAAATCAATAGCACTCCCAAACATGTTTCAACCAATAAAGTAAGATTTTGCAATTATGAAACATTTAAACAAATGCTCAGATCAACCAGATAATTACAACTGTAGTTTTCTGCACTCCACTTTCATTTTTCCTTTCTTACGTCCCTCCCTCTTTGCATCAGACCAATTAATATCTTTCCTTCCCTAACAGCTCTCTAGATAATTCACAGAAACATTTGTCTGTGTGGCCTAGAATTAAACAGAAACTATTAAACAGTCAATTCCTATCTCTTCTGTAGAATTAATGCAATGTTAACTCCTACCATGCCTTGCTGGTCTGTGGTATGTAAGTGAGGTATCTTAAGGAACTTGCAAGGTATTTCTCTCACACCCTCGGCACAGTCTCACAATTTAATCCAGCATGCAGTAAACCTGTTTTAGTTACAATACAAGAACTCTTCTTTGACTGCTAATTTTAGCCTTAACAATTTAATTAGAAACTGTATGGAAAATGCAACACTCTTCATATTACAGTAACTGAGTTAAAGTTTTGTTATTTTTGACACATGCACCACACTTTATGATTTGCTTTTAAAAACATACATGAAAGAGACCTGAGGAAAAGTTGACTGTGGGAAGGAGGAGGAGAGGATCAAACTGTGTGATTGAGGCTTATGAGCATACTTGGAAGTAATTTCATACTCCATCCTGTCAATTTTACTAGAACAAGGTCCTCTTATTCTTGGAGGCCTAAGCACATGAGCACTCACTCACCTCCCTAAGTAACCATGTTTAGGGTCCCATTATATTCCATTATGATGATTAATAGCCTCCAATGCATTTGTACAAAACCAGTCCAATGCATTGGGAACACTTTGATCATCATCAGCATGTGGCTCATCTCCTGTGGTTGTATTAATGACATGACTCCAGCTACCATGCAAAATTGCAGTGCTGGATCAGTGCAAATGTCATCAGATCCCTGTTGATCTCAGGGACTTCATTTTCTTCCTAAAACACAGAGGTGACATCAGAAATGAGCCTTTTGACATTGTTTTATCAGACAGAATTTACCTGGTAAGGGGCCAAATGTGTTTCCCCTCCTGAAGTGGCCACCAAGCTGTGACCACACAGATATACTCTGCAACTGCAGCCACACTCAGAAACAAGATGCTTCAGCACTTCAGCAGGGAAAAAATGGGACAATATTTAATTCTATTCTGGTCTGACCAGATTTTAAAGGACCAGTAGATGCCAGGAGCTATGTGTCACAGTGCTTGTACAGTATTTATGTTTTAACCCTAATATGGCTTTTCTTTTCCATACCCCTGCACTAGGCTTTATACAACCCTCTTCTGAAAAATGTATAGATTTCTGCTCTCTATCAGGCAATCAAATTAATAAACTTGTTGTGTGCAGAAGATCATGATTTCATCTTCATGGGCTATACTCCAATTCCAGGGCTTTCTCTGGAAAAGGCTAAAGCATTTTCACTTCTCTTCCCAAGACACAGCCAACCCCTCTGTGGTCTGTGGTGACCATGCAGCATGGTGTAGGGCAGGAAGGAGTGAAGAGTGGAAGAAGGAAGATCCCTTCCAACTCAGCCACTTCTAACTGATTCTGTGTGTATGACAAAAGGTCATCAAGGCATTTACCATCCTGCTGTTTGATCAGAAGAAAATCTGAGGTCTTTGTGCACAAATAGTCTTTCTAAAACAAGAAGGCAGGATGTAAACAGTCCAAATAATCTGCTGATCTGCAGGATACTAACCTCCATCTGACAACTAACTTGGAGAAATATACAGCTCTCACATTACAGAATCACAGAATCAATTAGGCTGGAAAAGACTTCTGAGATCATTGAGTCCAATCCTTGATTAAACACTGTCATGTAAACAAGACCGTGGCACTAAGCATCATGTCTGCAGTTTCCTTAAACAGCTCCAGGAACAGTGACTCCACCGCCTTCCTGTGCAGTCCATTCCAATATTTAACTACCCTTATGTGAAGATATTCCTCCTAATGTCCAACTTGGAGCTCCCCTGGGGCAGCTTGAGGCCATTTCCTCTCATCCTGTCAGTTGTTGCTTGGGAGAAGAGACAAACCTCCAAGTGGATACAATCTCCTTTCAGGCAGTTGTAGAGAATGGTAAGGTCACCTCTGAGATTTACCTTCTCCTGGATAAACACCTCCAGCTCCCTCAGCTGTTCTTCTTATGACTTACCCTCTGGATTATTTACCAGCTTTGTTGCCCTTCCCAGGACTCCCTCCAGCACCTCAAAGTCCTTCCTCAAATTAGGAGCCAGACCTGAGCCTAATTTTTTATCAAAGTCTTGTGACAGAATCAAAAATTAACATTGTTATTCCACAGATAGTGAATCAAGATTGAAAAAGAAAGAAATTTGATAGAGACCAAAGAGGACATTACTGTCAGAGCCTAGATGAAGAGGATTCTTTTTTTTTGGTACATGGTTTATTCCAAGCTTTTGTGCACTCATTATACACTCCCTGAAATCACTGAGCTGCAGGCAGCCAGATTGCAGGAAAGCAACCATGCATTCAAGCCTGTGGAGACAAGTTAGTGCCTCTCAAAAGCCATACTTGCTGCAGAGAGCACAGAGAGCCAACAGCAGGCATGGCGTCTTTTACTCTGGTAATAAATGAGCAGAACAAGCCATGTAGAAGTTATCTGTTAGCACTGACAATTGTTAGAGACCATGTAACAGTCTGTGATACATATATAAAATTATTGACATCATATGTGTTTATATTTAGGCTAAACAACTATATTGTTTTTATAAGAGAAAACTGTTTCTGGAAACAATAGGCCAAATTGCTTTTCCTTGCTAAGAACAATGATGCAACGCTGCCAGTACCAACAGTTATTATTACAGAATCAGCTAACTGAAAACACAAGGTCTTTAACAACTCCTATCTTACAAAGCACTCCAAGGCTTGCCGATGCTGTTTTGCTTTGTTTGCTAGTCAGGATGGGTAAAAGCAGTTTGTATTTTGCATCTGCTCATTACCGCAGTTTTCCCTGTGTATGTTTCCTTCTGTTTTCATTTCTCTTTCATGAGGGCAAGTATACAAAGCCCCAGTTCTTGTGAATTTTTCACTATCAGAACTAGTTGATGAAATCAGAGTCAGATGAACAGAGGAAGGCTAATCCTTCTGGGATGTACAAGGGGTCCAAAAAAAAAGAGAAGGGAACTGAGAGGGAAAATACACCCCTGTTAACAGAAATAAGCAAGACTTCCCAAACATTTGGAGTTTACTCATCAGGATCACCACAGCAATCATATTCTAAACAATGTCATGGGCCAACCTAGTACAAAAATATTAAATATACAACTGTATCACAGTTTGCAACAGGTCTATATATTTCAGATGTTTTTGATATCTAACATTACAATCATTACAATCAATTCATATATGCTGAAAGTGAGACTACAAAATAGAGCTGGACAAAGGAGCCTTTCCATTTGCTACTTAGATGCAGTTGAAAACTAAGTCTTCAACCTTTCCCCATAACTGACAGGTTAGAAATTCACCAGATGTGGACAAGATGCAGCATACTGAGACCATAAATTGATTTTATATTTAAGTTTAAAATGGATCTCATTGTCACAGAAATGTTAACCCCTCAACAGAAAAATCCACTGGATTTTGCAAATGCAAATTTTAAGTTCCCATGCTTGGCACAATAATGAAATATACAGCATTCCTTGTTGTCCTTACCTTTGAACTGCAGGTAACTATACAGCAGTGTTACAGGACAAAGATATACTTGTGAAATATTCACAAGCCGATGTCTTTGCAGCCCCATGGGACCTGTGAAGAGCTCTTTTTTCCCCCACATCTCTCTCTCAGACTTTAAATAATGAGGAGCAGAAAAGGTATGAGACAACATGTCTGTGTGTCTCCTTTGAAATCTTTTCTTACATTACCTTGTTATCTGTGCTCAAGAGCAGCAGGAATTCCAGCAGTTCAGAGTGTATCCACAGCAAAAACACCCAGCAAAATAGACTGCCAGTAGACACAGCTTTCAGTTCCAGGTCCAGTCAGCAAAACACAAACCAGATACATGGAGGGAGTGGTGGCACAGCTGAGTGGGGGGATGTGTGTGTGAAGGGGTGGGAAGGCAGTATTTGCCAAGCCAGTTAGTTAAGAAAATAGATATTTGCTATCCATCCTGAAAAAAAAACAAAAACAACTCTTTCCTAATCTAGGTGTACAAAATGCCTTTCTACAGAAAGTCATCCAACTTCCTTAGTATTACAGCCTGATCAAGTCCTGACTGCCCTAGATAGGTAAGAGGACTGGTCACTGCTCTGCTCACAAGGATTTGGATAATTCTTTTCAATTTAGCCCTCACTGGTAACTGCTGAGAAACACTGATACAGATAGGGATTGGGAGGTTTTACTATAGTCCTGTATTGTGCATCAGGAAAGACCATTTTGAACCTGCTGTGAGGTATGAGCTGAGTATGAGGGATTTCACTTGTTTCCACACATCTGAGTCAGTCTTGAGTATGTACAAGAATAAATTCAAACAATTTTTACCAAATTAATCCACCCTGGCATCCATTCCCTTTTTCAATTTCCAGTTCTCTAACACTTCTAACTAATTTTTTATCCCCTCTGCATTTCAAAGGTGCTTATATAACAGGTACTTTCCCATACTGGCCTTAAAAGCCCTTATTCTCTTTCTTTCATTATTTCAACAGACTAGCAGTCATTGCAACACAGGTGACGGTAAATCAAATCAAGTTGAAATGTGGGCCTGACTCATTTTCAGACGATATATGATTTGTTTGCATTACATTATCTTGGAAACCCATAAGCAATATGCACTAACTACATGCCCGCACATGGCAAGAAGATAAATGCTCTTAGTCAGTAATATAAAGTCTAAATAAAATTACAATCAGGTTTGGATATTAGGATAGCTTTGCAACACCCTTGGGGCATTGCTCTTATCATTAGCATTATTTGCATTAGAGTAGTGTCCAGAGATCCTGCCTGTGATCAGTTTCAAATTGTGCTAGGCTCTGGAAAACGTGGGAAGAGACAAAAGTTTTGAATGCTAAATAGATAATTACAGGCAAAGAGTGGGAGAAATAAAGGATTGTTATCATCACTACTTAGAGCTCTGAGGTGTGGAGATTAAATTTTTGTTATAGTCTGAGCACAGGCGCAGAGCAATGTTGGAGTCCAAGTTCACCTTGCATCCAAAGAGTTTGCACAGAAGCCCATGCTTAGGTTCCCACTGGCTTTATGGGAGTGCTGATAACAGTAGGAAAGATAGCTTGAGCTTGCCTTTCCCCAGCTACATTCCTACCTGCAACACAGGCAGCTGGGAACAACTTTGGCTTGGCTTTCTTGGCCTGAGGCAACCTCCACATACGCTGTCATGTTGTCTTGTGACACCTTCCCAGTGCTGATCCAGCAAGTTTCCCCAAGTCCTTCCCATACACAATAATAGCCCTGCAGAGTAGGATGGATGGGCAGGTGAGCACAGGAATAGGAAGCTCAAACACCTGTTTGACTGTTCAGACAACATGGGGGCGTTTTTTGGTTTGTTTATTTGTTTGTTTATTGGGGTTGTTTTTTGTGGAGTTTTATGTGGGTTTAGTTTTTCTCTTGTCTCTGGGAAGACTCTATGTCTTTCTTAAGGTCACCAGAAAGTCAGAGTGCAACTAAAAACTCATCCCCTGACTCCAGCATCCAAAAGTTCATAATTTATCTCTAAAGATCTACTGGAAATATAGAAGTATCCTGGTAAAAAATAGAATGGGACAAGTGATCTTTCAATCAGTAGTGGAAGGACTCTCTTGATCTCCAAGAAGGTTTCTTTTCAAGTAACATTTCAAGGTGTCCTCCATGCATGCTTACAAAATTTTTGCAGTGATTACACAAACACCCATCACAATGCTGGGCTGATGAAAGAGGGGGTGGATGTTTATGTGCTGCTGTTTCACCCCATGTTGGCAGGGATAAGAAAATTACAAAATGATAAGAAGAGATGCATGTGGGAGGAGCAGACATGAGTGCTTGATTATGTACTTATTAAGCAATGCTGGCCACATCAAATTGTAATGAAGTGTGCGTCTATCTGCATCATGTTTTTAATCCCAGGCAATACATTGGCTACCTACCTCTGAATGGACTGTGAGGGAGATATTTTCAAATGCAGAAATGTTGACTGTCTGGGAGAGCTGGATGGTTACCTATTTTTGTCTTTGAAGACTGTATATGATCAGTTTAGATCACAATCTCACCAAGTGATCCAGTCACTCGCACAAGTAATTACGCTTAGATAAATGAGACAGCAGGCAGGAGTAAGGTTTGTAGACCTAGACCTAAAATAAAACTCCTGGCACTCCAGGAGAGCAAGTTATTTCATCCTGTTTAAGTGCTTTAACCACAATGTAAACATTTTTTCTTAAACATGGTAGGAACTTTTTTATTTTTCAAAAATAATATTATTATTTTTCTACAACTTCTATTGTTCTGTAATTATCAGTGTTCATGTCTAATGCCATATACAACATGTTTATTAGATGTAATATTTTATCTCTTGGATTCAGTGTCTGACACTATCATTTTGTTCTTATTTCAATAGAAGTGTTTTCCTCCTCCTCACTTTCTCAGAATCTAATGGTTTTCTTTATTACAGTAGAAAGTTAGATTCCTTCCTAAAAGAAAAAATGGACCATACATGTCTTCATCTTAATTCAATTTGTATCATAGAATCCAGACCAAACAAAGTAACTTCACAATACTAGACACTGCCACAATTGAGATGGATTTTTTTGTTTATTTGTTGCTTGTTTTTAATATATGGGCATGACGTCTCAGTAAATCTGTGGCTCATTGGCTTCGTTACCTGTAGCCTTGCGAAGACAGAAGGAAACAGTGCCAAATGCTCCTGTGATTTCTGGTTTTCTTTGAGAAGTGACTGTATTTAGTGTGTTTTAATCAAAGGAAATACATAGGAACCATTCCAACTTTCAGCTGACAAAAGCACAGTATTAGTAGTTTCATGAGTACTCTACAGATAAAACTTCCACATGGATTTTTCTGGCTTTTATAATTTTTAAAAAAATAATATAGTCTATACAAAATTAGACCATGAAATTTTAAAAAGCTAGTAAAATAATTTATTTGGTTTGTGAAATCATCTGGGAAATACAGATGTTTTCATATAATTTTAACCACTGTATAATATTTAAGAAACTGAATGCACCAGAGAACTTGGTATCCAGACCCAGAAAATGTTTCCACTAGAAATGTGTTCCTTGAATACCTTCCTCTGGAAGAAAGGACTTTTTTACCTTTATCATATCTGTGTAGCTTTTTTGCTGAATGGTCACCAAGCACCATTGTTAAATATAGACGTTGGAAAACCCTAGTCTTCTTTCAATATTCATTTTCCACACCTTGTCAACATCTGCATAGCTCACCAGTGAAACTGCTTTACATGCAATCCACCCACAGGTTACAACTTATAGGTCAGGGATGGGAATTTACTTTGAAATCACTGGGCAGCTGAGCCTACATACATTACTGAGGTGACAGGTAGCACACAATGATGAACCTTCTGTCAGTCACAGAGAGGTCACACTGGTATCAGTTTCCAACGTGTCTTTCTCCCATCATTAAAAAAAAGGAAATTAAAAAAAGTCTATTTTTTTTCTTCTTGTAGAAAATGGAAACAGAGTGGATGATGTTCACTAGTGTCAAGTGGCTGAAGATTTAGGGCCCCAGAGCTCAGGAGGTCTCCTTTAACTGTGCTGGCTGTACTCTCTGCAACAACATAAATTGTTGCCTGAACTGAGCCCCTCATAAGCTATTCCAGGAGCAATGATGACAGCCACATTGACACGAACTGTACTGGAAACAAAATCTCCAGCCCAGTGTCAGGAAAGCCAAAATAAGAGCATGGCGTTCTCCTGTTTCATACCTACTTTTTTTTCTATTATAAAACCTGTAAAACAGGTCTAGTTTAAAAAATATCACATTTAAAGACTTAAAAAATTTTAGTTTTGTTAAAGATGTGCCTGAGTCTCATGCACAAGAAAGAGTAAGTTGTAACATGAATAAAAAGAAATATCTGAGTTTGCTAAAGGTTCACCCACAGTTCTGTAACTTTAGCATTATCATGAACATATCAGAACACCAAATCTAAGATCAGTACTCATATCTCATTATACTGTCTTTGTCTACTGTGTTAAAGAAATACCAGAGCTCATCAGATAACAACAGAATATTAATATTGCAGAGGTTAAAGAATCATGCTATCTGTAGTTATCTCAGAGTGTTTGGGCTAGTTGCAGCAAAATCTTGTTTCAAGGTCCTTAGAGGTTAATAAGATCAGCGCTCTCCAGTCTTTCTGTGAGACCTTAGAAGAATCTTTCTATATTCTTCCATTTTTCCAACCTACTGGGGTACTTGAATGCTCTATGTATTTGCTCTGCACAGACAAAGACTGTTTTTTCTAAACAAGGTAGTTTGGATGACATATTTTTGGTGTCAAAATGAAGTCCTTCTTCCACTAAAAAAACCCGCCCTCAGAACAAAACAAAAAATCAGCCCTAGCATAAAGCAGTGTTAATACACATGAAATAAATTGGTTTTGCCAAGGCTAAATTTTTCCAGTGGAGCCTATACTTGAGAACATTCAAGTGCTCTCTTGAGTTATCTCATTGTATCAGTGTTTGCAGGACAGTACCTTGAATTTGTTTCTATCATACAAAGTTGATATATAAGGAGACAGGATTTAATTGAAACAACTCTAAGAAGTCTTCAAAAAATCCTGGGTTTTTTTTTTCAGAAAAAAATCTTTTTATGAAAGAAGAATCAAAGAATATAAAGGAGTTATAAAGAATATAAAGAACCTTTAGGAGAGATTCTGGTATGAAATGCAACTATAGTCTGCAATAAATGTGATTGAAGTCTATAATAAATGCTTCTTTTACATTTGTATATAAAGTTTTTAAAGGTGGAAGGATTTTCTCATTAAAAATATTTTTCTTTTACTTTGCATATTGGATTTTAAAAATGCATTCATACTATGGATTTGATGAAGACAAGTCATAAGTTTATGCAAAGTCTTTAGCTGCAGAAGACCCTGACCTTACAGAGGATCAACTCTTCCAAAGTCTTATTACCAAATTAATGTAGTTGCTTAAATAATGTAGTGCATATGAACGCAAACTATGGAGATCTGTCTGAGGTTTTAGCCTTGTCTGTATGGTCCCACTTCTCCTTCAAAATATATGCACTGTTTTACTTGTCCCAGTATTTCAACACAACAGGGATTGAATCCAAAGTTTCCACATATAAAAGTCTGAGGCTCAGGTTCTTCCCACTTAACTTGAGGTACTAAACTGAGAAGTATTTATATTAATAATGAAAACAATGTATAAAACCAGGAATATTTAAACTTTTCTACTGATAGTTTTTGTTTGTTTGTTTGTTTGTTTTTGTTTTTTTTTTTTTTTTTTTTTTTTTGTTTTTTTTTAATTTTTTAATGGAAGAGGTTTAGAAATTCTAAGTGATTGAAACTGTCTTTATGGGGGCTGGTGGAACTGGTTTTAAATACCATCATATGTTTACTTCTGCAAGGTTTTTTTTCCTGTAACCATTTATTAGGAGCATCAGTATACAGACACAAGGAATCATTTCTGATGCTCCTTCAAGGACACCAATATAAGTGGCTTTTGTCCTTTCCTGCATCAAGTAGCATGTTTCCTTAAAAGTTGTCTTTCAGCTTCATGTAATGGGAAGTCCTGGTAGCCAAGTTACTTTGGGTTCTCACTTCCAAGAATGAGTGGTTGATGAATGAAAAATTCACCCAAATAGGCTACAGAAAGTAACAATAAATAGATTGTCCACATCCCCATTTCAGTGGTCCTTCCCAGTGACTTAGAGTTTTCCTTTCCTGTGGGAAGGTGACTGCAGCACCCTCGTCATACACAAAGGTGATAGACAAGGGTGCACACAAGGGCATACCTGTCAATACCTGTTACAGTGATGGACATCAGGAACAACATCATTAAAGTCAAAGGGGTACAGAGGTATAATGATGGAGAGAACAAGCCTGTAGTCAGAGCTCAGTAGATAAGACTGCAGGAATTAATCATGTTTTCAGACATGTCTGTCACATGACAATAAAAATTACA
>WEIU01010186.1:6952-18821 GCA_013389925.1 Aegithalos caudatus
ATCCATCCATCCATCAATCCATCCATCCATCCATGGGCAGTTGGAGCTGCAGGCTCCTGTGCCCTTCCATATTGTGGTTTCATTGTCACATGAAAAAGAGACAGTGAAAATTATAATCAATTCACCCTTTATTAAATGCTACAAAGCCATATATGAGTGATAGTTGGCAGCAGGATTTGCCACTTGCTTATTTTTCTTTGGTATGAGTCTTAAAGCTTATTCTTTTTTTTTTTTTTCATTGTTGTAGGGAGAAATTCACTTAATCCTAGTATACCAACAAGTAGTAGGATTTACAGAAACTCCTTAGAATTTACATGTCTCATCATAGAGATTTTCTAAGGAAAAATAGAGATTATAAAGTTTTGTACTAACCTACAGTAAATATCCTTTTTTCTTTGTCAATAGAAAAACTACAAGAACAAAATTTGGCCAAACAGCTACATAAATTACACTCATCTTGTTAATTTATCTTATGTCTTCTGTGGAACTTTTCTGTGGCAGCAACTGTACACAGATTTCATGGGCCAGAAAAAAAGAAAAAAAAAAAAAACAGGAAAAGATAAAAACCCCTCCTCTACTTTCAAGACCCTATTAGGTTCATGTTGGTATATTTAAACCACAAGCCAAATATTTTAATATCTTTTCAGATTTGTGTAATGAATTCTGTGGCCATATAGCCTTCTGTTCTTTTTTTCCAGTTAAAATATTGGGATATTGTGGACTTTCATCATCTCTCTGCAGTAGAAAGTAATCATGCACACTATGTATCTTTCAAATACTGCATTTAAGTTACACAGAAAGAAAAGCATTGAGCATTTATTGCTTTTTTAATTGTATTCATTGATACAGGGGGTGTGTAGTATATAGCCAATGAGTCAGTCTAACATGGGATGTTGTAATTACAATTTTATTGAGAAATAAAACAGCCTGCCTCCTTTTAAAGGGATGCATCTTCTCTCAAGCAATAGAGACCAAGGCTTTGCTATTAATATGTTGACTGTAGTTCTATAAAATGTTTCAACACTGACTAGTAAAGCTAGAAAATATGCAATGATGTTTGACCAAGAAAGCTTTTAAAGGAATGATGTGTCAGAAAAAAAAAACAAACCAACAAAACCTCCTAAATTTATGTAAAATTTAATTATTAATTTTCAGTATAATTCTAGAAATACTCATATTATTGCTTTTACAAGTCTAGGATTATACAAGTTTAGTATCTTATATATGCAAAAGTACAGCTAAGGAGTCTTGTTTTCTAAAACAGATGATGATGGCATAATTCTGTGGCCAGTTTAATCAGTGGGAATTGTATCTCTGGGATGTAGGTGAAGTCTGCTTTGGTCTTGAATGTATGCTTTCAAAATTGTCAGACATGACATTTTGGCAAGTTACACGGTTGTGTAATGTGTGACAGAAAGTCAGAACTGAGCACCTGGCTACAAAAAAAGCCCAAACCCAAACACTGTAGACTGTTTTGCATGAAAATATTATCATTTATCAGTTTTGTAGCATCAGTAATGAAAAGTGAGATGCATCGAAAAGTAAAAGTTCTGTAAGATGACTGTGAATTCACAGCCATAAGAACAGAACTTTCTGTGTCAAAGCTCTTTAAAAGCACAGGAGCCAAGCTCACCAGAACTGCATGAAAAATGTAAAATTGCTTTTTGTATTTGTCATTTAAAATCTGTCATTTTTGCTGCAGTGTTTCTGCACATTTCCAATGTATTATTTATGACTTCATAGAGCACAAAGTATTCTTCATTACTCTTCATTGTATAAACCTCTTTTCCCCATACTGTAAAACATCTCTTGACAGGAATATTTTTGTAGCCCATAATTTGAATAAATTAATATATTTATGTATCATCTGCTGTCTTAGGATCCAGTAGGGGTCACTGGGTTGCACCATTTACTCCCAAACCAGGAGAGTATTCTAATTAGGAATACTTCCTAGGAAAATGTTCTGCCTTAATTTATAGGCTCAAGTCATGCAGATCATACTATGTACTCTTCTCACTGTTAAGGATTCTGCATTTTAGATTTGACATGAAATTAATACACTTTTTCTGTTGTTTGCAGTTCTTGCCAGCAATGATTTTCTTTTATTTTTCTCTGTTAAAAAATTCAAATAGCTTTGAGCCACTAGTAGATACTTTGAAAATATGGAAGACAATTTATCAATATTTTAGGATTAAGCAGATAAAATGAGTTATAAAATGTATGCCAACTGTAGTAAAACTCATTACTTTTTCTAGAAATACTTTGACAGATTTCATTGAGAGCCTTGCAGAGATCTGTATTCACCACATCAATTCAGTCACATTTATCGATCAGGATTATAACCTCATTGTTATTAATTCTGTTTGTTTGAGATCTGGTTTTCATAAAGGAGGAAAATGGAGTGTCAGAAATTATACTGAAATTCTTCACTGATTTTTTTATCATGCAACTGGTGGATTAATAGCACAGTGGCTTAGCAATTCAAGTAGTTTTTAGTTACCATAGTTCCTCTCATAGCTCTTGAAATATTCTTGAGCATTAGTAATTTATTCTTTTGGAACTTTGCAAGCTTCCTAATATTTGCTGCAAATAAAAATTAATTATTCAAGTGCTCCAGAAAATTGTTTTGATGCCTTTGAGGCCATGTTTTGTGCAGAAAATAAAAGTCACTCTTCATTTTACCATCTCATTACCTAAAACTGTGGTCACTCCTGTCCTGTCCTTCTTTTTTCCATGCTCACAGATGATTCTAAAATACAGAAAACTGGTAAAGAGAATCCTCCATGGTCATTGTAAGGAAGAACTATAAGGAAAAATTACTAAAATTTTAAAATTAAGTGTAGCAAAATATTCTTTAGTGTAAGAAGTTGGTAGAATTTACGAATGTATTGATTTTCAACATTTACTCAAGATTTTTTGATCAACTTCAAAGCTATAATTTTTCATTTTTTTTACTTATTGTCTTCCAAATTGACATCTTTCAAGCATATTGATGGCAAGGATTGGTATTAAAAATTAATCCATTCTCCCTTAGACTTTGCTTCTCTCTAATATTGTGATTCAGTAGACCAAGTTAATACTAGGATTATATATTGAGACATAAAATCAGATTAATTAGTCAGTATCCTATGATCATTAGTCATTAATTAGTCATTTATACTATGATCCATTACCTATTGGTGCCATTCCATGTGTACTCTTACATCAAGATTTATATACGTTGAGCATTTTCTTCAGTCTTCATTATGCTTTCAATCACATTCATATTATTTAATGCAACCTGCACATACTTGATTTTATTTTATTAAATAGACATCTGGAAATTTAAAATTCAGAGTTTTCAGTCTCTCTGTATTTTATATTCCTGAAATATTTGATTATAATTTAACATACATACAAAAATATATCACAGGAATATTTTAACTAATACAGTTATTCTCTTATAGCACTGGAGTGAGACACTGTGGTTTAAAAAGAAATAACAGAAGCAATCAAGACTCTGCACAGAAAATTGAGCTGGGAAAAAGATACAGTTAGTGACCATCAGATTTTATAACTTTTATGAAGTCCTTGTTTGTATTGTATTTCCTACTACTGATCCTTTTCAGGTGTTTATTATGGATCTCTTCAGGCAAGTGGAAGAGCACTTTGGGGACAAAAAATGCTTAATTTCCTTATACTCACTCAAGCGATATTTTTTAACATCATAAATTATAATTGGATGGCTCACACCTGGAGTGGAATTTTTACTTCATTTTGTATTAGTTTTGAGCTGAGGAAATACTTGTACATGTCTGGCAGTCTTTTTTTGTGAAGTTAATGCCTGGGCAATAAAACACCTGGTACATCTTTGTTTTAGGTGTAATTTCATTTGTTGCTCAAGATGAAGACCAACAGCAGCCTCAAGGCAGCAGCTCACCACAGAAGACAGGTGGTAAAAAAGCCCTTCAGAAACTGCCAGCAGGGACTCCCCAGACTCCACCAGCTCTGCATGCAGCTAACACTGGTATGTTTGTTATTATGGATGCACTTGTTGTTGATTTTCATAAAATAACATCATAATGTGTGTTAAAATGAAATGAATATTTAGTATGCACAGCCTACAAACGGTATGAAATTCTCCTTTTACGCTTTTTTGGAACATTTTTAATAAATACTAAGCTGAGTTTTTTCTTTTCCTTATTTTCCCCCTTCTTTTTGCAACATCACTGATTGTTGCTTGTTGTTGGAGAGGGGCAGAACGTTTTTGATGTATTTGATGCATTCTTTATAACTCTCCAATAATACTGATAGTGCTGATGTCAAAGAAAGCCTTTCCTGAAATTCGTATTGCTCCACTTCTTTCCAATGTGGAAAAAAACTTTCTTATAACAGTCAGACCTAGGTACTGCTTTGGTACCACAAAAATCAAAAAGAGAAAAATCCAGAATACCTACTTACATTCAGATTGTCACCACCTGCTTTATTCTAAGCAGCATCTGCAATACTTTCAAGATTTCAAGTGTTCTAGAGGAATACTTTTGTGGTTACACCAAATAGACAAAGCCAGGTTTTTTGTTTGTTTTTAGATTAATTTCTCTATTTTCTTATTTATATTTCCAAGTATAACTTTGCCTACAGAACCATCTTCTTTATGCTATTAATATCTAATTTGGTGTATATTTAAATTATCAAGCATCTTTTAGTTGATTAAAGAATATTTCTTACAAGGAGAGCTATTAAGGAAAGTTTAAAACTAAAACAGTTGGTTTAGTCAATGTTGAGTTCTTAGGAAATTAAGGCAAATTGGAGATCTCTCTGTCTTTATAACTGCATTTTCTAGATAAATTAAAACTAGAATTTATCAAGCTCTAAAAGAAATTAGAAGCTAATTTTATCAATAAATTAGAAATAATTTGAGTCAAGTCAATGTGAATGTCAGAAAGTCTGTTCTTTTATAGTCTGTACAGCAGCATGGAAGTTGGTTGACATTAAAATTCATGCAATATCTCATTGGAACTTTACAGAAGAAGGATTTTAGAAGGATTAAATTAAGGTTATATATGCAGATAATATAGCAGAGACAAGAATTATAAATTTCCAGATATTAAGTGGAATTAATAATAAAAACTATATAAATGGTGATGCCAGGTAAACATGAGATAATCTTCAAATCTCTGCTGAAAGCCTGAGAATATTCAGGAATTTAATTCAGCTTCAATTGCCCAAATGAAACATTTCTTCTTATGAGAAATTTGCAAATTTAGGAATCATCAGTCCAAAACTAGTAAAGGCTGTAACTGAATGTAGAAGGTCAAGTAAGAAAATGGTTTAGGAGAGTGAATGTCTCAGTACTGTCCCTGTCACTGATATCAATGGAGGGTGTTGTTAAATAGAAAATCCAGTGTGGCTTCATGGTTTGCTGTTATCATTACTATAATATCTTTGCTCCATTTGATTTCCCAATGACAGTGCTCTTCCAAATACAAGGATTCTGAAATGTGTTTGTGTTTTTGTTTTCTTCCTCAGATGTATTTACAAAAAAGCACATTTTGTTCTTGCATTAAGAAATACATCAGTTGCTCATGATGAATCCTTTCTATGCTGCCTTGTGCAAGAGGGAAAAAGAAAACAAACCAAAACCCAGACAGAAAAATGTCTGCAGAGCAGATGTGACAGGGGCTTGCCCCTTTCTAAACTGACGTGGGGTTTAATTCTTTCCAAAATATATTTCTGTCTTTGAAGAGAGGAGGTCCTAGGGTTTCTTTTCTCATGGGAGCCAAAAATAAAACAAGGCTAAGTGGTTGAAAAAACTGAAATTAGGATGTAGCTGGTCTTTCATGTAAGATTTATTTTTAGATAGTCCTATATTATAAAGCCCTAAAATCAGAAATAAATATTAATAGGTATTTGTTTCACAAACTCAATAAATGCTGCATTCTATAGGAGTTAAGCCTCCTAAACTCTCAAAGCAGAAGAAATTTTTCTACTCTGGAGTTCATGGTAGCTTCTTGAACTGGCCAAATCCTGTGTTGTGCCCTTTGCTGTGCAGCCACAGGGAGGGTGCTTGGCTCAGCTGCTGCCAGCCCCGCTCTGCTCCTCAGAAATCATCCCCTGGAAGTGGGAATTGAGTGGGAGGTTGCTGTGGTTGCTGTGGTTGCTGCAGTGGCTAAAGCCTGCACTGCAACTGCAAATCCCCATCTCCTCTTCCAGCACCCCTCACACTCTCCAGCACCAAGACTCAGCACAGACCTGGCACTTAAGCAAAGATTTTAATGTTCCTGCTGGCAGTGATGTCTCAGTGTTTTTTGTACAAGACTAGGGAATTTTGGGCTGTTGTCTTATGGTGGCTGCCCTAAGCATTGCCTTTATCCAAAGATTGTACTTCCCATTCTCTTTGTCTCATGGAATGCATTTAGATTTTATGTCGCTGCCAAGTATTTGAATTTCCTTGTACTTGAAAGGCTAAACATCAGAAACATACACTAGTAAATAGGCCATGATGAAAAAGCACAGTCAGAGGGGCCAAGCCAGACATTCATTTTGGCAAAGCCTGGTTTAATTCTCTTTTTAAAGCTGATTAATGCTTCAACCAAGCTTTCAATGACAGGCAATGTTTTCTAGCCTAAGTTATCATTATAGTTCTTATGTCTCTGAGTTGAGTGTCTTTCCTGTTGGGTTTAAAAATTGTTTCCAAGTGATTCTTTGAGCAACTGATGCCTTTGGAAGGTAATGATACTTGCACATGTGATTCTCCTGGACTTCAGCCTTGAAATCAATCCCTGAGGGCTGAACATTTGTGGGACCACTATGGGATATTTATATAGGGAAGATAGTAAAATAAAGTCTTTGTTCTAGCAACTGTTGAAGTGATTAAGAGGTAAACAGTACTCAAGATGGCAAAAATATAAAAAAGTTTAGCATTTGTTCATTTTAGTTTTTAAAAAAGATCATAAGGCTTGAGTATGCAATGGTAAACGACGGGATTTATTCAGTATTAATGCAGTAAGACATTTCACATATCTTTAATATATTAAAATACAATTGATACATCTCACATGCATACTTATTTCTGGAATTAATGTCTTTTTTAAGAGGACTGTTATTTAAAATCAATTTGAGTTACCAGCCCATAAATTTTGATTGGGTAGTTAAGCTATTTTTCAGTCCAATCTACATTCTGTATGTCCATGCATGGTGTACTCCAGCTTCAGATTAGTTTAAGTCTCTCTCTTCAGGGAAAAAAATAAAGACCTATGCAGAGAAAATAATCCCCATGTAAATTGCATGCATATTTGTAAATTTAACATATCAACCACAGCTTGGTTTGTTTGTGAGGTTTTTTCTGTTTTTGTTTGTTTGTTTGCTTGTTTTGCTGTGATTTTTTAAATAGCATTTTCACATTTGGAGCTATACTTATGCCAATGCATACAAGCTTTGGGGAATGGTTTAGCATATGTAGAACATTAAGTATTAGACTGTTTTATGCTTATTTCCTTTGTCAAAAAGATTGTTCAATTACTGCTAGCTTTCTCAGTAGGTGCCCTTCTGCAGTCTGCTGGATGTTATGAATTTTCCTGTGCCCTTTTGAGACTCAGAACAGCTTGATTCTCCCAGTAAACTAACGTGTTTTGAAATAATTCTGATATAGCAGTGTTTAAAGGACTTAAGGCCCACATGGAATTTTGTGGGGCATGATACTGTGTGCAATTAAAAATCTGTGTAAACAATGCATGATAGCTTATTTAAAATTAATAACAAGAGCAAAGTGAGGCTGCTGCTGAACTTTAGGTTGCATCACCATTCCTGCAGCAGGTGTTGAAATATTGTGCTAAGGCAGGTAATGTTGCATCTGCCCTAACCACAAATTAGTCACTCCTCTTGTAAACCTGTACATCTGTATATTTTTGGATATCATAGCTTGTAGGATTGCATTTGCATATAAAGGGATTAAATTTTATTATCCAATCTAAATGCCTGTGATGTGCATTATGCTTGTTTTGAAAGTCTGTATAGGCTGTAAAATGTATTACTGAGAAACACATCATTCTGTCACATCTGGCCGACCTCAAATGGGTATGTATGGAATTTTGTCAATTAATAGCTCATTTAATAAAAAAATACTCTGAAAACAAAATCCTTAGCAGAAATAATGAGTGGGGCTCAATTGACAGGTCCAGGTGTAAGCCCTTGCTAGTTGTCTATGACAGAAAACATTCAGAGTGATATAAAAAAATAACATTTTTGAAACCAGAGGAAATGAGCAACAGAGCAGCAGTCTCCCTGCAGCCAGTGCCCTTGTTGTTGTGCTGGAGTATTTGACATGCTCTTTCCAGGTCATCATTTTGCCTTTCCTACCTTGTCATGCTTACAAACAATTATTATTTTACCCTTTAGCAAGTAATGAATTACAAACACACAGAGAGTACATAATGGTAATGAAAAAGGGCACTAATATTTACCAGTTCCTCACAGTTGTATAAGCATGTCTGGGGCTGCAGATAATGAGGTGAGGAGGGGGTAGAGGGAAGATCCCATCAGTCTCCTCTATCATCCTGTTTCAATTGCTGTGACCTGGGAAAGAATTCACTGAGCCAGAAAACAGGGAAAAAATCAAACTTTATGGCCTAATACATAGGACAGTTCATAGGAAGTGGAGTCAAATCAAATATGCAATTTTTAAAAAAATCTTCAATGTGGAGGGCTTTTTCTAGCTGAATAATGACTTGAATCTTACATTAATCTAAATATTATGAAACATCCAAATTAATCTTTCCTAAAAAATATTACATTCTCCCCAAGATATTTGACATTCAAATTACTGCATCTTCAACAATATTGTCTAAGGGAGAGAACAGCTTCCTTCAAGGTTTATGTTTAGTCCCTCAAGCAGAGGAAAGAATTGAATAAACATTCTCAGAGCCTGTTTGGACAATCCAACATTTAAGCTAATTTATAAATAGATTTACAAATCCAGAGAAAAGTTTATATTTATTTAATTAGTTAGTTCAAATTTCTGAAAACGATGCAATTCAGAAATATCAATTAAAACATTAGATCAAATCCAAATTGTGTTTTTAAAATGACAGGGAGTATAATTCCCAACAGGAGAAGAAAATAAAGCACATTTCTCCTTCCAATCTCATTTCTTCTTCTTCTTCCTGTTGCTATTATTACTTTTATTACAAGTAGTGCTAGACTTTTGTAACTAGACCAGCTTGTACCATGTACTACAGTCACTGTCTGCCTTTGAAGGTGGAAATAGGTTATTCTTGAAGACTATTTGTGATTAGAACATTATAGTTGTGTAAGCAATTTTTTAATTAGTAAAAGTCTCAGTTCATCTCAATGTTTTCTCATGGATCAGTTTTGTGCCTGTCTTAGATCCTCTTCTCCCCTCGGTTCCTGCTGCTGGAATTTTGCTGAAGACTTTTATTTCTATAGGAGATGCAAAATAAATTTCCAAAACAGAATTCTGGCTTTTAATTTATCCCAGACACTGGGCACTCCTGCTTTCTCACTCATTCAGTTATGAGGTAGGTTTGGTGAACTAACTAGCAAAGGGTCACTCATATTTTTACAGAGCAGGGAATAGATAGCTCTTGTCCATTTCAGTGCTTTATTTGTTATGGTCTTTATTGTCTCTCTCAAAATATTTCTTTTGCTTTCTCTCTCCTAATTGTTCTATAACTATGTACATCACTATGAAATTTTAAGTATTAGGGAACTACTGTTTCCCACTGTGGCAAAAGACAGATGATAATTTATACACTGTCATCAGAGAGTGAGCATATGTGTGTAAAGAAGTTTTTTCTTTAAATTTAGAATTAATTGTAAAAGTGTGATTAGTATTTCTGACAATACATTAAAATAAATTTGTGTTATTTAGAAAGAATGTTTCTTCTTTCATAATATGATATGTACATTAATTATTATTGAATGTTAGAAAGAATGGTAGGATTGCTTTCAGTAACTTCTCTGGATTTATTGGTTATCTACACCTTATTTGCCCAGCAATACATTGCAAAATTAGTAAGAACAACCTTATAAAGTTCAGCTACTGTAAATATGGCAGACAATATCCATGAAATTAATGAAGGGTTGGTTTTATTAGCATGGAATTGCATGAACATAAAGATCTTCTATTTGAAGATTAATGGAATTTTACTTCATAGTTTCTTTTTATTATTGAAAATATAAATTGCTCACACAACTCTACAATATGATTTCTGAAATCTAATGAAAATCTGCCCACTTCATCATTGTGCTCAGGGTGCTATTTCATATAAGTGATGTTGTATTTTATAGATGTACAGGGAAACAAACATAATTTTCCTAAAATGACCTGGGCTCTCAGCAGAAATCCTTAATACCACTTTCAGGGAAGACATATTTTTCTATCCCAGAAAAAAAAGTTTCCTTTTCTGTGTGTGTGATCTTGTTTTGTGTTGTCTTTTTGCCTTTCCTTAGGAGATTAAGATGAAATGCCTACTCTGACAAAGTTTAGAATGGAGTTACCCAAATGAACTGGAAAGGGTCATTTTAAAGTAAAAGGGATGTACTGAAAAAGAAAAATAAACATTTGTCACTTTTAATACCTTTGCCTAGCTGTGTTCCAATGAAACACTGCAGTAAGACTGTATTAGGGCTGATAAAATGCTTTTGATTAATTTGATATTTTTAGCAAACCTCCATTATTTTGGAAAAAAAAAAATTTGATCTCTAAATACAGAATAATTTTTTTCTAATAATGGCAGTCAGGAATCACTCATTGGGGTGCATGGCTGTAATTTTTGAAATTCTGGGCTATGTCCACATAGGAAATAGGTATTTTTAGCCCTCATATTTAACATGTTTTTAAGATGAAACTGCATACATTGAGCCTGCCTGAATATGGTAGAGAATTTAAAAGTGAACCCTTCAGTGAGATCTGCCTTCTTACTGAAGCCTCATGTAGGTTCATACAATAAAATCAAATTTAACTCAAATTAAAGATTCAGTTAAAAATTCATGTATATTCAAGGAAATGTTGTCAATTTAATTTCCTGTTATCTAGAAGAGATAAAATATTTGAATACTAATTACATTCTGTAATAGAAATGAAGATATGTTATACTCAGCATTTCTTGGGTCCTTTTGGGTTGATTTTGTTTTTTGGTTTTTTTTTTTTTGAAAGTGCTGAATTGCAAGCTGGGGGATATAAAACTTTTAGGGAAATAGTGCAATTGATTTTACAGTTGCAAGGGAAATTCTATAATTCAGTTGATTGAATGGTATTTGCCAAGGGAAAGTCTCATGCTCCTTGTATGTGCTGCAACTTATAAGAGCAGTTATTTGCTTTTTGACACAGCACTAGTAAGAATTGGGTTCACTTTGTCTTCAGTAAGCTTATTTTAATATGTTATGTTGACAATAATAAAATAAGTCTCGGAATTTTACAATAAAGAACATGAAGTATATTTCACCACAGCACATTACACCTGGAGGATTGTTAAGGACCTTAAACAGGTCTTTGCTAAGACTTAAAATTAAAAAGCCTTTGCAATAACTAAGTGCCATATTTGTGAGCAGACTTCTGTGACAGAAGAATAGCTGCTGCTTTCCTGCTGTCTTTTTGTATTTTTTGACTACTAGCCTTGTCATAAGTCACTGGGTTTAACTAATATACTCTTTATGTCATCTATGTTTCACCCATTTACAATCATAATTCATTCAATAATTTGTGTACAACTGAAACCAAAGTTGAAAACAAGAAATAATGACACATTGGTGTGGGTTTTTTTCAGAATATTTTTGCCAGTTCTGAAGTCATACTAATTTTGTATTTGATTTTTTTCTGGCTAAAGTTGTTTGATGTCAAATGTTCTATTTTAAAGTGTTCTTAACAGCC
>WEIU01010195.1:0-21521 GCA_013389925.1 Aegithalos caudatus
TACCTTTTAGGTTTTCTGCAGATACTTGCATCTCATAATTTGAAAGGAATGTTTTCTCTGTTGTAGAATCTTACATCTCACTCCATTCAGTTTCTTAATCAAAAATACAGTTTTAAGCTTTCAGTATGAGACCGTGACGAAGTGATTTCATAGCCAATACTGAGAGTGACTAAACTTGACAACAATTGTATTTTACGACAACCACTGCTTTCATGTCCACAGCCTACTTCCCCATCATCAGCTGTGATTTTTTTGTCCCCGATTTTTTTTCTCCCCTCCTCCCCCATGACTTTTTTTGAAATGTGAGCTATTCTGTATCTCTGCACTGACTGAAAACAAATCCTTTTACCAGGAGTGCATTTTAATGGGCAGCATGCTTCACTTAAATCACCAGAACCTAAACTCCATAATATTCAATTTTTTACCAACCCGGGACCAAAGCTTTTTCTTGAGAGCGATCTTCATAAGAGTAGTGGAAGAATTAGTATTACAGAACTAAACCAGATTAGGAGGGAATGTGAATTAGATTTGGTAACAGATGGTGCCGTGGAAATTAAAGGTGCTTTGCGAATGGAAGCGACAGCAGCTTGCCTCTTTTCCTCTCCTGTCTCTCTTTCATGCACTTGATAGACGGGTATAAATCACAACAATCCTGTCTTGACAGCCAATTTCGAGAATTTGATCTGGTTATAGACATAGCTTTCCTGCTCCACGCACTGAAACTGGCTGCTATTTTATTTTTATACAGCACCTTGTCATCTTTAAGAAAGTGGAATCACCTGCCTCTCTTTAATGAAATTTTCTTTAATTACAGTTTTAGCTCTTTAGTGTTAATTACTTTTCCATTCAGCCTGATTTCTCGGGCTGTCTCATAGGGATGTACTTCTCTCCCCCACCCCACCTCCTTGCACTATTCATGCATCAGCTTTCATTTTTCTAAAGATACTGTTTTGTTGTTGGAAGTTGTTGCCAGATCCATTATAATTACATCCTAATTATCAAAATCATCATTATTGTGTAGGAAGAGGAAGCGTTGTAAACAACTGTTAAAGTTATAGGATCTTGTTTGATAGAGTAGAAACCTTTCAGGATATACGTGAATAATAAACAAGCAAACAAAAAGGCCTACTGAAAACTCTGGGAAACATAAAATCTGGAGAGCAACCCTCTTCTTTGAAGAAAAATGTACCCAGGTTATCTCTCCATATCTGTTCCTCAGAGTCTAATCCCATATTTTTTCAGAAAAGATCAGAATAAAATTACCCTCTTTCAGTTTGCTTATGTAAATATTAATCTTTCCTCCTCTCATTCAGGTTCCAGATTAAAAAAAAATCGCTTTCTTGATGTGTGTCAGGATTGACTTATGGTTGCCTTAATACAATTACTTTTTTGTATGTAAGGCAGCAAGTGTAAGTGAAGGGACTGCAGTGATGCTTAGAGATGTGGAGATGCTTCTGCCATATGCTAAAAGTCCTCAGAGTGAAAGAAAAAAATAAATGACTGTATCTGAAAGCAAAAATAAAAATAAAACCCTGTCAAACTAGGAGAAGATCCATAGAGCTGGCAACTAAGAGTTGGTAGAAATAAAGCTTCCTACTGGCAGTCAAATCAAATGTAGTAACAACTCAACGGCTCCCTGCTGCTTGCTGACAGCATGGTGTTACACACTGGGACAAACATTCACTTAAACACTGATTGCAGGGATACGTCATTTCCCCACTCCCCAAGTAGCTTTTTGGTAGTGCGTGCTAGCGCACATGTATGTGTAGGGGGTATTTAAATCCATGGCATGTGTCTGGGAGGAGAGCACACACTGAGAGCCAGCTGAGTGAGGGGGTGGGAGAAGGATCACTTGCTTTGTAAGTTTTAGTCCTGAGTCTTTTAAGACGCTCACACTGATACTATTTCTGGTTTGTTCTCTCTAATCGGTTCTCCAATTTAACAGGGCCTGGCGTGCAAATTATAATTCTTCTGCTATAAATCTTCAGAAAATCAGTGAGGGAGCTGGGTGGGGAGACAGGTACATGGTGTGCATACACCTACACCTTGCCTTTCAAGCCATGGAATGAAATTGCTGCCAGAAATTGTGAAAAATCTCATGATGCAAACTTTGACTCTCTCTTGAGACTGAAGGCATTTTTTTGTCTTTTACTTTTGGAAAGTGATGAATGACAACTCTGTGTCTCTGATCTGTAGTATTGGCTTTCTGACTGGTGCAAGTAACTGCTTTTGATGCTGTAATAATTTCAAAATTATCCCTCTTTAGAAAGCCTGTTATGTTCTTGAATGAATCTTTGCTTACTTTTTGTAGTTTTTTATTTTTATCTCCTGAAGTAGCTGAATGTAGCATTCCATTTTCTTTTGCTCTTTCAGTTGATTTTCCTTAATAAAAAGAATTCTCACAATTAATAGCCATCTTCTTCACACTTTTTTACTGTGTCCTCTGGGGGCTGGAGACATGAGGTAGATTCCACCTTATACCACTGAATTATAACCACAAGTAGAATGATGCTCCATAACAGTAAAACACATCTTAATCAGAGTTTTTGCTGTCTTACATGTGAAATGAATTGTTAGTCTGCATTGGACTAATAAAATCTTACTCTTCCTGATCAGTTTACTGATTTATATATGATGAGGCTTGGCTATCATTCTAATTGTCACATGACAGCCTTTTTGATTGGAGTTTTTGGGCATGGGAATTCTCCTGGTGTGAGTTGATGCAGCTCTCAACTCTTGCTGCAGAGCTGGCTTTTTTCAGGAATGTTAAATGCTGT
The DNA here is from genome assembly GCA_013389925.1 of Aegithalos caudatus. Lineage (NCBI taxonomy): Eukaryota > Metazoa > Chordata > Aves > Passeriformes > Aegithalidae > Aegithalos > Aegithalos caudatus. The sequence continues at coordinate 2,778 of WEIU01010195.1, forward strand.
AACAAAAAATAACATACATATATCTAACATTAGGCTAAAAGTCAGTAAACGAGAGAAGGTAAGTCGAATGTAGGAACTGCAGCCATGTATTAGCTGTAAAATGTTAAAAGACAGAGGAGAAAAACATTAGAAACACTAAAAACTAAGTAGATATATGAAACATTCCCCAGGGTATCAGGACCCTAAGATATACACAAAACCCAATAAAGTTCTTCCGTGTTTAATTTTGAGGCATTGTAGAATGATTTTGTTTTGAAGTGCCATCTCCCAGTGTTTCTCTTCAATATTTGCCTCTTTTTGTTTTAAAGTATTTGAAAACTAAATCATCTAGATATACTGGAAAAGGTATCTTTTCCTGCTTAAGGACATGAGATCCATATACGTAGGCAAGTCTTTTCTGCAGGAAACGTTTTTTGTTGATGGCCTGCCTGGTGCTAATAGGATATTTTCTGCATAAAACACATACAAAAATTAAGGTCACTGGTGCAATTTTTTATATATGCTTTTGTTTTTTGCCTGTCACAGGTTTTGTTTGTTTATTCATGTCAGTGTGCTGCAGTGACATGTATTGGGTACAGTGGACAACTGTTCCACTGAGGGCTGGCACCTTTTCAGATGTCTGGTGTTTTGGCTCAAAGGTGTGAGGTCTTTGAGTATTATTCCTCACTTTGGTTCCTAAAATAGTACCTGATGTAAAGAATAATAGTTTTTCAGTTTGAAAATATTTAAATTATGTTGCCTCTAAGTGCTTCAGCTTTTAAATTCAGAAGAGTTATGTTATAGTCTGTCAAACCATAGGATCTGTATGCTGCAGAGACTGCATGTTTAAGGATACATTTAATTAAACCAGCATTAGTGCATCTATACGGACTTGTTAAAACACTTAGTTTGTCTCAATAATATTGATTAAATACCAGTAGTTTGTTTAATCTAAGTGTATGTTTGCTATTACTACATTACTTCCAAGTAATCAGGGTAATAGTCATCATCAGTGAAATATCATGTTAGTTATGAAGTAATGCCATAAGAATTGATTTAGACTTGGCAGGAAAGGAAGGCTTTCTGTCATATAGTGCCAAAGCCTGATTTGGACTATTAGAATGAGAGTTTTACGCATAATTTCTGTTCATATAAACAGGGTATGTTTTATAGGCTTATACGTTATTCCATACTCTTGAGTATCCATTATATCAAGGAACACCTCAGACAGTTAATTATGCAAAACATCATGTAAGTAATTACACAGTATTATTATGCATTTAACAGTTTTATTGATTTGCCAGTTGCTCACTTACAGTATTTAGAGCTATAAATAAGAGATGCTCACCCTCAGTTGAAATAGATCCAAGGAAATGAGCTAAAGATAAATGACACTAGTATGCATTGTTGCATCAGATGTAATCTTTAAACATAGGAGCTGTCAACAGTGATAATTTGCAACACATTGGGGTATCTCAGGATCATTTCCTTCTTGTTAATGAAGTTTATCAACCAGGAAGCATGGGGAACCAACTTGAAATAGAACAGGAATCAATAATGAATATTTATATATGGTGGGTGAGGAGGTTCAAATAATTCTCCCTCGTTTTGGAGGGTCTGTAGTAGTTGCAAGTCAGCCACTTGAAAATTTTGACAGAGAACAAGGTGCAGCTTCTTGGATCAGGTGCAGATCTGAAGGGTCAGAGATAATGGTTGGTTTGGCTTGTTTTGGTGAGCTAAAAAAGAGCACGCAGTAGTGCAGTCTTCCACCGCCTTGTGTGCAGGAAGTGCTTTAGCAGAGCTTGGGTAGATCACATACAGAGCAATAGCAACTGTTTGGGAAGCTGGATCCTCTGTCAGCAGTCATCAGCTAACTCAGGCCACTGCTGTTAACAACATGATGGCTTCAAGCATTGCTCCTTTTCTTCCAGCTGCTACTGGCTTTGACAGCTGCTCTGGAAGGAGTCACTGCCTTGCTTTGCTTTTCCTTACCAAGGTGAAGTGAGGAAGTTTCAAGAAAGCATAGAAGAAATTGCAAAAAGTAATGAAACTTTCAGCATTTTTTAACACACCCCCCACCAAGAGCCCCCACCAAACCACCACAGCTGTTCTGTTTTGCTTTGGGTACTCCTTACTACGTGGTTGTACATGTGTGTTGATTATTAAGGACATCGAACCTAATAACAGTTTTGTTTGTGCATGCGTAGGACAAGATTAGCAATACTTTGCAATTAATGATCTCATCCCACTAGCTTAACCAATCAGGCCTTACCATATTTCTTATTAAAAGAAGAAATCCTTTCTTTTCCTTCCTCCAACTAAGCCAGTGCACCTTAATGCAATGATGATATGTTAGACCCAGCAGTTGTCAAAGCATCGTATTACTGTGATGCCATAATGACACCCTGTCTCTGTAAAGTAGTCATGTTTTCTCAAATCACACGTTGCACCGTTGATTTCTGACATGACACTTCATTCAGTCACTTTCCTTTTCTTTGGCGTCTCCATTCTCTGACAATAGCAGCTGGTGCCCATTTTCTTACTAAGTGATTCACATTTTACCACTTTACTAGAGTGCAATTAGCTGAAGCAGAAAAAAAAATGCTCAGTGTAAAGCAGCTCAGCTGAAATTGTTACTCAGCTCTTTAACAGGACCTGGTGTCTTGAGGTGTTGTCATGGGTGTTGGTGAGAGAGGCAACGTTTTGGTTTCTTTGCACACAATTTTTTTTTTCTTTTTCTCTGTTACAGTCAGGGAAACTGAGTATGGGAATTCACTGCAACAGGCTGACTCCTTTTTGTCTACTGATTTTAGTACAGACCTGCAAAATTATGCTGAAAGTAAGCACAGTATTTAGATGGAAATGTGGTATTCATAATCAAAGTAAGGATCTGGTGCCCATTCCTGACTGCTGCAGACTTACTATGTCACTTAGACAAACAGATTCTTTAATACATTGGCTTTCATGTTTAAAGTCTAAGGATAGCAAGACCTTTTTGGTAGACATCCATGTGAGAGGAGGGTATTGGAGGAAAATCAGATGGATGGTACTGTTAGTGTGAAAAGTTACCTAGGTGTGCATAATAACACCTGCCTTGCTGATGCTCCCATGTAGTAGCTGTCACGACAAATGTCAACTGCTCTCAACCTATTCTGGTATCTATGGAAATAGGGCAAGTCTCTCCCCATGAAAAGAAAATACATGCAGGTAAAAGTGGACTTTAGTGTTGGTCTGTAGCAAAAGTGGTCACTTTACTAATACCACTGGTGGCTCTGAAATAGTGAATAATGCTGTAAGCAGAGCTTTTCCTTCTTGAAAAACAAATGTGAAACATGTTCATGGATTATGAGGTATTGACATGTTGGTTTGACCTCCTTTGAGCGTTGGTAATAAGGGAGATGAGGGAAAAGTAACTTTGTGAATCAGTTATATATTTATATATATGGAATATAAAGAGCTCACAGTAACTGGAATGAGGCTTTCTTTCTTAAGGCTATATACCATAATCAGATGCAGTTAATTTTTGCATTCCACTTGTATATTGACACTGATTTAGCCAGTGTCAGCACTATCAATATCATTAGTAATGTGGCAGGTAGATGGAAATATGAATGTGATTGCATTAATAAATTCTTAATATATTCAGCCTTTCATAAGCACATAGCATTACAATCTATCTGCTATTGTTTAAGACCATTTTAAAGAAGAAGTTACCTATTGCAGTGCTCCATCATTGTATCTTTCTGTCAGCAGATCTTGGCTTCAGGTCTTTCTTTAATGAAGAAATTTCAAAGTAAATTTAGTGTAGACATGAAGAGTTAATGCTGCATATTTGCATATTAGCCATGGCTTGCAGCAACTTACGTATTTTCTCCTGTGTATGGCCATGGAAATGCTTCTGGAGCATGTTGGTGCTTTTCCTGAAGCTACTGAAAGGAAAGTTTATCATAAGATTTCCCACTTTTTAGAAAATAGCTATTACTTCAGAACAGCCCACCACAAATGAAGCTGCCATTTATTTGACATAAAATCTAGCAAAGAAAAAAAACAACCCCACCAAGGCTTTAAAATAAATACTGTACATTTTTATATGACACATGTTATTTCTATTCATAAACCTTAACTAAATTTAGATTTTTATTAATCCAATGTGACCTAAAAATTTTGCATTAACAGCACAATGTGGAATTGGGCTTATTCTCTTTGAATGCAGATAAAGCCATCATCTTGAAAATAGCTCTTTCTGACAAAAAGGTGTTCTTTTGAAATAAAGTCTTATTCACTACATTCCTCTTAGAGTTAATGTGAATTTTAGTGCCTCTAATTTTAGATTGAAGTGAGGTCTAGAATAAAACCCACTGGCTGACAATTGAATTTATAGATAGTTGTGAATATTTCAAGCTTGAATAATAGAGCTGTAGAATTTCAGACACAGAGAGGAAGAGAGAATTAAACTCCAACTGTAGTTTTACACTATAATGCAATGGTGTCTAGGAATTCTTCAGTGTAACAGGCTAAGTAGTAATTAGGAGGGAACTGAGGGAGGGATTTTACAGAGATCTAGCTTAGGCATTATTCCAAATGTTCAGCATGATAATTTGATGGTGGTCACACCTGCCATCCGTTTTAGATCGCTCTTGAATTACTTTTGTTCAGAAGTGGTGCAGTAAGGAAGGAGTGAAAGCCGTAGGTGTCTATTGCCCACCCACAGCCAGTACCCAGCCTTGTCTCAGTTTTACCTTCTGAGGATTGAGAAAGTTTTTGTTCTCAGAGTCAGGGGCTGTTGTTTTCGCTCTTGTTGGAATAGCTAATGTTTTAACTGCATTTACGCTTTGCCAGTGTGCATCAATACAGTCTGTACTGTTGAAGCTGGAGCCAAAAGCAGTTCTGTCTTGGTTAGTACCAGAAGCTGTTACTTCAAAGGCATTAGCAGACTGGCTTTAGCAGCACTGGTGATCAGATTTTAATGCTTGTTAGAGCTGAGATGGTATTTTGGTTCTGACTGCTTGGAGTGGGAGGTAGCCACTTCTGTACTGGTCAAAACAACATGCAGTTGACTAGGTAATTAATTGCAAATTTTTTTTTTTTTTTTTTTTTCAGAAACAAGGGTGACATTTGGGCTCATTACTGCATAAATTAGATTTAAAAAATCAGCGATGGAAGTTTCATAAAGAATGTGCCATCAAGCTGGTTATGACAGACTGTAGGCAGTGACTCCTAATGGTTGTAGTATTTTGAGACTTCGTGTGTGGAGTCTTGGCAGAAGGGAGTGAAAAAATAACTAAGTACCTGTTTAGACAATAAAAGGATCCTAGTGAGTAGAAAAACAATATAAAAAATGAGTTGGTAAAATGTGAAAGTTAATTGATAATTTTAATCATTTTAATTTTAAGCTGTATAAAATTCACTGTGAATGCAAGAGGAGAGAGAGACAGAGAGACACCATGTTTTAGTACCCTAATAACTTCTAACTCTAGTCTGAGATCGTAATGTATGTGAGAGTGGTCCAATAATTATAAGGTAATAAGTGGAGTAGTGATGTAAGTGCTGTAAATTAAAAGGAATTCGCAGAGCTGCTGTAAGTTCATGCCGACCCGTTTTCTTTCAAACGTTGACTTGAGAAAAGTGCTTAGCTCAGAGTGCATGTGGAAAGACAAGAGAGAGCTATCTATTAATTACAGCACTCATTAACAGTGACGGCTACAAGGCAGCAGATGCAGAAGAAAAGGCACACACTACTGCAGGCTGGCAAGGGGATTTCCCCCCCTCCAGTTCTTCAGGAAAGGACAACACAAGCAGGTGGTCCACTGTAATAAGATATTTTCACAGCTTTAACCTTCCCATTTCCTTGGTTTATTTGCTGACACCAGATAGCTTGCTCCTTCCACCTCCCCAAATAAGCCCTGATTTTAAGTTTAGATGGTAACATTTCTGGACATCAGTCTGGCTCTTTTCCAAATATATACATTGGTTGTTTCCAATAGAATTTTACAGTAAAAATCACAACAATTGAGATGTCTAAATAAAATAGATGGAAACTGATTTTAGGGTGATTCCGATCTTAAACACTTATCTTTTATGAAGGGTCAGGCTTTGACCTCCACTACCCCCACTGGAAAGGAAGCCAGCACTTCTTATTTATGTCATTTTTCCATTGTTGAATTTGACTCCAGATTAAAGTAGAAATTGATGAAAAATTTTTGTTCTTAAATAAAAAGAAGTGGAAAAATGAGAACAAGATGTCAAAAATTACTTCAGAAAATTACATCAGTCAAATTGTCTGGACATACGTATTTGCTTTGAAAACACAAATCCATAACTCCAGGTGGTCTTATGGGATAGCTGCTTTTGTGCAGTTAATGTTTCTAAAGTAATGTTCATAACTATCATCTGAACTTTGGAGCTTCTGAGAGTACTGTCAGGAAAATGCTGGATAAGCCATTTGCTACTGTGGTCTCATAATCGCAGCCGGAGAAAACAAAGATAATGTCTGAATGAGAGTTTTCTAATTATTATTTTTGTCTTTGTTCACCCCAAAATGTGCTAATAGTAAAAAAACTTGGGGATGGAAATAGACCAAGATTTCTTCCCCAGTCCTCCTTGTAGAAAACACTAATTTGTTGGATCAGATATTGTATGGTTTTATTTCAGATGCTTAATTCTGAAACTGTGAGAATTGAGAAGATGGACTCTCACTTTCTGAAAGACAAAACTTTTATGTAAAATTTCCTCTAATACATTTTTTAAAATCCAAGAATGGAACACATAAAATGTCAGAACCTATAGAGCTGTAGATATATGGGATAGTGGTGTAGTTATTACGGGTTAGTCTGAGGATAATGGCTAGAAAGTAATTGCTACCACAGCTGATGAATCATTTCACTTAGATTTTGTGAAAATGGAGTTCAGCTGCAATTATTTGTTAGAGTACCCCATTGATTTGCTACTTTGTTACTAAATAACTGTATCTATAATAAAGCAATATTAGTGAAGAAAAAAAAAGATTGCAAGGGACCTGCTCTTCAGTTCTTGGATCAGATCAATAGATAGATGATGGATACGTGTTTTAGTTAAGTGTCTTGACAAATATTAATTACAGACAGAACATTTATGTGATCAAACTTGAAAAGATATATTTCTGATAATGGTGGAATTTACAGAAAAAAAAATAGATGGAAAAATGAAGACACTTAATAGCCAAGCCATCTAATAGGAATTTTTAAAAATTTTGACTTGCTTGATGACAAGTTCAGAATTTAGAGTTGATGTGAAGTTGACATGTAGCCTTAGAGGGCAGGTGGAGGGGACAATAGAAGGATTTGGTCTCTTTAAAGTTTTTGTTTACTGCCTGTCTGGAGCTTTGACAAAGCTCTGTCATGCCCTTATGCTGATTACCTTCATGTAGAACAAGAAGTATTGACTAATGAATGAATGATGTGCAGTCCGTAACCCTTTCAGAGCAGCCTTAAAAAGCACTGTCTTTAATACACACATTCTTCTTTCTCTCTCTCGCCACTGCAGGCTTCTCTGCAGAATGTCAAGCAAAGATCGACACATTGATTCCAGCTGTTCGTCATACATCAAGACGGAACCGTCGAGCCCTGCCTCTCTGACGGACAGCATCAACCACCACAGCCCCGGTGGCTCCTCCGACGCCAGCGGGAGCTACAGTTCCACCATGAATGGACATCAGAACGGGCTGGACTCGCCTCCCCTCTACCCCTCGGCCACAGGGCTCGGGGGCAATGGGCCGGTCAGGAAACGGTACGATGACTGCTCCAGTACCATTGCTGAAGACTCACAGACCAAGTGTGAATATATGCTGAACTCCATGCCCAAAAGATTGTGTTTGGTGTGCGGTGACATTGCGTCAGGGTACCACTATGGAGTGGCCTCCTGCGAGGCCTGCAAGGCTTTCTTCAAGAGGACAATTCAAGGTTGGTTATTTCTTAATCTTCCTTTCTTTTGCTCAGAATGAAAATGTATAGTCTTTGGCTGAAGCATGTTAGGACTTCAGACCATGCCTTTTCATTCTTCTTAATGCCTGGCCCTACAGATGTCACTCATGAAGAAGCTCCTTTGGGCTTTTTGGGGAGTTCTGTCTGTCATGTTTAGCCCAATGTCACATTTATTTTTATTCCAAAAAATAGAAAAACACTGAAGCTAACCAGTGGATGTTGAGATTTGTTTTCTGTGAGTTTGTATGGATTCCCATAAATGATTGTTACAAAGAAAAAGGAGCATTTTCTGAAGGTTGTCATGGACGCCTCTTGAACACACCTTTGTAGCTGGCACACAGGATCGTGCTTGTGTGTTGCTCTTAGATACGCACCGCTACTGTACTTAATTGTTACAAAATCCAGTTTCTATTCGTTAAAGAATCAGTGCACATACAATTGGAACAAAAATGCAGTGGTGTGATGCTTTGTGCATATCAGTGTATTGATAACTGGTCTTTCCCCCACTATATACACTGACCTTAAATGGGTTTGTCAAATAACTCTAAGATCATGTTCTAAGGACAGTAAGTTGGCAGCTTTTGGTCTCTGCTAAGTATATTTTATTAATCTACTCTTGATACCTATGGGAAAATTTGCATGACGGCTTCTTCTAGCTTCAGAACCTATGGAGACAAAATAACCTTCTACTTTGATTTAGATATCATCCTTCCAAGTAAAATTGAAGGTGCTTTATTTAAAGAACATGAGGCCAAGCTTGGCCTGTGCAGGAATATAATGTCACATTAAATTAAACTCAGACTTCAGAGACTAAAATTAGGTTGCTAACTCCAAATTTAAGCTCCTCAATAAAACCTACTTGATTTTCATACAAGTTGAGCACCTGAAATTCTCAGGAAAGACAATGCAAACTGGTGATACACTTTTCATTTTAAGAATGAACATAAAGTGAGATTCAATTTGTAATTTCACATAGCTCCAAATTCAAATCATTTGGTTAAGATTTCTTAAGTATAGTGCTTCCATATTTAATCTAAAATTAATAAGGAAAAATAATGAATGTTGATTTGATTTATCTGTTGCTGAGGCATGAAGTACCCATTTTATGAGGGCCATACGGCCACTAAAAAGAAACATTAGACTTCAGTTGTTTTAATGGAGCTAAATGTTACACTGTTGACAACCAGTAAACAAAGATTGGTAGTGGTTCCCAGGGTTTATATGTAAAATGAGCACATGTACAGAAACAGTATGCTGATTTCAAAGTCTCTGTTTTGGAAAAAGTAAAAAAAAAAAATAGAGAAGAGGTAGATGATTTCACTTGACCTTCAAGAACATTTTCAGAAAAGCTCAAAAAATGTTTCCATTGAAGCAATTTGTATTTTGTGGTTGCTAAACTTCAAGCACCAATTTCAACTAGCAACTCTGTTTTTATAAATGGTATTTAATTGCTATGTAATAGCTGTCCTACAGGACTGAATTGATGCGCGATTATTTTAGTTGCATTTTGAGCACTGGAAAAAAATGCTACAGAAACAAAAACTGATTGAAGTGTTGACTTCTGGCAGTAATAGATAACCTGCAATTTTACACCACACCACAGACAGCAAGTTTCTGGGCATGGGAGCACAAGGCAGAGACGTCATTCTCCAGATTAGCAACCTGGACTTTGCCATGAAGCTCAAGTTAGAACTGGCAGCTGTGCAGAAAGTCCCAGTGAGGTTGGAGCACGAGCTGCATCAGCAGGTGACAGTGTTGTGAAGACAAAAAAAAAAAAAAATGCAGTAGGGCAAAACCAAGCATTGAAAAGAAAAACCAAAATCAAGAAACTAGGAATAGGAAGTATGTTACCCATCATAATATCATGGCAGCATCTTCAGCAATGGTCCTAATTAAATTGGCACAAATACTGAGAGTTTTCAGGTACCATCCAAAATAATGGAAGCTATTTGATTTGGGTGAATCAAACCATGGGTGGTGGTAGGTGACAAAAAGTATATAAGAAAAAGGTGCTTCCTCATGATTTGAATGGGAAAATTCTACCTTAGGCTCGCATAAAGAATAATTCCCCTGAGGTTTTTTGTTCTAATTGGTAGAATTTAGTTCCAGTGCTCTGGAGGTCATTCTTTGCTCCATCATTTCACTTCCTTGTATCATATTCCTTCTCTCTCTCTGCTTGTTTGTAAAATGAGTTTGCTGCTGCATAACTGCAAATAAGAAAACAGGAAAAAGAAATAAATGCAACAGACTTTGAAATACAGAATAGAAAACCAGGCTGCCTGGAGAGTCAAATATTGTAACTGTACATAAGTGGGATAACATGTTTCAGCTCAAAGAATTGCTTGTTTTAAATGCTAATGGCTTAATTGTGATGGGGGCTTTATTATAGATTCAGTGAAAAAGAACATGACTTCCCAAACCTTTGTTGGTCATTCATCAGTTTACTAAATTAGCTCAGACTTGTAGATCCTCAGTGCTATTCCTATTAAAATTATGGGCATAACTGCCCTGACTTCAGGGAGAGGAAGGCTGAGCTGATAAAATCAAATTGTGAAGCACATCCTGTGTTCATGTAAGGCCTGATGTCCTTTCCACTGAGTCAGTGGGAGTCTTTCCATTCCAAATGAGTCTCTTGAGGTCTCAGTAGGTGGAGGCCACAGGCAGCTTCTCAGAGAGCCAGCACAGTTATTTGTGCACTACCATCATCTCACACAAGACAGAGGCATCACAGTGCAACTAGTAGCTCCTATACAAGGCAAGTATTGCTCTAATGTATAGACCTGTTTTTAAGGGTAATGGAGATTATCATTCCCTTTCAGATTTAACAATTTAGTCTGAAAAACACCCATTTCTGCCACCTGGAATCAATTCCTGCTCATTTGCTTATATGTTAAGAAATTAAATGAACCCTGTTTTGAAGTGTAAGAATGAGTATTCTTGTCTTTTTAGAATATATATTTTTAACATAGCCCAAAAATACACTTGCAGTTTTGGTAAAGTGTGCATAGTTTTATAAAAATCAATAATATTAGAAAGAATAGAAACAAGTAATTTCCTGTCTAAAAAAAAAAAATAAAAAAAAAAGAAAGAGAACAAACCCACCAAAAAAGAGCTCAATATATAAAATTGATGTCTTCTTAGGTCATAATAGAATGCAGTAATATTCTGCCCCTTTTGTGAGATACAAGGTGTGGAAGAACTGGATGTTCTCTCTACTCAGCCTAGTACTCACTCAGCTGCAGCTCTCAGTTTGCCTCTGGGATAATTTACATGGTGGCTGATTGCAAGTGTCTCACAGAAATACACACACAGCCAAGTCTTCCCAAAATTGGCTTAACATCAGGGATAGTAGAAAATAGCAACATCTAAAAATAGTTACAGGTCCATTGATTTTTAGGGTCTCTTCACAGTTTTTGCTGTGCACTGTATTATCTTGAAAACTCTGAGCTTCCATTAAAAGAAAGAGAAGGGGGAGAGAAAGAATTTTCAGTTGTCAGCTGAGTGCAAAGTCTTGTGTTTGACACAGAGTTCTTGTACTTGCTAGATATTTTGTAGTGAATATTTAGTGTAAATATATTTCTCATCGTTTTTATTTGGTCAGTTATCATAAGGACTAGTAAATACACATTCTCATTAATAATATGTATTAGTGCTCATAACTTAAAACATTTTAGCAGGTAGATTGAACTGGTATTCTTGCTTTCAGGAGAAGGCTAAAATGATAGGACTTACAGGTGCAAGGACAGTTTATTGTCCTGTTTTATGTTAGCATTTCTCTCTCTAAAATAATGGCCTGCATCTAGAAAACTTTCATTCTCCCTCCTTCCAGTTGTCCAAAATGTCCACTGTTGTCTTTGGACTCTTTATCTAGCCTGAAAAGACAATGTGTAAAGCTTGTACATTCCTTGTAAGGTTTCTTGCAAAAGTCTCTGATCTTACTCATCATTTCCCTGGATACTGTTTGAATTTTTTCCTCAAAAAAGGTAAATATTTTGCATTCACTAGTTTTTGTTCTTGAATTTTTATTTTTGGGTGTTTGTTTGTTTGTTTGTTTATATGAGGTTTTTTTAAGAAAAACTGTTGGATTAACAGCAGTGAGACATCAGTCTTCTGTGTATACGCAGGATGAATAAAGCAATAGTCAGTAAGAAGCCTTGCAGTCAGACCCTCACTGTCTCATCATTTAAGAGCTTCATTCCTGAGAGTTGCTGCCTGTCCATGTCTCCTCACACAAACAGGAAATAATCTAGCCTTGAAATGCTGTTTTCTTCTACCATCTCATTTTATGCTGCTCAGCTAAGAGCATTCAGCTCTACCATTCTGCAGGGATGTTCCTAGTGTCTTCAAAGCCTGCCTAAACTGCTTTGTACTTAGTTCAGCTTTTTGGTTACTCAGAGTTGTTTTTAATCGCTTGTCCTGGTTTTGAAAGACAGATATCTGCCAGCAAAAGGCTGGAAGTTCCCTTCGAATAGATAATGTAAACCCCCTCCCTCAGATTATTATAATCTTTTGCAGTTAGGGGCTTTCAGGCGAAGTTTTGGGAATAGGAATAACAGTCCTTTACTAGGAATATTAAAAAAATACAAATGTAATAGAACAGGAAAACATGCAAATAAAACAAACAAAAAGCCTAGAAGCCCCTGACAGTCAGGGATGTGACCTGACACCCTGTTGGTCAGGGTGTTAGAAGCAGTCCAGACGAATCCTCCTGGAGTAACAGACGCAGTTCTGTGGAGTACAGCTGGTCCTGTAGAAAGTCCAGTGGTGACGGGATGGGTCCAGTCTTCCTCTGGGAATCCAGGAGCATCTGCTGTTCCTGTCTTCCCTTTTTATCTAGGTAGGAATGCTTGGGTCCCCTCCCCAGCTGGGTGGAGCATCTCACAATGGGATGATGTAATATCTCATGTCATTGGTGAGCATTAATGGCCCATTATCAGAAAATATCAGCTCCAAAACTCCTGCTTGGTCACCCCTTTGTTTTGGTTAAGTACCCAGCAATTAGTTTCCTAGCAACCCAACAGAAAAAAAATCCACTAACACAAAGAAAACAATGTTCAACCCCCAACATCACTCTAGTGTTCAGGTTTTTCAGTCCTCTTCAGAGGACTTTTAACTTTTTAATGACCTTTTTTTCTGGTGTGAAAATAACTCAGTTTGCAGCTTTACAGACTGAGATATTCTGTTTTCTTACAAACAATGACAATCCTCCATGCTACTGTAGTAGAATGTATCATTGTTGAGGCAGTTTGATCTGTAAATGTACAAACACTTTACAGTAAATACAGTTCTGTTTTTCAATCAGGAAGTTTAAATCAAGAAAGATAGAACTAGCTATGTACATTCTGATAAGGCAGGATAAAGTTCGATTTGAAGTTGCTTGTGACTGAAGTGTCTTCTAAAGGGTATTTTGCATTTTTGAAAGCTGTCTCCCATAACACATTTCTGAGGAGGAATTGAAAGCAAGTTAAAAAATATTTTATGGCTTTTCAGCATCTTTGCTGATAGCTGGGATTATTGTTGTTTTATAGAAGGATAAGGTGGAGGCATACATCTTGGCACACTGGCCTGTGGACCTTGACTCTGGTACAAAGATGGCAAACCTCCAATGAGCCAAACACTAAATGTCACCTGAATCCATCATTACCTAATTAAATCATTCACCTTTCTTATATAAGTGAAAGTCTGTGCATCAGCATTTCTTTCTAAGAATGTTTTAAGCAAGCAGTGATAGATATCTTACCTTTTCCCCAATTTCTTTGTACCTGTGGGCCAGCCAGACTAGCAAGCAAGTATTTTTAATTCCTTCCAACACATCTTTTTATCCTGTCATAATGTCATTTTGTAGCTATGGCAGCTAAACAGGATGAAATAAGAAAATATAAACGTACTGAAATCTGAGAACCAGAGAGGAGTTTAAAAGTTTACAGATTGTTCTTTTTTTATTATCTCTGCTTTCCATATAACCCTGAAAATTGTATGAAGCATGTAGATGATTTGGGAGTAAGACTGAGAGTCTTGATTGGTGTACAGCTGTCTTGAACCCATCAGAAATACTGCAAAAGAGATGGGACTTAAAATAGTGCTGGTACACTGGTATGTAGCAGTGCCATTATAATTAGGTAGTTTTGGATCTCCTTTTGTTACAAACATCTCTGAAAGCCTCCAGCCCACTTACAAAGCCCTGTCTCATTTGAAACCAGAAACATGCAAAGTTCCAGCTAGCAAGTGATTTATGTTAATGTTTGTATAACTTTTTAATGACCTTTTTTCTGATGTGAAAATAATTCATTTTGCAGCTTTACAGACTGAGATATTCTGTTTTCTTACAAACAATGACAATCCTCCATGCTACTGTAGTAGAATGTATCAAAATTGACCTAGTAAAATACTGGTAGCGACCAAATGTAGATAGTTCAATCTTTCTGACTTGAACAGCCTTTAAGTGACTATCAGGTAGCAGGGTGTCAGTTCTCTCTGTGCCTTCAAAGCATTGATTCTCTCTTAAGGTGACCTAAATGCCCTTCATTTCTTGTGAAGAAGTTTAGTCCAGAGGGGGGATTCAAAGGTAGATGGGCCTGATACTGAAAAGTATGATGATTTTTTAGAATGCTGTAAAAGTCTGCTTAAAGTTAGAGGCTGATACAAAACTGTCATGTAGTCAGACTAGACAGCATCACCTTTACATTTTTGCTTTAAATCATTGTTGCTTTCTAAGAATAATAAAAAAAATTAAAATTGCAAGTTCTAAATATGTTTTAGTTCAGTGATACAGTACACTGATTTCTTAAAAGCAATTCAACATAGTGACTTCACTAAAAATGTACTTTGAAGCTATGGATATCCTTCTGTCAAACACCATGTTTAAAAACTAGCTGCTCCTCAATTATTTATCCTAACAGAAAAGGCAACATAAGCAAGAGATGAAACAGTCCTTCAAACATGGTCCTGTCACATTAAAAAGATACTTGAGACATTTGGAAACCAAATTTTTAAATGTTCTGTAACTCTGTGTATAGTGTTGTTTCTGAAGTCACCTGGATGAAAAGTTGTGAATACAGTCTAGTCATCAGGCCTCATCATCTCTAGATGACCTATAGCAGAATTCATAGGTCTATAATTCATGGAGCTTTCTTACAGTATCAGGTAAATCTGTCTGAGGATTTGTCAGCCAAAACTGGATTCAGTTATGTTCAGATCTGACCTCATTCCAACCCAACCCCACTTCTGAAACTTTATCATGAGTGTATTTTTACATGTGAAAATATTTACTCAAACTTAAATTCAGCTGAGTTTTGACTGCAAAGTAGGGAGCAGAGTCTGGAAGAACTGAAACTTTAACCTGAGAGAAAATATTTTTACTTTCTCAGCTCAGCTTCATTAAGACTATAAACATCAAATAGATTTTTAAGTCTGGGATTTTTTCTCTGTCCTTTTCAGTTGGCCTGTTACTCTTGATTTCCAAGAGCACCTCATTATCAGTTTCTCAGGAACTATTCTTTTCCATTCTGGTTGGATTATGTATAAAGGTCTAACCTAACATACTGAAATTCACTCTCTGTGTTAGCTTAGTTTCTCCAGTGTCTCTTTCTAAGAGTTCTCTTTTATTAAATCCCAGAAGACCTATGGCTGTAATCCTGGCTACTTTACATTTTTGGAATTTCGATGCATAGCAATACATAGACAAGCAGGTGTATTCCTTTGGGTTGTCTCTCAGGAAAAGAGAACATTAAGGGGTACCTGGGGTAAACCTCACTGCTGAAAGACTTAAATCCAGTTAAGCAGTAGTTTCTATGAAGAATGAGAACACTTAATTTTTGAAATAGAAGCTTTTGAAAAAAAGGTTTATTAAGTCACAGATTGTGAAAGAGAAACTTTGGGAGAAAGATGGAACATTATTGAATTGAAATGCAGCTTCATGAGCAGATTATGGCAGAAAATTATTGCATTAAAGTTCATTAGGTTTTTTTCCTTCTTTTTTTCTTCTGAACCTACATTCCCACACAGTAAAAATCTTGATAATGATATCTTTGGTATTCCTCCTGCTTTTTTAAGTGGCTCATGGCTATTCTTTCCAAGTACATTTTCAACCCTGCACTTAAGTCTTCCTCATAGCTTTTACCTGTCCAAAGATTTTCTGAGCATACTTCAATAGCTTGTAGCAATCCTTTTGGTGTTAGAATGTCTAATATTGCAGTATGAAAAGGGAAATTAAGCTTCTGTTAGAACTTTATGTCTGCAGCTTCTATTTTTGTCGGTATTGCTGGAAGAGAGACCCCTGTTCAAGCCTGTTCCTAGAGCCATCTTCTTCGGTATATGGGAGGTTCTAAAGTTGTGACTGTTGATGACAATAAGTTCTACCAAGGCAGGAGACCCAGTGCTTTCAGTGACCTCTTCTTTGCTGTGGTTCTTGCTTGTCCTTAAATGTCACTGTCAATTCTGTGCAAGAAATGGCCAAAATGGTTTTGAGAATCTTGGCTAAATCCATTCAGTTGCTTGATTTGTAAAGCCATCGAGTAAGTCCCTGTACCACAAAAATTGTTCCTTTTTCACTCCACCTTCAAGTAACATCCAAACCTCATTTGTGAGGTAAAAAGTAAATGGCACCTTGATCCACTTACCCTTGAGCTGTGTGTAAAGCTGTGACCATCTGAGACATCTAAAACTGGAGAGCTGGGTATATGGCATAAGTTTGAACAGCTCACCTATCTCATGATCAAATGCCATCATGTTTTCAGTGAGTCAGTTGCTCTTGATGAGCACAATGTTTTAGAAGTATTTTCTTTTGGCTGAGACAATAAAATTTAACAAATCAGTAGAAAATGGAACTGGTTTTAAATAAACATTCTTCAGTACATGAAGAAAAAAAAGGGGCTTAGGCTGGTATAAATCCCATTATATTATTCTAGCACAGGGAAATGTGTTTGGGGACTGAAGATGTGACATATATTTTTATTTTCAAACGCCATACTAATTTATATTACTCAGCCCTTTAACTGCCAAACTGTAAAAGTCTATCATGCTGCTGATAGGAATATACAAATTATCCCCTGGCACTTTAGGCAGGGGTTTTACATATACACTGTTACTCTATCAGCCAGCTAGCTGCACGATTCTATTAAGGAGTAAGTGAGAAAATTCTGTTGCCTGCAAACTAATTGTACAGAAGACTCTGAAATAAGTAATCAGAGCCCAGTTCTTTCTGAAAACCAGCCAGGAGATATTATAAATTGCTCAATCGCTCTTGTCAGCCCAGTTTAAAGACCCAGAGCTGCCATGTTGATTTTGTTCACTGTATAACGCAACTTCTTCTCCAGCTGTTGACAGGGCTGGGCAAACTCAGATTTCACTCTCCTAGCTGCTCAGTTTCAGCCTCTAGCATCTTGAAGTAAGCAAGGAATGGGTAGAGCTTCTTTCTGGATCTTCCTCTGAAATAAAATGCAGATCTGAGTATCCTGAATGGAAATTCATATCTGGAAGTAAATAAATCTGGAAGTAAAAAAGTAAGTGAGAGCTTCAATGACCTGGAATGTGCAGTAAATCCAGTTTTTTAACAAAAATAAATCTACTAATACTTGGAGTGATAGGTGAAATGCATTTTAGTATGATACAGATATTCACTGCATCTGCATGTGAACTGGAGACAAAATGTTAGTTCCTTGAACTCTTAGTGCAGTGTAGCCATGTTCTAAAATGTTTACGGGGATGGTCACTGGTAAGATGTGCATCTTTGTGTCTGTTCCTGTAACTCTGTTGAGCTCATTGGAGGAATTCATTGCAGCATCTTCCAGGTTCATTTTTCCACACCAAAAATGAAGATTGAGCATCTGCTGTAAAGTACAATTCATTAAAGAAAAGCAGTTTAAATTGAAAGGAGATTCCCCCTGTAAGCTAAAGTACTGGAATCCAAATGACTAGAATAAAAACTACTGCTTCTTTTAGCATTGTTTAGGTGTCAAGAATTTGCAGAAAAAGTGAGTTACACTATGCCTGCTGCAGACTGTTGCATAGTTTGCAGAAATGTGAAATGTAAGGGTATGGATTAGAAGTGTGTGCGTCATGAAATGAGCAGTCTTGCATTTATCTTTCCGGTTCTGGATGCTAGTTGTTGGTGTTGGCACCTGCACCTTTGTATCTTTGGACAGGAGCTCTTGCTACAGTGGGAGTGTTCCACCTGCCCTGGTAGAGAGCTTTGCTTCCTGAAGCTCTCTGTTATAATCTTGATCTTGGTTTTGATCAAGATAATTTCTGACCTTGTGCAAAGGTACCTTTGATCCTGTGCNGTGTATTGGAAAGGCATTTTGCAGGAACTGTTGTGCTGAAGTCCCTACCCACCATATCCTTCAGTTTCTTAAGTAGCTTTCTCCAGAGCAGCTAAGAAAGGGGAAAAGGACTAAACTGCTTTGACTTTTGTCGTTAGCATTCAGGCATACCAAGATCTGTTTTACTCACCAGCATTGCTAACTCACTCATGCTGCAATGTTCAAGTGGAAGAAAAGCCTGCAAGGCCTGAAAAGGCTGTGCCAAATATGCTGGTTGTGTTGGCAGAGTATACCTTTTGCCATGCAGGCCTCCTTTATCATAAATACTTAACCAGTTTTCAATAGATGTAAGTGGCTGAAGTATTACTTCCTGTTGAATTAGCAGTTGCTGAGCATTTGAGTCTGTGCAATCCTGCAATCCACTAATGTGTTATTTAATGAGGAGACATCGGTCTGGAGAAAGGAAGTCAATATAAATCAGTGTTTACAAAGTGTGATGAACTCTGAAATATTTCATCAATGCTGTGGTCCCAGACAGACTCTATGAT
>WEIU01010198.1:16685-28730 GCA_013389925.1 Aegithalos caudatus
AAAACACCTCAGACATGAAAACCAGGGCTACAGTTCACAAACATTTGTGAAAGCACATAAGACAAAAAATCCTCAGTAATCCAAAGACCTTAAACCAAGACATGCAAAATCACCATGTCAGTCCCTGTTTTGACAAATGCAGATTAAGGATCTCCTGTGATCTAGATAAACAATTTACCACCATCATGAGTAGTGATTGATAGTTAGTAGTGAGTTATAGCTGATATCATTAATAATTGTTATCCTGAAAGTATTAAGCTACTGTATAGTCTCAAGCTCCACCTTGGTACCTTTCCAACAAAAGCTATGTAACAATGGTTCATAAGAATAGTTCTGATTTCAGAAAAATACCCACAAAAAAATAAGTGCTTATAAATGAAAAATATTCCATGCTCAGCAGTTTTAATGACTCAGCTTCAAAAAGCAGGAATGTTAATTTACAACTCGAAGGTATTCATCATTTCAGTTTGTACTTAGGTTGTGTCTACTGTTGTTTCTAGCCATTTGGGGATGTCAGCTTTATAACATAAAAAGCACTGGAATAGAGTTAGGAGATAAGGGATCTAATCAACAATGCATGCAGGACCAATCCTTATTTATTTAATCATTTTTTATCCATTATTATTACCTTGGGATAATTGAAAGACAGTCATTTTTCAACTCTCCTTATTGCCAGTCAAATCTGAGATCTCTGCTATTTGTTTACAATTAGAAGCACAGGGAACTGAAAATGGATCTCTGATTTTGGCTGTAACATTCCCAACACTACCTAACCTCTCTGTTTTACTGAGCATTGCAGATCACTCCTGCTGCCTCTAGACCATACCAGGAAAACACATGCATAGATGTATTGTATTTTGTAAAAAAGTGTGAGCCAAAACATGCAGGATTTTATGCAGGGCTGTATTGCAAGGATAGGGGAAATGCAAGCATGCTAATAATTTGTGAAAGACTGAAAAATGGGAGAGAGGGAGTACAGACATGAACCAGCTCTACCAGTGGAATCAGAGATCAATAGGAACATTCCACATACAAAAAGCTCCAAAGAAATATGTAGGTATTTCATTCCAGGTGTACCTAAATGAATCACACAGATAGGTGAAGCTGGCCCCGTTGCTTAGGGTAGCAGCCAGTTACTGACCATATCTGTAGAAAAACGACAGTGAAGAAATTTACTGCTTGCTCCTGCTGCACAGCTAGAGCCAGTTCATAATCTCCCACCCAATATCATCTGGAAACAGTACTGCTTTTAAAATAGTAGAAATAGCCTCTCTTTTATCTTTTTTTCTCTCTTAAAAATACCCATTAACTCACTTTGCAGATATCAAATAACTGTGGCCCACTGTTGTGCTGCTGTAGATACAGGAAAAGCAGTAAGCATAATGTATAGACCATGCAGAGTGATTTATTGAACTGTTGTTTGGTGAAAAACTAAGCAAGGGGCTAATCTGATTTATGGTTCTAATTTTGTTTGGTCACAGTATTACTTGCCTTTTTTGTAGTATGAAAAGATTACTATGAACGATAAACTTCAAAGAATCATTACCTCTGGCACTTGCAAGTGTGCTCAAATTGAGTACTTAATTACAAAATCTCAAATGCATGTTTTTTACAACTTTTACCTTATTAGGGAAGATCTGTTAGAATATCTACCTCATAGAAATGAGCATATTATTCTAAGGCAGAAAGCAGAAATGCAAAATCAAATTTAGCTTTAAAAAATAATTAAAATTATTTGTTAAGCACTTTTCAACCTCGCAAAATGTGATGATTCTAGGATATATAAACAAATGTGTATTCTGCTCACAACAGATAAAACTCACTGGGAGCTTACTAAAATAAGGTAAATATTAATTTATTTTTCTGCAAAATTCAATGGTATCTATTGATGTCATCAAAATCTATTAAGATTTTTTGGTTTTAAAACATCTATAATGCCAGTACTCTTAGGGAGGAACTGAGACAAAACCCACAATGCTATTACAAATACAGATATTGAGATTCAATTATATGAGAGACTGAAATTGCAATGAAGAAACAATGGATTTCATATTTCAATTGGTACTCATTCTGTATTGAAAATATATTGGGTAAGTCTCATTAAACATCATTAGACCTGCTATACTAAGTTTCTTGTAGCAAAGAGGTCCAAAGAAAACCTCTGTCTCTAAGCAGTTCATTATTGCAGAATAAACACCAACTAAATTTCTTATTTCTATTTACCTTCTGTAACTTTGAGTCACGATAAAAAAAGTTTACCTAGTATGAGATTAATACTTTTCACCCATAGATTTAAAACACCTGTGTTTGCAATAAGTAATCAAATACTGCAAGGCTGCCCCTCTGCCTTCTGTGGACTTAGAGCTAGGCACAAAGTAGTCTTTGGAGAAACTTTGATTTCCTGCCCACAGGTCACTGGGAGCCCTGTCTATTTTAAACCAGAGGGATATTTCACTGATTCACATTTTTATCAGTGGCTCTACGTGTAACAATAAATGCCACTCTTAAAAGAAAGTCTTCCATAAGTAAAATATGAGTAGGGCTGTCAGTGGTAAAGGACCAATATCCTGATGGAAAAAGAAGTTTCACTCTTCCTTGTGAGTTTAGCCTTGCCTACAGGAAAACATTTTGCTTGTTTTTTCCCTGTGCCAGCCTCACATAATTGGCTGAATAGTGTAAAGTAGAAATTCAAGGAGAGGTGGTATGTGTGTAAAAAGCAGATGAGAAGATGATGAGGAGGGCAGATAAGGGGGGAGGCTGAAGGATTAAGCAGGAGTGGAGCAGAAAACTTTACAAGTACTTTATAAGTCTGGAACCAGCAAGCAACTGGTTGGCATTAGGCCTAGAATACAGCAAGTATCAAATAATATTGAATGAATGGGCTTTGAACAAATGTGCTAGTCACCAATGCTGAGAAATCAGCTTTGGCATCATGCCCCACTCTTTTGGAAGGCTTGTAAAACATAGGTTCACCACAGTGACCCATTTAGGTCATAATTTCACAAGCAGCTGAAAAAAATACTACTGCATACACAATAACTCATGGCAAGTGCAGAAGAAGAGCAAATAGATTGCCTCTGGAAATTTTGTGCCAACCAGTGAAATCAGGAAGCACAACTGCACCTTCAGTGATTTCCTGGTGAGAAGGCTGAAACGTTTAGGAAATTTATTGACTGAGAAGCAGAATTACCAATCTTATCTACAAGTCACCACATTGATTACAATCAAAATGAAGAAGTCCTAGTGCTACAGAAAAATACTACTGTTTCTAGAAAGAAAAAGGGTGATGTTGCCTCCTAGACGTTGCATTTCCACTTTCCTGGGTTAGTGCATTTCAAAACAACTTTCAGTTGTTACTTAACTTCAAGGACAGCAGCTTGCCTTCAAGCACAGCCTATGTGACCTTTGATACCACCTGGTAATTGTTGCTGGCCACCCTGCAGAGAGCCAGTGTAGGAGGCTCACTGGACCATCTCCTACTTTTGGAAAGGAAACTGATCTTGCAGGCATCATATGCTGCAGGCATGTTCCATGGCAATTGTGTTCTGTTTCAGAGGTGCCACAGCAAAATGAGGAACTGACTTTTCACAGAACCACAGAATGAGTAAGGTTGGAAGGGACCACAGTGGGACATCTGGTCCAACTTCTTCACTCAAGGGGGACCACCCTAGAGCACAAGGCACAGGATTGTTCCCAGAGAGTTCTTGAATGCCTCCAGTGAGGGAGACTCCACAACATCTCTGGGCAATCCAGAGTAGGTTCAACCGCATAGTAAAGAAGCTCCTCCATATATTCAGGTGGAACTTCCTATGTTCCAGTTTCTCCCTTTTGCCTGTCATATTGCTTGTCATAACCGGAAAGAGCCTGGGTCCATTGTCTTAGCACCCTCCCTTCAGATACTTGCATAAATTGATGACTCTCTCAGTCATCCCTTCTTGAGGCTGAACAAGCCCAGTTCCCTCAGCCTTTCCACTTAAAAGAGATGTTCCAGTCCCTTGATCAACTCCATACCTCTGTTGGAGCTGCATGTCTGGCTTATACAGTCTCACAAAGTTACAATTTTAAAGGCCAACTACAAGTCCTGCAATAAAAGATAAGTGTGTTATAGGTTTGTATGATCATGCAGCAGATTAAATCAAGCATATTTTTTGATGTGCCATTGATCATCCTTCCTCAGTGTTTTGAGGAAGATGAAAGCATTCTGTATAGTTGATCGAAACAGTTGGGCTGGTCTTTTTATTTTATGGAATCATAGACTCATTAAAGTTGTAAAATACCTTTAAGATCATAGGATCCAGCCATTAACCAAAGACTGACAAGCCTGCCATGAAACCATGGTACATCCACACACCTTTTGAACACTTCCAGGGACTGACTTCACTGCACAACCTGTTCCAATATTGACCACCATTTCAGTGAAGAATTTATTCCTAATATCCAGTCTAAATACCCTCTGATGCAACATGGGGCCATTTCTTCTTGTCCTATAGCTTGTTACCCAGGAGAAAAAGACAATCCTCACCTCACTATAGCCTCCTTTCATGTAGTAAAGAGCAATAAGGTCTCCCCTGAGCCTCCTATTCTCCATGCTAATGAACCCCAGATCCCTGAGCCACTCATCATAAGATTTCCCCTCTGTCATAAGGCTTGTGCTCTGTTTCAACATGCAAAACCCAGGACAGATGTTCATAAACTCCATTGTTTTAAAATGCATGGTTACTGGGACGCCCTTGGAAAAGACATATCCCATTTTAGCCATCAGGAGAGAAAACATTGTGTGGGAAAGGTGAACAGTGAAAAGACAAAGTTTGAAGGGAGTCAAAAAGCCAAGGCAAAAGAGTGGCATATAGGATCAACAGAAGCAGAGTAGATTGAGGACATCCAGAAAAGTTCCATCCAAAAGATGAACTGGGACTGAAAAGGAAACAGAAGGATACAGCAAACTTTTCTGATAAAAACAAAACTCATTATGCTTCTTGCTCATGGCATCAGCAATTCTCTCCCTGATGCTGTATAAACTAACATCCTCTATTACAACTGTTCATTAAAATGGAAACTAGTTTCCCATTCTTCGAGGCAGGGCACTACAATAAATGCTGGCTATCTCAACTGGTATTTTACTCATGTGCTGTAAATTACCTTGGCCAAAATCCCCCTTCCTTAATAAATGTGCTTTTCCCTGATGAGCAGCATATTGTTTGACTTATGCTCTCTGGAAACTTGTGAGCAAGTAGGCTATGTTAAGAGCTAGTGTCCTTCCCCTTTAGAAGTTCTCTGTGGAGCTTGAATGCTAAAGGCTTCTTTAACATCATGTACATTTTCTTATTTTTAAAAATTTAAATATGCAATTTAGAATTCTGTTTTTATGTTGCAATATATATCATAAAATTAATTATTCCACAATCCTTTTTGAATTTTTCTAGTTTGCATATCAAGTGTTTTCTCCTACTGGAAAAGAAATCCTTGAATTTTGTTCCAATAAAAACAAAGGAATCCTTAATATTGACTGCTCATACCTTTGCACATTTCAAAGTATCACCTTCCTTTGCAGTGCCTGAACAGCCTTCCTTTAGGATTTTGTTTTTTAAAATGTTAATGACTTCCTTCTCCTAGGAGATGACTGTTTCTGGGCAAGTTTGTCAATCAGCATTATATTTATATAGATACAGTATTAAGCCTTATACATTTACATGGCAAATACAAGCCATATCAATCAGTCAGTCTAGAGACTTCTCAGTAATCTGTGTCTGTTCTTTTCATGGCCCAAGGGAATAATATGAAAAAGATCTGAGAATATTCATTCAAATGCAAATCTGAATTTCACATCACCCTTTCTCGTGACCCATTTGTTTTTTCTTTCCTTGAACGTTAAAGCACTCAAGCAAATACATGTGAAATTGTATCCACCAAAGACCAGGAGTAGACATGTCTGACCCAATCCAGCACTGACAATATTCCCACTTTAAGCAGGGAGCTGGCCCAGATCCTCTTCCAACCAACATATTTATGGTTGCATGATTCTGTGGTTCTGAAGCTGATTTCCACACAAAATTGTATGCAAATCCACATCCACAAAACTCAACACCAGTCTCTATGTTACATTCTAGTCAACAATCAAAGCCAACAGCAAGGGAATATGCATGGGTAAGTTTCTCAGAACTGCACACTTAGTTTGACCACTAACATGTCACTCTGAGCTGACAAGCTACCTACATAAGCTGTGCCATCAGAACAATATTTTTCCATTAATTTGTCAATTTAGGAAGTTGCCATGTTTGAGAGAAAAGCAAGACAAATTCTTGCATTTTAAGAGGCATATATATAATTTAGTAGCTATTTATTTTTGTATTATGTCCATTAGTAGGGGAAAAATTGAGAAAAGAGTAAGCTTTCACATAAAACAAAAAATATGTGTTTGATAAAATACTGACAACTCAGGGATTGTGCTACAAGGACTTATACTGGAATAGAAGTGAGATCTTTCTATACTTTCTCAAAATTCTGAGTCCAAACTTATTTAATGTTTTAATGTCTGAGTTAGACAAAAGGTCTATCTGTGTTGAGAAGACATTTGCTGGTGACATGAAGTCACATTGCACTTAAATAAAAAGAAATGTTGAAATACTTTATACAACCAGGTAAATTACTCTGGAGATTTTAAGAAAATAGTTTAAAATTAATTTTACAAAGTGCAAAGTGATGCACCGAAAGATGAATACGAAGAACTGCTCTAACATTTGCAACTTTGCTAGCTAGAAATGGCAGAAATGAGACACCTCTATGTAGCAATAGCCCACATTGTGACTATATCACTCTATTACCTACAAATATCAAATTACTATTTCAAATTTACCTCAGATTATTTTTAATGAAGTTTTAGAGTTTCAGTTCACATGACAAAAGAATGACTGTTTGAGGTTAGGTAAGCAGCCATAAGTATAATTTAGAAACTGCAAATAATCATAAAAAACCAGTTTCTTCTGACAATAAATGTATTTATCATAAACTACAATATTTCCACAGAAACATGAGTAAAATAAAATTTTAAATTGAGAAAATCAATGAAAATGCACTGTACTGGAAAAATTTTAGTATATATATTAAGTTTTCATTTCCCTCAAGTAGGTGATCTCATCCACCTATAGAAACACTATGTCCAAATATAACAAAAATACAGCCAAGAGATGATATTCATATTTTGGGCTGGGAGTACGTGATGTGCCTAGCTCTCCCTTGCATTGAGGGGTTCTAAAGTCACACAATACTGAAAAACTTACATTTTCTTAACATACATTTGGGTCTTGATGGGAAGTCATCTGTTGGAAAAGACACAGAAAGAAAAGGACCTGAAGGCAGAAGTCTGATATTTTGTTGTGAATACTTTCCCCAGAATATTCCACTTTCTCACAATTTCCATATGGCAATGCATATTCACTACCTTTCCCAAAATGAGGAAAATTTTGGATAATAATGAAGTGGGAACTGACAGAACAAATGACAAAATATATTATCCTTGTTTCCACAATGTGCTGCTCTGTCTGTGACCATTGCTAAACACAGGCCTCTTGACTCATTTCAGCCCTTTAGGATATTTCACCTTGGTGCATGGCTGCAGAAGGCTCCCATAAATCCTGTGTAAGAGCTACAACCCCTTTGCAGACATCCTTTATTCCTTGAAGTGTCTTCTACAGCCCCATGTGCAGCCAAACCCTGTCACACATCTACTTTCAGGTGAACTGAATGGCTCTCTAGGCTCCACTGACTCTACTGTGTCAAGGTAGGATTCAGCATCTTCACTTAATCTATGCCATGTGTGATCTCTACGTCACATGTAGTAGCTGACAGAACGGGTGTCCTGGAGGCCAGGTAAGTGCTCAGGATGTCCAAAAATGGCACAATATTTAGGTTATCTATTTCCACTGACTTTAGTGGAATATAAACAAGCTTACAAATATATACAGATGATTATGTTTATATATTGAAGGGCCTGGATGCTCACTAGCAGCTGTAGCAGACAAGGTACATGCCTGGTGTACATCTTTCAGACATTTCAGTCTGAAAAGAAATATAATTAATGCACAATCGCAATCATGCACAGTGTGATTACATTTTCTTCTTCTTGTGATGGAAACAGAAGTATAGAAAGTGGGGGGCTGCAGCAAGCCTTTGATTTGGTAGGATGCTCCTGCTTCCAACTAAAATGCTACTGTAGACACTCGTGTGATCTATCTCAAGTTCCAAAAAAGATGTAGCTGCAGCAGCCAAAGGCTTTCTCTCTTCTAATTTGTCCCTTCCCTCCAGAGGTAAAAAAGGGTGAAAGTGAAAAGAAAGATCTTGTCCTTACTGTGTTGAATTAATAAAAATGAGAGTTTTCATGAAAAGAATGCCTTGTCAGTGCAACCTTATTTTTTCTAGGGGGAAAAATGTATCTTTAACAGTTTTAGATATTTGTTATATTGCCCTTCTCTGCAGCATTGGAACTGAATTGTTCCCGGTAGCACAGCACTGAACTTCCATAGGGCAATAGTCCAATCCTCTCTGATAAATGCTCTTCTCCACTGTGGTATATAGCTAAATTCTCCCTGCTCTTAATTAGCTGCACATATCTCATTAATGAGCTTTAAATCAAAGCCAGTCAGAAAGTGGCTACTATCTCCACTTGCAGGAGGGAATATTTCCTCCCTGTTACCCTTAGAGAATCACTAAACAATCAGCAAAGGAGATTTCAGAATAATGTGTCTCCTTGTCCCCTAAAGCTATGCAAATGATCTTTTTTTATAACACTTTTCAATCTAATTGACACTTGTAATAAAATTCTGCCTGTACTGATCAATCTTACCTTAGAGTCATCCCACACCATCCCTTTAAGTAGTGCCCTTCAATTAAAACTTCCACAAGGCTGTGAGGACTGTAATAATCCACTTGTAGGGAGAGGGAGTTACTT
Organism: Aegithalos caudatus; assembly: GCA_013389925.1. Taxonomy (NCBI): domain Eukaryota; kingdom Metazoa; phylum Chordata; class Aves; order Passeriformes; family Aegithalidae; genus Aegithalos; species Aegithalos caudatus. Next base: position 25,630 of record WEIU01010198.1, read on the forward strand.
GTTGCTCTGAGGGTTTCATTAAAGAGGTTTAAGACTACACATTTTAGGGCAATGGCTTTGTGAAGGGAGCTTTGTGAGCTTATGAATTTCACATGTTTTTTAATCATGTCCAGGAGTCCATTGCGTGAACTCAATGAAAACCATCCCATGGTTTCAACAGAGTACAGCTCTTTTTCCTGTTATCTGTAACAGATATATAGATTCAGCTGTATTTATTTGGAGCATTCTGCCACTACAAATCAAAATAATGACAGAGACCACGTGTTGTCAATAAGTGAAATACTATTTTAAGCAAATAATCCCAATCACATCGTTCTAGATTGATCATCGCTTGAAAATGCCAATTAATTATACTCTGCAAGATGGATCACCATGTATATTTTCAAGAAAACTGGTGAAGTATCCAATAGAGCATTAGAAAGTCCTTCATATAGCCAAAATAAACTTTGCAAGGGAGACAAATCATTTTCTTTTAGCAAAAAAGCTACAGCAGTTCACCAGAACGGTGGCACAGCTTTCTATATGATAGGACATTTGTTTATCAAATGAGCTGTCCTACACACTGCCAGACTCGATCTATGTGTTCTCTTCCTATAGGGAAACTAGGGCAGGTTATAGTTTCTGCCACTTTTACTAGTACTGAGGGCAGAACTGGAAGAAAAATGAACAATGCTGTTCACCTTATATTTAAGATTGTTCTAAAAAAATTTATATATTGTTGGAAAAGATTGTTGTGCATGCTCAGTAATGCCTGCAGTTGAGAAGAAGGAAACTTTACAGGAGGGTTTGATTCATTCAGTGTAATCAGATTCTGTGTAAATTAGTGAAATAGCACCGTGTTGATCTCAAAAAGCATAACCAGTGCTATTTTTCACTTTTTGTTCCTGTCCAGGGGATTTCTTCATAGCAGGACTACACCTCACTCACCAAACTGCACACAACTGCAGGACAAGAAGAATGCCACCTTAGATGGATGTATCTTTATTGTTCACTCTGATTCTGATGTATAGAATGGCATATAGGATTTACAAAAGTAGATTAAAAGACCAAAACCAGAGAGACTATAGCTTGATAAGCAAGTGTCTTCCTCAAAGAGCACTGAGCTGTCCACTTCTTCTAGAATCAAAAACTGGAGCAGGAGAAACAAACTTATCTTCTGTGAATAAATTTTATGTGGAGGAAGGAACCTCTTTTCTCCATCTTGAGAGGCACCTGCATCCCAGCAGGCAAGAATGCCTCTGTGAGATGTATCCAGCTCAACCTTCCATCTGCTCATGCCTGAAAGCTACATCCAGGCTGTTCCAGACTCAGTCTCCTGACACTGTGTCCCTCATACAGAGGTGCTTTACATCCCCCTGTGTTTGATGCAAAGGAGCATTCTGGCTTGCTGCCCCTTAACTGGTTTTCAGAAACATTAGCTCCCTCTTTTAACCCTGTAAGCTACCTAGACTTTCCATTTGAGAGGTCTTAATCAGTACAAAGACCAAAAATCCAGTCTTGATGTTTGTAATGTGCATATGTTTCTGTATAGGCCACTGAAAGTGTCGCTCTGCCTCCAACCCAAGGACTTGTTTGATTTCTTGTAAAACTTTTGCACTAATTAGACACAGCTAGCCTAATTGACAGGAGTAGTCAACAAACTAGAATGATCATAGTTTAATGCTATTTTATGGGCTACAAAAAATCAGTAGAAAATGAAGCTCCAAGTCTGTACATTTCCAGATACCTCAGCTTTTGGTAAGCCTGGTGTATTTTAAACAAAAGTTGCATATGAGAGTAAACTGCTCTCCTTAGAATCTCCTGTTCCTCAATTCCTAATGAGAAGGCAGAATAATCAGGAAATTTCGGAGTTATTTAGAGGCTGAATATGCCAAAGAAGACACTGAACATTGCACTTATTTATTTCAGCCTAGGTTTGGCTAAGTACTAGCTGAGATGTTGCAGTCCTGAACAGCTCCTTGCCATTTTTGCCACCTACATTAGTGACATTTACTAAAAGCATCTCGTTTCTAGCTAACACTGGTTTAGGTCCCCTGGGGCTAGCAATAATTTAAAATATATTTATCTGCTTAGGAAGAGACAGATCAAAGAGCAGCTGGGTTGGGGGGAGGAAAGCAACAACCAAAACTTGAGGGGATTCTTAGGTTTCAAAATAGAAAAGGTTGCTTTTATACTTTTTTCTTGTTTGTTTTATACATTTTTCTAACATCTCCACAAATATGCTGGTAGAACAAATGAATGCATTCTGTATGAAAAAAAATCTGTGACAATTTGAAGGGCACAGGATTCTTATGTTCCAAGATCTCTCTGTGGACACTGCCCAGAAGTGATGGGAATTCCTAGACTCCAAGTGCATACCACTTACATTAATTATTGAAATAAACTTCATATCAGGTTCAGCATTTTTAAATATATTTATTTGCACAGAAGAAGAAAGAAGTAGGATGCTTCCAATGCTTCTGCCATCTGCTCCTTTGAAAAGAAGAGTCATCTGCTTCTCTCTTGGCATAGATAATTTCTTATTTACAGAGCTGAAAAAGCAGCTCCAAAAGCCTGTGTTAAGCTGAGGACTTTGGTATCTTAAAACAATGTCTCTCAGTTTTATTTTCCATTTTAGAGTTCAGAAATCCTCATCATGTATGTTCATCCTTGAATTTAGTTATGTCACAAACAACTTAAGCTGACATTGAAAACTCATCCTCCATGTTTCCCTTCCCTGATCACCTAACACTCTGTCAAAGGCAGATGAGATCCCAAAATGCCATATTTAAAACATAGTTATTAAATTAAAACCAAGATAAAAGTTAAAACCACTCATTCTGATGTTCCAAAACCTCCCCACCAGGCTTTCCTATTCCTTATTTTTGTACAGTGTTCTTTAGCATGCAGTTGATATACAGTTCATCTCTAAAGAGTTGTTCTGTATTTGGGATGATGGTATCATTCCCACGAGTAGTAAATTGACTCATTCTACACATACAGATTTTTCTAACATGGTTAAATCAGAGACTGGCATCTTAAAAGCCAAAAGGAATCAGGTCCAAAAATATATTCCTGTCATAATATTGTACTCAAAACCATTTTGAAGGAAAGTATTGTGA
>WEIU01010198.1:37717-72276 GCA_013389925.1 Aegithalos caudatus
AAAAGTTCCCAAAGACTTTGACTTGTCCAGTGGATTATTGCAGTACAGCATCAGCTCTGTTCACATCACTCCTGACCGCTTTTTCTCTAATGTGCTCTGGAATGGGAAATAATCCACAACAAACGCACACGGACTATCCCAGTGCTTCAAAATCCCTTACTATTAAAAGCTTCTTCTGTTATGAATGCAGTGCCTTCTTTTCCTGGTCACATGAATGTGAAAACAAGTCTCTTTTTTCTCCCTGGAAAAAAATTATATGAGAATAAAATTCATGTTCTTGGAAATTCCTACCATGTCCCCACTTGAATTGCTGTTCTTTAGATTGAACAATCCAGATTATAGAAGTCCAAAAGGTCTCTAAATCTCTTCTAATTTTTGAAACTCACTGCACTTCTTGCTTTAGCCCACATCTGCCTTGCAATATTGTACCCATAAGCAGAAAAAAATTACAGTAGAGGACTCATCAAGGCTGTCAAGACCAGAAGGATGTACTGACGTGTCTGGAAAGCTGTGTTCCTATTGATATATCACATTGTGAACTTTGTCTCTCTGAAAGATATTTTCAATCACATTTAGTTTGTGATCTATTATAAATCCTAGTTTATATGTAGTTTTCTAGATCTTGTGTAGAATGTTTCTCTTATTCATCAAAATAATTCTGATTCTCTACTCATTCCTGAAAGACATTTTCTGCAATAGAGTCACACACAGGGTCTCATATACCAGGGCACAATTTTTAATGTCCCTTGACAAGTGCAACTGTAGCATGGGGAGTCCATGCAGTCATGCTAAGCCTTCACAATGCTGTCTCCTTGATGCTCTAACTGGTCCCTTCGATGCATGTATTGTGAGGAGCCCAGCTTGATGGCACATCACTCTCTGCTTTACATGTTTTCAAAGGGGCTGTTTCTGCTGTACCATCCTGGAAGAGACACTCTTCAGAGGTGTTGCAAAGGCTTCTTGTAAATGTGGTCACTGTGAGAAAAGCCACGCTGTTGCCTGATGTTAGTCAAGTTGAAAAGGAATGTTGAAAGGGATGAGCAAGGCTGCTGCAGAGCTTGTCTCCATTCTCTCCATCTTTGATCTGACTAAGAAGCATCAACTAAACCTCACTGGTAATCTGGAAAATAGTGAACATATAGTTCCCCCTGCTTCAGAGTACACTAAACAAAGAATGGCACTGTCTGCCTGTGCTACACTTCATATCAGCTGGAACACTGATGATGTAGGTTTGGGGAAGCAGCTGCAGCATAGAAAATATATTAGCTTCCCCATTGCTTTTCTTTCAGTTTCATTTCTGCATCACAGAGGTGAAAAGTGGCTTCTGGCAATACCAGGGAGAGAAAAAAGAAATAAATACAGATAAATACAGATTTGGGGTTTGACATAGTTTTAAAAACTACAGTGCTGAACTTGTTTTAGGACAACATAAGAGAGAACTATTGTATTTCCAGATAGTCAAAAAGTTGAGAAAAATGTAAAGTTCAGTTAGAAAGTCAGCGTTTCATTTTGGAACATTTTATAACTTTAAAATTAAAATAAAAGTCAGATTTAGGGAGGAGATTGTTTCAAGTGCATGGAACTGAACCATTTTAAGCTTTTAGAGATCAAGGAGGATTCCTCTCAATTTAAACCATTTGTTGAAAATGAGACACATTACAAACAATATTGGTATCTTCAAACTGTCCTTCATCTCCCTCACCCAAATGCCCATCATAAAACTTCACTCGCATCTTACAAAGAAGATTACAAGTATAAGGAGTTAAGCACAACAAAAAGCAAAAATCTTTAGCAAATGGAAAGGAGAGTGATGTTTCAACTTTTACTCCCCAAATAAGGAAGGATGTAGAGTCCTTTGGGAAAATGACTAATGTAGAAGGAGCAAAAGACTCTCTTTCCTGGAATAACAAAAATGCACATATATTTTAATCTCTCTTCTGGCTTTCATAATGCAACTACATGCTTTTGACTCTGTGGTGCTGTCAGCAAAAATTAATTTTAAAAGTAGTACACATGAGTGACTTCAGCCTTTGCCTTAATTTAGTTTCTCACTAAGAGCCGAGATAAGACACAGCCGCACAGAAGCAGGATGGACGGCTGTACACTATATTGTAGGAGACGATAGTGCTAAATTAATCATGTTCTATCTGGAATTTGCAATTCTTTCAGAGATGCTTGAGACAATATAAAAAATTTAGTGGTAACAGTGAAAGTAGGCAGGAGGTTGTGAGGCAGAAAGCTTCAGAGGGCACTTTAAATGTGAAAGATGCATTACAGTTTCTCACACATGAACAAGATAGCATGCCTTACTAAAAATATAATAAATACGGAGTGTATTCTGCCAGATGCAGCTGTGAAGGGAGCGCTCTCCCAGTCAGATGTACCGAGTGTGATTGACACCCCCTTAGCTTTGCTGTGATATGACTAAATATGAAAACGAACAGCCTCAGAATGATGTTTGCATTAGGAACAACATACCATTCTGTTCCTCTTAGAACCCCAGCAAATATATCAGAAGTTTTGGTACACATACTAGAGGAGTCAGTCTGTTCCTCAGTCAGGATTTCACTTTTCATTTGCTTTTCTGCTTCTCCCCTGCTTTCCTTCTTTTCTTCTTTTCTTTTTCATTGCATTGTCTCAACACTTTCTCCTGCTACAAACATCAGGGGAATGAAGGGAGACATAAATTACTCCATTAGTGGCTCACTGCTGATCGCCTGCTGTAATTTGAATAAATCAGCACACGCCTGGCTGCAGCTGCAACAGGAGGAAGAGACAGACGTGCAGGTTACCCCTCCATCCTCGCAAAGCTTTTCAACTCAAACACAAGCCTGCACAGCTCACTACTACAAGAGCTCTCACCTTGCAGAAAGTAAAATATGAAAGAAAAACTCCCCTTTCAGTTTGGAAATAAATAACTAGTGAATTTTCTTTTCCTTGCAAACCTATCCACTGCAGTCAGTGGAACACAATGAGGTGTTGAAAGATGCTGTGGGAGTTTCCACAGCAATCAAAAGCTCTTCTGAGGGAAGAAAAGATTATGACCAACTTGATCAAAATTAGTGAACAAAGTTCCCCCCTTCCTATCTGAATGCACTATTGGTGCTTTTGAGCCAGGGTCTCTGGTGAGGGCCTGTACAAGCCCCTGAATTCAAGAAAGGACCTTTCCCTCTCTTTCACGTTGCGGATTCAGAGACATCCGGGAAAGCACAACCTTCCACCAGGGAAACCCTGAACATAACTTTTAATCTTGACTCTAAGTAGACAGTTATACAGGTGAATCTAAGAACTGTGGGGAAAGCAGCCAAAAATCTATGTGAGGAAAACTTGTAGAGAATTTTTCCTGCATATAGAGGATGGGTATACAGTAAATGCAAAGGAGCACTGTGAGATAGTGACAGTGACAGTGTGAGTGACACACCATACACTGTAAGGAAGCAATTTCTGAAGTCATTGACTCATGATTTCGGCTATTCCTGAAGCTCCAGCAGTGCCTTCCCACTTCTGGTTGCAAGAACTTCTTTTGCAATTGAATTTTTCTGAGAGATCATAACAAAAATTACACCTCACAATTTAACTTGAGAGCCAGAGGTCTGGGAAACAAGCAGTGACTCAAAGGATTCTTTTGGATCACAAAATATCATCAACCAGCATGTGCAGTATATTGGCCAGTTAAAAAGCACCTGTGATAGTGCAGTGTTGCAATCTGCCAAAAAGTAACACCTCTAGGCTTCATTTTTCACTGTACTGTTTTGTTTTTTTTTTCTGGGAGAAAACATTCCAAAACCAGTACTTTTAGAAATGGGAGGCTGAAAAAAACCTGATTTTTTCACATTGACCACTTCTGACTCTTTCTCTTGTCACCACCTGTGCTGTTTCCTAAAAAATAACACCCTGAGAGCCCACAGGTGCCCTAAATGTGTCTTTAATTTCCATTAACCCTGTAAGTAGATCATTCGAGGAACAGAAAATGTGAGCAAATGAAACTACTGGGAAAACAAGTTGAGTCTGTGCTGACTGAGCTTAGAAGAATACTTCTATCTGTGTTGATTACAAGAGAAGACAATATTTTATTGTGTTACTGCTCGTATCTCAAAAGATCCACTTTTGAGTTACCTGAATCTGGTTATTGTAACCACTTAATACAGTGGGTATTAGTAACTGTTTCATTATAATTGACTCATAATTTTTCAAATTCAATTTATGTATGAAATTTCATTTAACTAATGGAATTCATTTAATTATAGATTATGTGAGGCATATATGTTATTCTAAAAAAATCTAATAATTTGTAACAAAGATTGATAAGATTCAAAAGATCTCACTGGATACATTTTCATTATAGTGTTCACAAAGTCACTAATAAATCATAAAAATTCTTTTAAATTCTTTTCTTGGAGTATGCACACTGTTAAGTATTACAAAGTCAATCTTGTCTATAAGTTTTTTACCTATTCCAAAAGGGACCCATTCAGTGGAATATCAAGCATATTCTCATCTTCTGAACTGTTATTTGTGTCTCAATAGCTTTGAACTCCTTTCAATGTTTAAAAATATTAATCTGGGTTGAACTATATTAGCATTACTTTAAAAGTTTTCAGTTTTTAATAGATAAAGTGGATTCCAACCTAGCAAATTCATGACGTAGACCAGGTGATGGTAGTTTGCCAAAGCAAGTTTTACCACCTTATTTTAGATGTCCTGCACATTATTATTTCCTAATTTCATACTATTATTACTAACTATATACAATGGGGGAGGGTTTTTCTGGGTTTGGGTCTTTTTTTGCTTTGTACATACTTCACCTTAACACATGAGCAGATCCCCTTGGTTACCATGAACAGCAGAAGCAATTTTTTAAGCTGGATTCCTTAGGTTTTAACTTGCGCAGTAGGTGAAGGTGTGATGGCAGTATGAATAAGCAGCTGCTGTTTATTAGAGCTTTTACCTGGTTAGTGTGAACATATTAAAAGGATGAAGCAAAGCTTTGTGCAAATTGTCTTATAAAATGATGTAAAAGGGTGAGGTAATCTCCAAAGCCAGGCAGTTATCACAGGTTGTTCTTGAAAATGCTCCATTTGAAAATAACTTTCGATATTGCCGATGCTTATAAAGAACAGAGGAAAACTTATATTTATCCACTGGGGTGGCTAGGAAGGGAGAAGTATTAGGTCTTAGCAAGTAGGCAGTAATTCAGTGGTTAAGTGTGATGGCTGATTTGTGTGTGTGTATGAGAGAGAGATACTTCATGTTACAATAATTGTAGAATAAAATATTCTGATGCAATATCAAATCTTCTGACGATCCAGTTTAAAATAAAATGTTCTAACTCCTGAGTATTTCAATATTTCTTTGAAAGTTGACAGAATTTTTCTTCACATAGGTAAATACCATTTCATAGTTAGATTTTTTTTCTAATAAATTCAATATTTTGAGATTCCTTCTATAACAGTCGTTAGTTGAATTTGCTTCTTTAGCTGAACAATCAAGTACCCCCTGGAGCTCCCCCTTTTTATAAATTAAGGCCTTCTTCCCACCATTAGGGTGAGAATATTTTAAATTAAATGATGCAAAGTATGGACATGTCATCTGAGCTACAAATATGTATCAGCTGAGCATATATAGCAATATGGTTGCTAAGTGGAAGTAAAAAGAAGGGGTTTGTGTTGATGCACGTTAAAATTGAGATTCTTTCTCTTTTCTTGCATGAGAGAAACTCTAAGGGCTCATATAGATCCACTAGGTTTTCTATCTTCCCACTGAAACTCCTTTCTGAGGAAACAGTCCATATACACATCTCTAAACAACTGTATTGAGCAAAAATTATGTTAACTCTTTTTAACTCAGTTTGGCTGTTGCTCATGTATTACATCAACTTAATTTTCAAATTAAACTTTATATGATTTGGAATTATTGCCAATACATTGGTGAATACATTGTAAGCCTTCAAAACCTGGCCTATGGCAGAAAAAGCCCCCAAAAACCTTTCTTGCCAATTTTAGTGTTACTGAGATACAGGATTTCTACTACTGAATTGGACTGTGTCACTACTGAGGAAAAAGTGGATGAGGAAGAAGCTACTCAGTCCTTAAAGACATTGACCTGGATTATACCCAGAGTGGGGAAAAGATTTCAGCTGAGGCTGGTATAGTCAAATCTGAAAGAATCTGAAAATTCTGTTTCCTCTCCCTCACAAAGACAATAAACAGAAGTTTGAAAATATGCTGGACTGTGTGACATCCTCCTCTCATCAGCTTATCTGTCAAACAGCTAATGAGAGTTGAATCTCTAATGGTGGTTGTACAGTAAGAATGATTTCTATTAAAGACATCTTCTTGTTGATGCTCACCTGCTTTGGCATTTCAAAAATTTCAGATTCTCTGTAAGACTGGGATTCCACCATCCATATCATAATTATCACCTTGCAGAGATTACTGTTACTAAAGATGGGTGATATGCTCAAGAGCATACCTCATGGAAAAAGTCTTTAACTGCATATATAAAAACATAAAGGGATGGAACAACAAATAAAGAAATAACACAGAGAGAATCATTAACCTAACAGTTATACATGCATATAGAAAATCTAACATGATAATGGCAAAGTTAGTTTGGTGGCAGTTCTGCCTCTTTTACTGTTTCCCAGGACTCTCTCCACCTGTTTGTGGCAGATACTGTTTGTGCTTGATTTTGGCTTAAAGAGTAAAGGTTTTATATTAAAGTGGAACAGCCATGTTGACAAAGGGATATATTCCAGCCTGGGAGCAGAGTTTTCTTGAGAAGAGTATTCAGCTGAGGCTGTAGAACTCCTCAAAGCAGTCCTTGCTCTTGTGACAGTGACAGCACCCCTTCTCCTGTCAGTTCCCATTAGCCAATGGCAGGGTAACCTTTCTCTTACTGTGAGTGGCAGAGATGATAGAAACTGTACTTTTTAATTAGGAAATACCACTTATGCAGACACAAGTCTGGGCAGGAGCTCTGGTCATGGCTGCTTCATTTATGCTGCTCCCTCTCATCTCCCATTCTGTTTGTGTCTACTCTCTAGTTTTGAGTTGACCCTGATTTGAAGTATGGGAGAAGGTGAGATTCTTTGTGGTGGCAAGAATAAAAGTTTAAATTATACTAAGCTTGACTAACTAATTTAAGTTTTCCATTAAAGGAAAGTGTAAGAACTTGATTTTATGTTGAATACAATAAAATACCTTGATTTTAGGAGCTTAGGAGAAAAACAAGGACATGAAAAGATACATTTGCAGAGAAGGAGTCTGTCCTTTTTTTGTGGTAACATATTGATTAGGGCATGCATCCAGAGTGTGAGAGATCTGGACACCAGCTCCTTCTCCCATTAATATTTAATAATTATACAAAAGGAAAAAGCAGCTAAAGAGAAATTAAGAACCTGGCACGATTGCAGCAGCAAGACAGACCCTGGGGCAATGGGAGACTGACAGTCAAATATTGCCACACAGAAGACTGAGTTGAACCTAGGGCTCTTATACCCTGGCAGGTCCTAAATGTCAGGTTACTGAATAAAGGAGAAACATCTTTTCTGCTGATATATCCTACTAAAGTTTACCAGCTCTCCTCTCTTTCTTCACCTTTGTTTTCTGCAAGGTATCAGGTCAGGAGAGTTCTTGAAGAATGAGACCTATGCATCTGACAAATAATTAATGAAAAATAATATACATGGTTTATAACATTGCCTCTGCCATTGCTCAGTACTAATAAGGGGTTGTTTCAGAGGTATGTTGACATATTATAAGGAAAATAACACCAATGGGATTCAGATTAGTACCATATGTTTCATGAAAATGAGTTGAAAAGAGTTGGAAAACTCTCTTAAAAACAACCCAGCTGGACAGAATACAGGCAAAATTACTAAATGTAATGTTAATTGAGAATTCAAGAACGATAAGCATTCATCCATTCTTTTATATAAATATGTGTACTTATATGTATATATTTCTATGTATTTAATGGCATATATATATGCTTTCAGCTGTGCTTATTTTCCTTTGTTAAGTTTTTAATCAATAGCAAATATTTTTAGTTAGTATGCCTTTCTCTTATATGCAGCATATTTGTATTCATATAAAGCAGAATTGTTAATGAACAACAACTGAATGTATATATTTAGACTTACAAACAAACAGATGTGATCTATTGGTTTGAGTGTATCCACAGCAATCCTTTTCCTGCTTTCTACCTCCCTAAACTAAATTTGACTCTTTGGTCAGTTCCAGATGCAAAGACCTCAAAACCAAACAGGAGCAAAGTGCTCTGAACCTGACTCAGATCCCGAGGCAGAAATCCCCTAGCCTTGACTTCATTGTAAGGTGCAGAGAAAGCAGTGCCCTTAAGTTAGGTAGCTCTTCCCACTCTGTTGGAGCAGTTAGGTGCACTGTTTCCTCAGTGGAAATCAGTGAGTATATTGCAAGGTCTCCAAAAGCAGGAGATTATGGCCAAATTTAAATAAAATTAAGGTTCTTTCCTTTGGGATCCTTTGAAAACATCTCCATGCTTTCACTGACATTCCTGAGAAATGAAGCCACCATGGCTGTAGGATTAAGCCACTCATGCTATGGTTTCAGGCAAAGTTAAGTGTCTATGTTAAGCAGATTCTTTCTAATATTTTGTTTCTACAGCTTCTGCAGGTAGAGTCTGTGATACAAATATACACAATTTTACCGCATAATAACATTTGATTTTGTAGGCTGACAGCTGGAGTCAAAGCTGTCTGCATTTTGCTATCACAATACCTTTCAGAAGAGACTATAAATATGCATGAAGATGGAATGAAAATAATCTTCTTTAGGTCAAACATTCATCCACATTAATTGGTTTTGAGAAGTTTTCTCAGAAATCCACCACGTAAATCCACTTTTTGTTTATACAACTAAGGATGTCTATAAAAGAAAATATAGGTTTTGTGTATTTAAATTGTAGGGTTGATCTGCCATTCTTTATGGGACTTTGCAACAGTGCTTTTACAAACTGGCAGACTTCCCTACCTCCTCAATGAGCAGATGTTTACGGAAAGCTCGAGCAAACAGCAATAAAAGTGAAATTCTTCAGGAAGTACTGCTTTACCTGCAAATACTGCTTTACCTGCAGAAAACCAATATACATGGAGGGATTTCTGATATCTGTCATTTGGATTTTGCCAAAACATGGGCCAAGAGGAAGTGGACTGGAAAGAATGCCAAAAATTGAGAGCGTGGATATATTCAATACATTCTGTATTTGAAACTACGGCTCAGAGGAGGGAACCCCTCTCTTATACTGGTTGAACTCTTAATTTACAGATCTGTAGAAATTTGGATCCTGCAAATACTTGTGCTGCTGCCTGCTTGATTTTAAGCACTGGCAGCACAGCTAAAATCAGCCTACCAGCACACCTGGGGCTCAGGTGACAGAAGTCCTTTGCAGAGCTGGGCACACTTGCTGGCTGTGCCTTTTAAGTGAGCCAGTATATAATGGTGGTGTCAAGGGAGAGGACGTGGGGCACTGGCAGCAGCAAAGGCTGCAAATAATAAAAAGTGCCTTTCTAATTGGCTGCAATAATGTTTAAATTTTCTAATAAATAACATCCACACACGTCACAAATAAGCCCTAGGTGAATGTTCCAATGGTGGTATTTATTTGGAGCACTGAACAGATTACATTTACAGAGTTATACTGCACAGCAGGGAAATCACTCTACATGGAGTGACAAGGCAATGGTCTTACAGCAGTCCCCTTCACAGCAAAGCACTTAGGCACGTGAGGATCGATTTCAGTGTCGCAGCTCAAGCTTAGTATTATGGATGTCTATTGCTGAATTGGGTTGTGGAGAGGTGCAGAAACCAAACAACCTTTAGGAAAATATTTACAGGATCCAGGTGGGGTGTCACAAGCCCAAGTTCAAGTGAAAGAAGAAGACTTTTTGCTTCCTTAATTTTATGTCCCTGTATTACAGGTATAACTGTCAAAATATCTGAGTTTATTTTTTCAATATGTTAACAATCGCACTCTACAGAAGAGAAAATGTGCTTTGTCAAGAGAAATGTACCTCACAACAATGAATTCATTTTTTAATTAAGAGATTTTACACTATTTTGTACCTTAAGCCATGCAGCTGCTAGTGTTTACTACATCTCCCTGTGTATGTGTGTTTGGCCCTTCCATCAAAAAGTCCTCCTCTGAGTATTTCTTTTTTTCCTGTTCTGTGCCGGGATGCTTGAGGGAACAAGATGAAACCTGACTAATATTGTTTGGTAATACGGTTGTTAGCGGTTTATTTGTTCTCTGGTGGATTTTATTATAGCTGCTGAATTTTTACTCATTAGTTTAATGGTGGTTATTTTGCAGATTTTTTTTATTCTGTATTTTTTATTGAAACCTTATTCACAATACTACAGTGACTTGACTATGCTCTTCATGATGCAAAATTTAATTAGATACTAACTAAGTAAGTGGTCCATTAAAATATTATTCAGATTGTTCAGGGAAATATTTTGGTAAACATTTTCTTTGGAAGTTGACTTTTTGGTAAGGGAAATGGAAACAGACAAATGAATGCTGCTGTTTATTTTGTCTCTCAGCATGCAAAGGGTGAGATAGTGTGCATCTGAATTACATCTCCATTTGCAGTGGGAGAAAGGACCTTACCATTAGAGGAATCATAGCATCCATTTATTATGCAGTTCAGGTCTAGACTGCCTATACTGCAGTCCATCAAAAAGTATTTTAGGGCAAAGATGCTCATAATGAAGCAGGGAGCTCCACTGTTTGAATGATGATGATGATGATGCACTGCAGTTGCCAAAGCCACATAATACACATTGCTGGAAAATGTCCCATAAAAAAAATTGAGCTGGAAATAAAGATATACATTGTGTGTATTTAAGTATGGCTCTGTTCACTAACAAGAGAGGCTTTAATTATACATGGGTTTTCACAAACAAGTTAGTTCAGAGAGTGTTCAATTCACAAAGGTCTCTTTCTCTATACTCTGGGCTCTCTGTTCTAAGCAGTTTTGCAGCTATTGAAACAGCTGCACAATTTTTGATTTGGTCATGGATACTTTTAATGTGCACATAAAATGAAGAGGAGAGGGAGGGAACATTTCTTTGCCAGCTCTGTGCAGAAGAGTGAGCCAGCTTGGTATCTGAAGAATATTGAACGGGTCTGTGCTGACCTAATGGAGCCAGAAATCAGACCTCCCTAAGTCACACACAGAGCTTTGATGTCAAGCAGTTTGCCAAATGGCAGTACATCCTTCGATGGCAAAAGTAGGGAGAGAGACTTGTTAAATAGGGAGGTGAATGGGAAGAGAAAAGGTCAACTGTTGGAAGGTGAGAACAGTATGTGAAGTAAAGGAATTGGCAGAAATGTCAAAAAATACAAGGGAAGAATATTTTTCTCTCTAGACAGTGTGTAAACCTTTCAGACAGAGTTCTGTGATCAATGCTGTGCCTCACCCCCAAATAAACTATTTATTTCAGGACCACAAATCTCCTTTCTGCCCTCAAGGACTTCCTAGTCTGAAACATCAGCTGCTTTCTGCTGACATGCGACCATAGGAAAATACAGTCAACGTTGTGGTGTCCATGCACATGCAGACTGTGGAAATATTGTTATTGACCAAGAATATTTAAACCAAAGCTACAGACAAAGGGGAAACTGAAGTAGGAGGCAGAGCTTCAACACAGAACTCCACCATGAACTAATACCCTTTGATGCTACCATTTGGCCAATTAATAACCCTGCCTTGAGAGAAGTTCATCTGAGAGTGAACTGGGATAAGGGACAGGGTCTTAGGGGGATATGGAAAGAGTGAGCTCTTCAGCATTACTTATGAGATTTTTTTCCCTGTGTTAAAGTATGTGTTACTAGCTCTAAAAGCAAGCCAAACCCAAGTGCCATTCAGGGTTCTGGATGGGAAAGATGGCTGTATTCAGGAGAGACAAAATGGTCTCAAGATACCTTATAGGAGAGACTTGTTTCTCAAAGAAGTTATCAACTGGTTTTCTTGTCATTCCAAAACTAGCAGAGTAGATGATATCTCATTTGTTAAGCATTTACATCTTCAGGCTCAGCTCCTGTGTGAATTACCTGCAGTGTCAGTACTTGCATTGCAGCCTTTCAGTCCTCTGGGGAAGGAATAGAACTCCTACTGATTTCTATAACCATTTCATTCTACAACTGCTGTAAAATGTACCAGATTATCAAATAGCATTAAAATTGGGTAATATTTTTGTAACTATTATCATGAGGAGTACAGATAGGTATGCATACATTCCTGACAACGTGTACATACACAAATGATGACTGAGCACAATCATTTGAGTTTCATATCCTTGAGAAAACAGATGAATTATAGTATTTAATTCCAAAGAAAATAATTATGTTTGTTGTTTTGAAAGGCTGAGAGTCCTAGATGCTTGAAAAGTAGTAACAAGATTGTAATAAATGAAAAAATTTGGAAACTAGATATTTTAATAATTTCAGACTTTTTTACCCCAAAGTATTTGCAAGACTACCTTAGTATTACCAACTTTGTATTCTCAGTCCATTCCAAAATTCCAGTGTAAAAATTAAATGTCAATCTGAAAAAACACGCACCCCAAATCCCCCCTACAATTAAAAAAAAAAAAACAAAAAAACAAACAAACAAAAAAAACCCTTTATCTAAGGATGCATGTTTCTAGACAATATTTTCTCCCATTCCAAGCTGTGGCACTTGGAGCCTCTGGGAGATCAGGATGCCTTTCTGTCAGAGAGGTGGAATGGATGATGCAGCCTTCCAATGTCCTTGCTATTAGACGGACAAGACAGCATCATTTCTGGTGAAAGGATTTTCCCCCATTTCCCTTCCCCAAAGAGAGTGTGGACACAAACAGTATCTGTGGAAATTTGTGCCTGATAGCTGTGGGAGCTGTTGAAAATGTTGGGGAGATCCTAGAAGGCATTCTTCCTGTGAGAGCTAGATTGGACAGGGAAAGACAAAAAAACATTGCAGGAGATGAGGGTGGAATAGATGACTGTTAGACTCCTGTTATACATGTCAGGGTCAGTTCCTCCCTCCCTCTCTCCTCCATGGAAACATGTTTAGTCAAGTGTTACCTTCACTTGCAAAGACAGACCATCAGTTTTCTCTTGTGTTGCACTGTTTGAGGTTTCAGCAGTGCTTGGTTTGTGTTGTTTTTAAATGTTCCTGTTTTATTCACAAAGCTTAACTGGGAGTTTTTCCTATCTCATTGAACCTATGGATAGGAAAGTTCAAAAATGCAGCAAATTGCCACTAGGAAGTAATTTTTAAAGCATGAAGCACCAGAAATTATCTTTTGAGTTCAAGGACCATGGTGCATGGAGAGTCATATTGTGTTTTCATTGCATTCATCACCCCAGTGTCAGAGATAAGGGATACCTGACCTCATCTCACTCTCTTTTGATGGAGTTAAAGCAGGTAATATCAATCAAAACTTTTATATTTTTAAGAGTGATGGAGTAATTGATGACACTAGAGATGGTGTCTATTGTAATGTATTTTGGGTGAGTCTATACCAACACTGATCTTTGTAAAGCAGGTGTGATGCTGCAGGTGACACGGCTGAGATTCCTGCTCATGATTCATCAATGGCTCAGACAAAACTGTGGGAATCCAAATTCCATCCTTCTTTCTGCTTCCCTCTTCCTTGCTGCCTAGCAAAATTCCTTGTTGAAGACACTGTATCCACTGTTTCTGGTATCTAGCGCTGCAGATGGGCAATAGTCTGTCAAACCTTCTTACACTGAACTGTGTAACAAAAGTCACTTTCTTTTGAGCTATGGCTCAAATCACAGACGTTCAAGAAAGGATGTAGCAACAATTATTAAATTTAAAAATTGTGGAAAACTCAAGAACGTCTCAGTTAAAACTGGGCTCCTTTCTTAATAGATCAGGTCAGGTACCTTTCCAGAAAAAAAAAAAAAAATCCAAATTCATAGTGCATGAGCCAGTTTGTACCTATCCCTATATACTTCACCACAGAAACAGTGGCTGTGCACTATGTTTTCTTCAGAGTCTGGAGGAGATGGTTTCTACCACGGGTTGCCCCAAAATTCTTCTGCAGAAGCCACGGCTACACAGATTATGTTGTTCCCTGCTGAGTCTGCCTGGCTCATCCTGAGTAGCTTGGGATAATATCATAAAATATGCTCCCAGTGAGGTCAGTATGAGTTACAGTTACTTCCAAGAAGTCATTTCTGTGCTTTTACTGTTTCAATACTTCCCAGTAACACCTATTCCAAAATGTCCCATGAAAGAAAAGAAAAGAAAGAAGCATGAATTCAGCCATAAAATCACTGTGCTTCATAGCCAGTTTCTTCTACATACTTTTGATCTCAAGAGGTGGAACAAGGGAAACCTTTTCTTACATCAATAGGTCAATATTCTTCTGTGGAGTTAGGGAAAGTTGACATTGGCATTTAACTATTTTGGATTATGGGGCTTTGTAAGCACATACTTGTGACGTGCCTGTGGATCTCCTTTAACACAGTGCCACTCAGTGATAGGGATGCAGCATGGCGAGAGGAGAGGAATGCAGATTCCATGAAAGGGCAGACATCTACCATGAATCAGCTCATTTATTTTCACTCAGCTGGGGGCGGGAGCACAGGGATTTGTTTTGGTTTGATTTTTTACACAGAGAGTTTGGAAATAACTTTTTGCTTCCGGTCATCAGAGTTTATAAGGTTATTACTGGTTGAAGTCAACATGCCTCTAAGGTTAAAGCCTTTCACTTGTATATTTACAGATCGTCTTCAACGTTGCAGACATCTCTCTCTCATGCTTTGCCTGCAGCCTATTTTGTATTTAAGTTGTCTTTGGACTTGAGATCTAGCTTGTTGAATCTGATCTAATAAAATTAAAATTAACCTCAGAACTAGGGCATAAGAACTGGGATCCTAAAGTTTTCTTGACTTTATCTTGAGTCCCAAGCTACAGTCTCTAAATTTTACATTTTGTGAGCTTCCCAAGACCATCAATATCTCTTGTAGGAGGCACTACTAGTGATAAGGTTTCCCTTGCATAATATCCCCTGACTGTAGGTTTTATTTTCAGTACAAAAATTTAGAACTACAATTCAATATTGCTGACAATGACTGGGTAGAACATATTCTCTGTCATGAATTTGATGAACTTTACATTAAAACTGTTCCTTCAGGGGCTTTGTCCCCATTTTTCTTGTGGTTTCATGTGCTTTCTTATTGTTTCTGTAATCACTAGAAGAAACTATTGTCATCTCTCACATTTATTATGAGAAAAACTTATTTTATGACGTGGCTGAAACTAATTTCCCCCATAAGTGGTCTGATAGGCTTCTAAAAGACAGTCTTATCCTGTTTTGGACCTTTCCTTACTGCCTTAATTTCCATTTTATATGTAGGCTTAGACTATCTAATTGTCTCTTATGACAGAAAAATTATATTATCATTTAGAAGAAGATTAATATGGAAAGTTATCTAAACTAATACTACAAGTTACATTTATGTTGTCTCACTGGTGAATATAATGAGATCAGCTATCAAGTTTTTGGGTAAGTTCTATCTTTTTTAATAGTTTTAGAAATTATATTAATTAAAAGATCTCTTTTACTGGTGATTGCTTTGTACTTTCCCACCATTTGCAGTAATAATTGCAAAAGCAAGTGGTGGAATGTGAGGTTTTAACCCATCTTTTATGGGTCACAAATGGGCTCTAAACCCACTGCAGTCTTGCAATTTCATCTAGACATAATTATTAGATAATGCCAGCAGTAAATTATTTGCTGCTCATATACTTCCTAATAGTCACTATGCACAGGTAATTATTAAAAGAGAGAGTACATTTGAAACTGCTAGCTATCACTTTTAGGAGCTTTACACCCAATGAACAAGTCATTGTCCCAGCATTGCAATCTAGGAGAGTCCTTACCTGTATAGCATTGCTTCCTCATCCCTGATGCATCTCATTGCATTTACTCTGGGTTCACACAGGCGTAAGAGAGGCCAGAATTTTTGTCTTAAATGCACCTATGTCTCCATCAAATACCTGTGAGGTTTTGGTTCAGAAAACCTGTTTTGGTGCTGCTGACTTCATCAGTCAGACTGACTATCTCACCTTATCTGTAAGAACTCACACAAGACATGCCATTTTTTATGACACAAGTATAAAGAATTTAAACTCCCTATTTTTTAGAAAATATTGGAAAAAATAAGGACTATTGTCAACTTGCTTTTTAAAAGAACCTAACTCACTTGGGATGGCTGGTGTTAATAATTTTACTGGAGGGTAACCAACTACATCATCACCTGTAACTTACATGCACTTCATTTCTAATCAAATCTATATTCTGTTTGCTTGTCCACTCCAGAGACCTCAAATCCACCTTTTCTCTTTTAAATTATAGTCAATCCAGGCAACTCAAATTGTTTCCGCAGATCTGTCTGCCACACACAGAACTGTTCTCTTATGGTCAAGTAATTTAAATGACAAATTTAACAGTAAATTAAATTAATCCAAAACACATACTTTACCTGCATGAATGCAAGACAGGAAAGAAAAATATCTGGACAGCAATTTCACTGTTAATGTATTGTGCTGAAAGCTATTAATAAAGCTGTTTTCGTCTCTGACAAAATCACTTAGAAATAAACAATATAATTTCAAGAGTAGCTTTGATGGAGGCATTCAATATCTCTGTGAGCAAAGATCTTCTGCAGAAGCTTTTAGAACATCTTATCATGTTTAGTAATGGCATCCAAAGGAAGTCTTCAGAAATGGTGAAGGGCCATGAGGGGAAGCCATACGATGAGTGGCTGAGGTCACTTGTTCTGTTCAGCCAGGAGAAAATGAGACTGAGGGGAGACCTCATTGAAGTTATAACTTCCTTGTGAGGGGAAAAGGAGGAGCAAGCACTGATCTCCTCTCTGTGGTGACGAGTGACAGGACCTGGGGGAACGGCCTGAAGCTGTGTCAGCGGAGTTTTAGGCTGGCTATCAGGAAAAGATTCTTTACCCAGAGAGTGGTTGGGTTCTAGAACAGTTTCCCAGGAAAATGGTCAGAGCATCTGAAAGAGTTCCAGAAGTGTTTAGACAATATTTTCAGGCACATGGTGATTCTTGGTGTGGTCGTTTGCAGGGCTGGGAGCTGGACTTGGTGATCCTTGTAGATCCCTTTCTAATCAGGATATCCTATGATTCTATGATCCAGACACCTCTTCTAGGTAAAATTCCTTTCTGTAGATATATCCTACAGCATGATGCCTATGTTTTTGTGTTAGGATCTGGAATGCCTCAAAAATAAAATAAAAAATCCTCTAAAAAAATCTGGGGCATGTGTAAAACCTAAAAACCCCATCACCTCAAGCCAATGAAACAACACCTATTTCAGTTGTATTAATAAAATTATAGTTATTCCTCAAAAGTGAGGCTTAAGGCGTTCTCCTCTACTGAAACCACCAAAGCCAGTTCAAAGTTTTTTTGGGAGTGTACTTTCCATTGGTGGAAACATGAAACAAGTAAGTCCCAAATCCAGGGGAACTCTGTGTCACCTCTTTGGGTTTGAATTCCGTCTTTTTCAACAAGATTCACTGCTCAAGCAGATACCCATTACTAAAACTGCTGCTGGCAGATGGAGGGGACTTGTCAGAGCACTGCCTGGAAGCTCACAAGGCACCCTGGCATGGTATCTGTGTTAGCATCTCTTTCATGGGTTCTTAAGTCATCCCAAATTTTTAAAAGACTTGTCATTGTTTTTCAAGTAGATTAAAGCTTCCTTACATTTCAGGCTACCAATGCTGCCTTCTTTATGAGTTAGGGGATGTTAAACACCACTAAAAATTGATAACAAATCAAATCGCTGCCTAATTTACAAAATACAGTCAACTGACACCACATTAAAAGGCTGATCAGCCTTCAGAATTATTGCAGTGTGTTTATTTTTTAGATCATTTTTAGTCTTTGAAATGTCAAACATAGTGATCCATCTGAGTTGCAAATGTGGATGAACATACATAGCACTGTCATCTGCATGGAGAAGAGTTGAAAGAAATTGCACGTGGATTCACTACAGAACTTATACCTGTTCTGCATAAAATTCATGAAGAGCAATGTAACCAGCCAGCCCCAGTTCTGCTACTTAATTTGTTTAACTTTTGAGAAGAATACACACTTTTTAGCTAACATTCAATCAGGTGAGCAGTAAAGCCAAGGTCATCGTACCTGGCCTCTCCTGACCCTTTTGTTGCTGAAACTTTTGAGTATATAGCTCTTATCTCACATTTAGAATGATAAAACATTTTGTGTTGGAAGGGACCCTAAAGATCACCTAGTTCAATCCCCTTGACATGAGCAGGGATACCTTCCACTAGACCAGATTGCTCCAAGCCCTGTCCAACCTGGCCTTGAACACTTTCAGGAATGAGGCATGCACAACATCTCTGGAAAACTTATTTTAATATCACACCACCCTCACAGTAAAGAATTTATTCCCAATATCCAATCTAAACCTACTCTTTTTCACTTTCCCTTTCCTCTTGTCCTGACACTACATGCTCTTGTGAAAAGTCCGTCTCCAGCCCTCTTGTAAGCCACGTTCAGGTACTGGAATGTGCTTCGAGGTCTCCCTGGAGACTTCTCCAGGCTGAAAATCCCCAACTCTCTCAGCCTGTCTTCATAGGTGAGGTGCTCCAGCCCTCTGATCAAGAACTTAGCACTCTTTTCTGGAATCATTTCAGCAGGTCAGTTTTTTTTGTGGTACATTTCTAATACATCTCTGAATCTTTGTATGGTAATATATTTTTAAAGCAGGGACCTAAACTGAGTTTCCTAGAGCCACATTTGAGTTCCCTAAAACAGCTGAGCTTCTACAGCCAGAGAACTTTACAAATGAGGCAAGTATGCTCACCAGTTCTGTGTACAGAAGTGCTGGGAAACTAATGAACTCTGGGAATACACAGCCCAGCATATGGGCTCTGTAGAAACTGTTACTTCTAAATGGAATTTTTTGAATGACTTGGACTGTTACTGGTTTTCTTACCCAGGCTTATGCTGTACAGAGCCCATGATTCAAAGCTGCAAGAAGGAAGCAAACGTGATTTACTTGAAGCAATGGTTGTTTGTGTTTTATGTGTTCAGTTCTGAGAATTCTTTTCTTGCTATAGCTGCTCCAGCCAAACTTGTTTCCTTCCTGCAATGCTGAATTATGTCAGGAGAAATAGACATATGAAATGCTGTTGAACTAGAAAAAAATTTCCTTAATTATGGAAACAGAAGAGGGACTCAGAAGCTTCCTCATAGCTCAGCTAAAAGTCAATCAACCACGTGACAGAGTTCTATTGAAAATGAAGCTTCATTAGTTCTGGTGCTCATGGTACTACTTGTTTTTAATTAAATTACTAAATGAGGAATTACGTGCAGAGACTGCACTAATAGTGTAATTGCTTTCAGTGATGAAATTCAAATTTCAGGCCATGAGCTTCTGTATACAAATGGATTCTTTATCTAACCAGAATGTAGAGCTGCAGCCTGTTACAAATAAGGCAATATCTATATTCACAGCAAAAGGGCTGTTCTGGCATTACTATGATTATTGTGTGACCTTTTCAAATAAACATGCATTTAAACATGCACTCATATCAATGCATGAGTAATAGAGAAACTAGAGCTAAACTTGTATAGTAATAACAGCCATTACTTTTCTTCAGTTATTATTTGAGTATGAGACATAAGTATCCATTTTAACAAATTTGGAGTTTGCAAAGCTAGTAGGGAGTGGCATGAGCATATCTATTCCGACCTCTATATTAACACCAGCTGTAGAATTTCAGTCAGTAGTTTCTGCATCATGTATAGTAATTTATGGTTGAATTAGAGCACAGCACTTAGGAAAGAGTTGCAGGAAGAGGATTCATCCTGCCCTTTTATGTTCTCAATGAAAAACAGGCAGTGAGGCAGGTCATTCCAAAGCGCGGGAGCTCGAAATGCCTGTGTGCAAGAGAGAACCATGGACACAGACATTTGCTTGACAGAGAACTGGCTCAGCCTTATTCTTAAGAAGACATCAAATCTTAATTTAAAAATACAAAATAAATGTAAATTTATTGTCTAAATTATCCTTGTTAAAATTTACCACCACAGTTTGAAGGGCTTTCTGTTTAGGTAGAATATGTTAAATCATTGCCCCCTCTTTTTAAAAAAAAACTAAACTAAGAACTACTTACATATGTGCATTAGGATATATTCTTAAGTTTTATATTTGTTTTGGCAGTATATTATACACACACACACACACACACACACACACACACACTGCATATGCCACTACTGGGGTGCAACTAAGCATCCACCAGCTGCTCATTCACTTGTCCTGCAATGGATGGGGGAGAGAATTGGGAAAGCAAAAACTAGAGGACAGATGTGTTGAAATAAAGATGGTTTAATAAGTGAAAGAGAAAAATCACAAAAAAAGTGATGCAAAGGCAATCACCTTCCACCAGCACATTATGCTCAGCCAGCCTCTGAGTAACTTTGAACCACTCCCCAGTTTTACTGCTAAGCATGACACCATGTAGTTCATCAAACATCCCTCTGGTCCACTGGGGTCAGCTGTTTGGGCTGTGACTCTGATGCCTTAACTTTTATGTTTTCCAGATGAATGCTGCTTTAATGTATAACTAAAACTCCACAGCCTGTCAACTACTGTCTTAGCATTTTATTCAGACAAAACAACTTTTCTCTAGGTCCTAACTTAAGGACACTGTTTTTTCAAGCCCCAAGAAATGTAAACAACCAAGAACAAAAGCAAGATGAGAGGGGGACAAACTGGAGAATGATACCCTGCTACCTGAAGCTGTAAATGGACAATTGGCTTCTGCTATGGAGATGGACCAAGCTTACATCTGTCTGAAAAACACGTGTCAGTCGTTCATCTTGTGTGTAGTTTCGGCGAGACTCTTGCATTGCCCAAGGTGTACCCTGTGATGGCCTTCCATAAATACCTACCTTATTCCTTTAATTCTGTCTGGATTCTGTTGTAGGTAGCTTCCTCCTAACCTCTTACCCACTCCTGGCCTCACTGGTGGAGGGAACAGTAAGAAACAGAGAAAGCTGTTCAAGTGCTGCTCAGCAGCCTCTAAAAGATCAGTGAGTTATATACACCATTTTGGTCACCAGTCTAAACCACAGCACTACATGAGCTGCTATGAAGAAAGTTAGCTTCCTCTCCTATTGAAGAAAAGGAAGCTGGGATTTGATTTCTTTGGTTCACAGAGAACTGATATCCTGATCCATGTATCTGTGGAATAAGGCTACAAGTTGAAATATCTATAGCAATAATACAACCTAAATTTCAATAGATGATACTGTAGCTGAAGAAAAACCTCTCTCCAAATTTTGACAATTGTATTTCTTCTGCAACAGAGAATAAATAATAATGAAATACCACTAGTAGTGGAGGAAGAGTATAGCTAAAGAAAACATCTATTCTGTTATGCCTAAGTAAAGGAAAAAAGAATATATAAATCACTTTTCTGATTGCAACCACATTTTAAGTTAGTTTTAAATCTTGATCCTTTGTCTTTTTTTTTTTTTTGGGAGGGACATCATTTGTACTTACAAGTCCTGTCTCTATCTCTGCCTGCTTCCTTAATTGGTCAAATGTCTTAAGTATATGGCTCATCAAGGTAGTAGTCTTTGCCAGGTTATGTGATAAAAATCTCATCTCTACAGGCACAAAGGAGCAATGGTAACTAGTCCGGGGTAACCAAACTAAAGCCCTGCCTAGCAACCTCCAGGCCCATCACATAAGAAATGTCAGCCCCAGGGTTGAAGCTAATCACCACCAGTTAAGGGAAGCAGATCTTCAGAATACCTTTTGGACTGAGGGACATCACTTCCTAGGGACATGGGGCAAGTTATGGGAGGCAAAGGAAGAGTGGTTTGGGATTTCACAGCACCTGCTGTGGGATGGTCAGGGTAGGAACTAGGTGGTGAACAGGCAAAATGGCCCAGGAGCCAGGCGGTATCTAAGGATAAGACCATGGGAAAAGCTGGCTACTGGAAGCACCACGGGAGTCTTCTCCAACTGCTGGACAGATCTTGTGGGTTGCTTGAGAGCATGGGTATACATGAGACACCTGGAGAAAAGAGGATCCAGGGAAAATTTACTGGACAGGCTGCATATCCATGTCCAGCTACTGAAGATATCCATGTTACATACTTACCAGTGTTTTTCCCACAAGCAAGCCTTCATCTTGATCAGCCAGAGAACAGGATGAAGTCACAAGTGCCATTTGTGTTCATGTGTGTCTGCCTACATTTATCTGTGTGGTAGGACACATATATTTATTTATACACTTGTACACACACATTTGTGCATCTATCTACTGGGAATATGTTCCAGCCTCATCACAGGTCAGAGCTGGGCTCCTGAAGCTGTGTCTGTGCACCTCAGATCTGGAAACATCTACGAACCTCTACTGACATTTTGACAAGTTTTACAAATATTGAAGACTCCTGGATTAACTTTAATTTAAAGATACTACACATACAGAAGTATAGCAGCAGTGACTTTTGTTTTGTTCATGTTGAAGGGTTCCTTTTCATCTATCCCTTTACTAATGCATGCCCTTCTGCCATATCTATGTATTTTACTACTTAGAAAAGGTAATACAAAGGTATCTGTCAACTTATTTTGTTAGAAGAACTTCTTTATCTGTGTTGGTAAAGCTCATCCAAGTTCAGAGGTATCTTCTGCCAGACAGGTAAGAAATTCCACTGTCACTTCTGGTGCCTGTCTCTTTGCAGCACAGTGGTGGCACTGCATGTGGAAGGAAAGCTGTTGAAATCAACTGTGTACAGCATATGTAGATCCACCTATTTTATTATTCATATTAACCTCAGTTCATTTTAATTTTATGTGAGCATTTTGATTTAGGTATAAAGCATATTTTTATTATATAATATGTTTTATTATTATTCTTACACCCTGAAAGGTCCCAGATGCCTCCATTTCTGCCATTTGACTATTTGCAGTGTTTCAAAGTAACCATGGGGTGCCTGTCCTTTTTAGCATCTAATTACACTTTGTAAGGGCTTGATTACCAAAATGCATTAAACAATAATTAGATAAGGATAATTTACATCCAAACAATAAAGTTGAAAAGAACAATATAACTGGTAATTGGCCTTGACCAAGGTAAATAATGTCCTCTTTTTTTATTTACATTTGGTTTTTCCCATAAACTGCCTACTGGGTTGTACAGAAGTAAGAGGCTAGCAAAAATCTGAATCCCCATCCATCAGTATTAATCTCACACTTTACTGAGGCCCCATCCATTTATCTTTCCGACACAAATTAGAAATTCAAGAGTTTTAACAAATGAGCCTGCAAATGTAAACTTATTAGGCCATATATTTTTACTACACACTGTGCAGTGCCCTCCACAAAGCTGTCCCTTCAGAGAGTGTTTTCCTATTTTGTGTTATTGATGGCAGCTAACTAATCACATTTTTAATGTTGTCTTTGGGGAGGGCTGTTTGAGTGAATGTGCAAACTAAACTACCCAGAATAAATCTACCTTATTAAATGCTTGAAATTATGTGTCTTTTACGATAAAGAAACTCTCGAGCATTGTTACATTTGCTAACCTTCTTTTTTGTAGAAATCAAAAGACTAGGATTAATTAAAATAATACATCAAAACAGGGGTTTGTACAGAACGTGTCTGTGTGTGAGAGAAAGGCCAAGAAAAATTGGTTAATTGGTCTCTTCATCTCTTCTCTCTTTCCCTCCATTGAAATATCTTTTAAAATTGCTTTTAAACTAACCTTTGCTAGCTAAATGTTGTCATTATCCATGCTTTTGGAGAATTTACTAGTGAACAGATCAAAATGCAAACCTCGAGACACAGCCTTTCTGCACTTGTCACAAGTTTTTTCAAAGCTCCTGCATAGGAAGGAGACACTGAACAAAGCATTTCAGATTATAGAAAATCTAGTAATTTTACTAATATTTTACTGATTATTTTACTGAATTTCTGGAGGTTTCTGTTGAGTGAAAAATTCTGTAATCTGTCTGGTTTTCTAAGGCATACTTGTTTTTGTGCCTTTAAATTTGTATAATTTTAGAGAAGACTGAGGGAAGGGAGGAAGGGACTGATCTGAATGGCATAGGTTTTTCTAGAAGATAGTGCTTAAAATCCTTTAATACACACGCAAAGATAAACACCTTTGACCAATAACATTCAAGCTTTTTACTCTCATCATTCTTAGCATTAAAAAAATGATATAATTACTTTGAGAGCCTTTACTACTTTCTTAAAAGATTGGGTAAATAATTTTAAGCAAGGATCAGTAGAAATGCTAATTGCTCTTTCATTACACTCCTCCCAGCAGCAAATACAAGTCTGAGTGATACCTGGATTCCTATCTTTAAAAATAAAGCTTATTGTCTGTTTCAAAGATTTCAGCAATGAAGCTGGTTTGGTTTGTTGAGGACCTCTAGGACTGCTCAGTGTAGTACACTTCATTACTGCCTCCTATAGAAAAGGGAGAGAAGGTTTTCTCATTTTTCAGACAGACAGGAAATGGAACCAAGAGCTAATGATAGTTTTAAAAAGCAAGGCAAGGGAATTTAGTTCAGTTTGCTTTACATGAATAACAGTCCAGTGCCTACTTCTGCTCTACTCCTCATTTAAAATCAGATTTCATTTTGTAACAGACATTTTATAGAAGTGGTTCCATGAAAATTATGCCCCACAGTTTATGATATCAATCCAGTAAAAAAAAGGTCTTCAACACAGGACAAGAGAAGCCTTGTGAAAACTGTACAGATTTAGGCTGTTTTCTCTATTTTTGCTAAAATACTCCAGTTGGTGCAATGGACATTATTTTTCTTTCCTTAATTAGATTTCAGATTCTACAGTACTTGGCAATTAATAAATTATTTGGATTATTTTATATCAAATTTGTTTTTACATTAAATATATAGTTTTGCAGCTGTTGTCACAAGCAATTTGCTTATTGGATGAGGTCACATTTTTAGCAAATTGCCTGAAATTTTGTATGATTTTTTTTTTTTTGGTTATTAATATGTACCCACAGAGAACCACGTAGATAACACTACAGTAGTAAAATTATCCAGAAGAATTTCACAGCAATGAATATTCTGCCATTTCAATACAATATATATCCTATAAATAGCACTCTAATGGATATGAAATTACAAATACTGTTATGCTGTCGAAACCCTATGGCTTGTGCTATAGAGGAGGTCAGGCAAGATGATCATAATGGTCCCATTTGGCCTTACGATCTATGAATTTCCAAGAGTTATAGGTCTAGTTTAAGTGCACCCTCAGCATGAGTTGCCTTATTATTTAGCAGAAAGGGGGGAAAAGTAACCTTGTTCGTGCTTGTTCTGTAATGCAGTAGGTCAATACATACTTTATCCATAGGGTAAATAAGTTTACCTTTTTATATAAAAAGAACAGACAATTTATTATATATCCTTTCTTGTATGTACCCCAGACATCTCTGTAACCTGCTAATCATGTCTGTGTGTTATTCTTTTGCATTTAGTCAAGAGCGAAGCTCATGGGAAGGAGGTCATCCTTGTATAATAAAATATATAGGGAAAGATGGACCAGTTGTGTCTCTTACATGCTGATGAAGTTACTTGCAATCTAAAGCAAAACAAAACACAAGTTAATGGAAGTTTGTTTATTCTAACATCCAACCTAAGAGACTGAGCCAAGGAGAAGCCTTTATTTACCCAAGCAGACCTGGGAAAATGAGAAAATCCACATGAATTACATGAAGGTACTTACAGAAGCTGGGGAGACTGTTTTTAATCAAATATCAATTGATATCTAGTACAAAGATAAATGAAAAGTGCATATTTTATTACAGCTGAGGGAATATGGCAAAACTATTTTCACTAGTACTTCTTCAAAATTTTAAACACATTTATTTCCCTCACTCTTGCACATTTCTCTCACTTGCCTAGCAAAACATTTTATGGATAAGGATATTGGTGGATATAGAACTTAAAGAAATTCTGCAAATTAGTTTCTGAAATTATAAATCAGACATTTACATCAAAAACATCAAGTCTGGAATATTTCCATCTACTTAGAAGACAGATTAACTTCATTCTGAAGGAAGTTCAGAACCTAACTTCCCTTTTCAGAAACTGCCTTTAAGCCCTACTGTCACAGGTATTTTGATGGTATAACACGCCCTTGGAGCTGATTATTTTGTTTTCTGGCTGTTTAATTTGTTCCCTTCCATTATCTGTTTCTCACACTACTTCAGAATAAATATAACAATACACATAACTAAGTTCAGAGAAAGGCAGAGAAGGCAAAACAAGGGATGAGGATTATTATTTTTAATCAATACAAAAATTCCAGGATTTAACAAGAAAATTTCCATGCTTCAAGAAATTAAGTCAGAAACAAAGACATTATTTTGTATTGTTTTCTGGTTAAAATCTGAGAAAATAATCTTATCCATAAGCATAGTTTTTTCTAAAATTGATAATGGCATACAAGCCCAAATACTTAATTTAGTTCTACCAGTTTTAACATTTCTATGGGATTTTCAGATTAAATCATTTCATGGTAAGATGAGATAACAGTTCAGCAATGAACATTAGCCCTGCTGTTGAGGAAAATTTTTACTCTTCTCTTTATATGAAGAAAATTGATTTTGAAAACACAACCTATTTCCTTGAGAACATAAATCTTATTCTGCTTCTTTGGTCACAAAGATACCTCAGGATATTTCAGTTATTGGGATGTATTTTGTAAATGGGAGAAACTGGGAGGAAATGTCAGATTCACTCTGGAACATCTTGTTGAAGGTTACTCAGAGTAACTTAAAAGTTGTAACAACATTCTGGAAATTTGCAAGCGATCTTTTTATTCTGGACTATGACCTTCTACTTCACAGGTCTTCAGAATCAAACCTGTTGGCACAATAGTTGCAGTTTTTCAAGTACAGAATGAAGTTTATTTGTTAGGTAACTTAAATTAATTTCTTGAATTTTTGCTGCTTCTCAGTTTGATGCTGTGGGCTTGATATGCTAATGAATAGTCTCTTCCAAATATCTGTATCCCTATTTTCCAAACATTTTATTTTGCAAATATGATTTATGTATTTAGTATAACTCATTGGAAAACTTGAGAAAGAGGGTAGGAAAGGAGGTCAACTTCGAAAAGCTGTTAACAAGGAAGGAGTTAAAGCAGTATGATGTGAAGGAAGGATGAGAAAAAGGAAACTGAGAGTATTCCAGTGATCATAAGCCAAATGCAGGAGCACAGAGTACAGCACAAGTTATTTCTCGAGGTGCATTTTTAATTACAGTAGAATTCAGTCTCAAAAATGAGAAGGACAGTATTCTCCAACATACTGATGTGCGAATGTTACAATCTGATATTGTTGCAGTTAAATAAACCTAATATACAAGGGTTTTGTCAAAGGCCTTTAGGAGTTCAGTACATTCAGCCTTGTGAAATGAAGGTTGCAACAATGTGACAGCTTTTGACAAACACATCAAGGAAGTATACATCATGAAGTGAGAAATGCCATTTAAAACAAAGAACACCTAACTACAGATAGCCTGGATAAAAGTCAGATTAGGCTACAAATTACATAAATGAAAAGAAAATATGGGGGAGGGGGTGTTGTTTGGTTGTTTTTTGTTTGGGTTTTTTTGTACAAACTTACCAGAGAAATGGTTGGAAATATCCTACTGTTTTAAGAATACATCCTGATTAGTTTAAAAACAGATTACGTTCTACTACTACAACTGTTTTCAGTGAACTTCACTTGACATGAAAGTCACTTTAGGGACTTCTACCCCTTCACACACACAGTAAAATGAAATTTAAAAAACACAAATTTTTTTCAACAATATTTCAGCCATAGCTGCCAATGAATAATGTTTTTTATTTGAAAACAATTATTTTGATATTTTAGAACTCCTAGAAAAATACAAGTTTTTGTTATACATCAAAATACCAATTTTTCTTAACAAGTTTTTTTTTAGAAACTTTCAATGGTCTTCAGAGATTTATATTCACTATGCCCATGTTATCCTCCAACTTCTTAAATGATGACAGTTATGGGCATTCAGAGTACAACCAATGACAATATCAAAGGGGTGGATTATTTGGATTTGTAGATGATTCTATTTTTTAAATAGGTAGTTGTTTGGCTGAATCTCCTCCCACACAAAAAAGCAATATGATATTCAACTGTTTTAATTGGTGACCTCTTGGCATAAATCAACAGAAGTGTTTACAGCTACATAAAGAGAAAGTATTCTAACTAGAAATACAACATCAGTTGTAGGTACATTTGGGAAGCAAAGTCAAACTCCAGAATTCTGGAAAATCACAATAATTTGAACAATACTTCTTCCATGATCTTTCCATGCCAATTCAAAAATGGGTATTAATTTCAAATGAATACAGTGCTACTGTAATAAGCTGGAAAAGTTGTCATAAAACAAAGTACCCAGAAATAAGAATGTGTTGTTATTATCTATTTCCATTGCAGGAGAAAATATTAGCTTTCATTTTGAAATAATGTATCTCCATCCTATATACAACCAAAAGCAAAGACATTTTCCGGGTTTACAGAAGGACATGATAAAAATAGCAAAATGCAAAGGCATATACCAGTAATAGACTGCAAAATCAATTTAAGAAGTGCAACTGCAGTTGTCTTTCCCAGGTTTTTAATTATGTGTTTGTTTGCCATGGTGGCCTAATTTAGTCAAGTAGATGAGCCAACATTAAAAGCTGGTAGGAGAGGTAAGTAATCCCCAGGGTGGCCTGCTTGTGCAGAGAGTTTAAAAGCTACATGTACAAAAGCAGAAGCCAAGGCAAATTTGAGAAGGGGGTCCACATGATAAACAGTGAAAAGCCAGCAAATCAAATTTTTCACAATTAGTTGAACAACAACTGTGACAGGTTCAGCGCTTAGCATTTTCATTTGTGTGCTCAAATTTGGTTATCCGTCCTCTTTTATGCAAATGTGATGTGACAGGAGAAGCTGGGAGCACTCAAGCAGGCCGATCACTCACAACAGGAGCTAGGTCTGTACAGCTGAGAGGTCTGGATTAAATGGACTGAGCGCTGATGGATAAATGACATAACCTAGGCTGAAAGCCTCATGAAGTGATTTAGAACTTCCACAAGATGATGCCCAGAATATAAATTGCATTTTATTCTCAAATGTAAAAATAAGGAGAGAAAAACATCGGCTTCTGCTAGTAAATAACCATACTTGTAATCTGGCTAAATCCAACATGCTTGTTGCCTACTACAATAAGGAACTTGGGAAAACTCTAATAGGTATCTCTAATAATTGCTTATACACCAACCTTGTAATTCTACAACTCACTGTGATGTTTTTGTGCTTGCACAGGAGACTTGGAGAGCTGATTAGGCCATTAAATCATTCAATCTACTTTGACAGATGGGAGCATGGCTGATGAAATACATGCACAGACACAGAAAATATTTTCACAATGTACTTGCAAGTAATTTGGCAGCAGAAATTATCAGATCAGAGAATTCTATCCTACTGTAGAAAGTATAATACTTAAGGTGATGTATTGTGCTAAAAGCATACTTACACATGAAGGGCTAAAGGATGAATTATCTCTGTAGAGACCCCCCCCTGCCAGTTTATAGGAAACTGAAATTCTAGAGGAAACCATGCCAGAAAAGAACTGCAGCTTGCCCCTTTGACTATGCCATTACATTATTGCTAGGTTAGTTTTCAAGATTGTTAGTAATACTCAAAGATTGTTCAAGAGACCTCCTAGGAAAATTTGAATAAAATCACCTACATGAATTTCAGCTTGAAGATTACTATTAATTTTCTTTAATAAGATTTCTTCTAACTCTGTATCTCACAAGACTGCCATGTATTTTACACCTTTCATTAAATCCAGTAGTTACTGTGGTCTACAAAATTTTAACTGTTAATTGCCATTTATTTGTCCATTAGCTAAAGTACTAGGATTTTTATTTTTTTAGTGCCCATTCCCTCTTTCAGTGGGAATTTCACTCTTTCAGTAACATTTCTCTCTATAGAGGATGGATTCCTTGCAGAACATTGTTGACAATTTTCACTGCTTTTGAAAAGAACAGATTTTCCTTGAGGTCCCTTCATCAACCAGTGGAAACAAATCACATTACCTACTGTTGGACTAGGCTTGGCAACTCAGACATCTGAATTAGTGAAATAAACAGGTCCAGCATACATCATGGAACCCTATTGTGGATCCCACAACTATTGTGTTGTTAGGCCATTGCACCTCAGAGACCCAGATCAACTCTCCCAAGACAGACATTTCCAGCAGAGAATGTGGATATGGCTGTCCTGTTTTGAAGCCTAATAGTGTGTGTGAGATTTGTCCCATGCCAGTTTGCCTCAGCATCAGAGAACGGTCCCAGACATGTTTAATTTACTACTATTTACGTAGACCAGGAGGCTGAGCACCAACATTCAGATGGGGAATGAGACACTGAAATAACCTGTGTCTCTAGTGAGTTCTACTAAAAGCAAAAGCTGTGAAGACATGCTGAAATGTGATAGTGCTGGATACACAGCAACTAAACCACAGCATTACTGCAGGACATGAAGTTATTTGGAAGCCACCACAGTCTAGCACCTTGCAAGATCTTTAGGCAAGTTGCTACAGGCAGAATTTGCTTGCAAGTACATTCACAGGCTTTTCTCACCATTCATTTGGTTGTTGGGGCAGAAGAAAAATTCAGAAGGTCCTAGGATACCCACATCAATCCAAAATACCATTTAAAAGTTTTGCAGAGGGTTCCTAACACATTGTTCCCATAACCACTGAACAATATTAAACAGAGTGGTTAGAGAAGACTAATCATTCTTTGTTCAGACATTTGGAGGAAAACAAACAAAATGTTGAGTGTTCTTCAAAAGCTAATGTGTATTTTTGCAAGTAACAGTTTATATGGTACTTGGGGATATTTTGGAGATTTTCATGTGGATCCATGGAGATAAAAGTAGATAATTACTTTTCATTGTGATTTCTGAACTCTGATAAAGACTGAAGATTACAGTCTACCTTTCCTTTCACATAAATATTTTGATTTTGAATGTTTTTGATTATCTGATTTTAGAAAGCAGACATCAAAGCATACACAACCTCTCTCAGGTAAGACATTACTAGGGGATGGCTCCTAACATTTTTAAGGTTCAGAACAGCTACAAATCAGATCAGAGAAAGATGGTCATAACAAGACCATTAATTCTTTGTGAAGCTGGAGAAATACCCAAAAGGAGTTAAGTACTGAAATTCTTTGCAGTGCAGAAGTGTGCACATTGAAGGTTTAATTGACACAAGCTCCTGTTAATGTAACCATTAGAGTTTAGACCAGTAGCTTTCATCTTACTCTGCAGCCATGATAATGAAAGAGGATTCCCTTGTTCCATGACAGTAACTCAACATCATACAATATCCCATCTGATATTATGATCTGCCCATTAAGTTGCTCATGTAACTGCTTCCTGATTTGTTCACTCAGGCAACAGGTTTAACAGCTTAAAAAACAGGGAAGTTCCATTACCTGACTTGTTGATGTTTTCCTACCTAACTTGGATGAACAGGTTTGAACACAGAAACACCCACTGCCTAGAAAAGTAGTCTTTCAAAAGAGTAACATCGTTGACACAACATACTCCACAGGGACTCCTAACAAGGAACACTAAATTCTGCAATCTCTAAGCCATGCAGAAGTAATCATTAAAGTGAGGCTTCTCTTTATTTCTAGGTATCTTGGATGATACTCTGAAGTTTCCAGATGGAAGCCTCTGTGAAAGTGCTAGTCAGAATCAGTATTTCCTGGCCTTGTTCTCTGGATTTAGCAGTATTTCCCAAATCTTTTACAGCATGGCTTGTCTGCAACAAACTAGGCTACCCAGAGGTGTGGCAGAGAGAGGGTAGATTGCAGGAAAGGAAACCTGCACATAAAAAACTGTTTGGCCAAGAACTTGAAACCTCAGTTTCCATCTGCTGAGTACCTCCTTCTAGGATTTTAACACTGGTAGTTTATTTCACCAACACCATTTAAACAAAGCCAGGCTTTCTACCACCTAACCTAATCTCAAATCCTACAGTGCATGGTACATCCCTACACTTACTCTGTTTTCTTCCCACCTGCTGGGTTCCCCGAATAAGGTCCCTAAATGCTGTCAGAATTGCCTTTGTTCCCTGCCAATGGTTTAGCTTTTCTACACAGATCCATTAGAGAAAATGATCTCTTCCTGCTCCAGCCTAGCCTCAGGGCTGCTTCACCCAGCTGGCAGAGCTCAGTTCTCCTAGGAAGTGCAAGTGCAAGCACAGTGGCTCTGCTGCACAATGGTGAGTAGAGGAGGAAACCCTGCTGCTGCTGCATTAGCACTGCACTAACATATGAATCACGCAGCCTTTCACAGGAAGCTATCATACAATAAGCTAAATGAAGGTCCTAAAAGTCGGACAAAAATCTTTCAAGGTTTCTCACACCTCTTTTGGAGGTGATCCTTGACTGATCTGAGATTGCCTTCCCCCCATCAGAACCACTGAGGGATATGCCAATAGGAGTCAGAGCTCCTAGAGCCAAGTGCCCTTTGCAAGGCTATTAAGAATCCAGAGAGTCAGCTCAAATGCAGGGCCATGCAGCTGTCAATTTAGTGGGTCACGGCTGAAGCATGGCTTGTTCTGTGCTTGTCCTGAGTCCCGTGCAAAGTTCAAGGCTTCTGTTCTCAACTGCTCTTCTGATCTGTGGAAGCACTTCAGCTTCCACATTCTGCTCACTAAAGGTTTTATTAAATGTTTTGTCCTGGCACGGGTAAATCAGGGGAAAAGACAAACCAAGAGTTGAAGCCAAACATACATGTGGCTTCAAGAAGAAGCCAAACAAACGTAGACCAAGAAGAGCACAGTGGTGTGGGTTTTTTCAGTGACTGTAGCATGGCTTGAAAGAGAATCATGGGATGAAGAGGTCTACTGATCTCATTTCCTCACTCCTGTCCCAGCATCCCCCACCAATAACATCTTTTCAGTCATCTGGTAGATTAGGAAGGAAATTCATTTGTACTATCGCATAGGAAGGAAATTCATTTGTACTATCCTATTTTTAAAGCACAGCCCAGTTCCTCAATTACTACATTATCACTCAGATACCTGCTGTATCAAGCACAGAGGATGGGCAGGATTGACCAGCCAGGGTCCTCTTTGATGCTGGCATGGACCAAAACTATTTATGAGAACATTTTTCACAACTTAGTCCTCGCCATCAAAGAGTTAATACTGTTTTATCTAGAAAATGAGTTCTATAAAACACTATAACGTTCAACAGTGGGCAGAAATTATTTCACAGAAAGATTCAAACGCTAAAAATTAGCTCAGTATTTGTTAATTCAGGGTGACTCCAGAGAGTAATTCATAAGCTTCTAAATTAATATTTTTAAGGAGGTCATAAAATGTGAACTTTAGTAACTGCTACAGCCAATCAAGGTGCCATCAATCTTGTCTTAGACTACTAACACACTAGTAATTACCTACTTAAATTACTTTAAAAGTTTAAGAAAAGCTTATCCGCAGATAGCATTGTAGCATGATATACTGCCATCTTAAAAATGGTAGTGTACCAAATTCTCCTGGTTAATCTTTCAGTTATTTCAGATTCCCATTTCTGTAACTTATTGTCTGTAACTTATTTATTCTGTGTTTTCCTGGTAAGCTGTCCAAAAAATTCAACACACAGTAGATTTGCAGAGAAGAGCCAGTAAAGAAAAAAAAACTCCATATTTTTAGTAGAGAAAGGATTACAGAAAACAAGAATTGAAAATAAACAGTACTTACTTTAAATTCACTTGAAAGGATATTTGGAGACAGTTCAACCCAGAAACTGAAGAAATAAATATATTTTAAATTATTTTAATATTCAAGTTATTAGAACATAAATTTTGTGAAGACATGCAAATAATATTCTGGGAGTTCAACAATACAAAACTGCACATACAGAAAGAACTAACCTGTTGAAACAAGGTCTAATATGACTTACATTCCTTAATTTTTCATTATATATTGACAGCAAAAAGTGCTCAGTATCATTCTGTTGTACTGCCAATATGCTTATATTACCTGTAAGAGAAAACTTACGTTGTAATTCAGTAAGTCTGCTGACCAGCACTTTACTTATTCCACCATAAAGGCTACAGCTATTGCTTTTTGTTCTTTAATCTCACATTTTTTAGTAACAGAATACTCTTACAGATAAATTTGGCTAGATCACATTAATACATCTAAATACACAATACACAGGATGTTGCTTCTGGGAACAAAGAATTTGAAATCCTGAAAAAAAAAAAGGTAGTTTTGCAAAGTAACTAATGAAATTTTACCACTGGAAGTAAAAGCAAACAAAACCACAAACACCCCCTTCCCCCATGGCCCAAAAACCCCAAACTCGAAACCAAACAATAACAAAAAATGAACAAACAAACAAAAAA
>WEIU01010201.1:17577-50186 GCA_013389925.1 Aegithalos caudatus
CGATCTTAGCGGCGACGCGCTGCTCCCGGCGCTGGAAGTGCCAGTGGGAAGGCGGAGAGGGGGCGGCTCTCCATTGTTTCCTTGCCACAGCATTCCTTGTAAAGCCGGCCCGGGAGGCCTGCCCGCCGCCTGCTTGGGCCCCTTCTGCCGGTACCCGGCGGAGCTGTCCCCCAGCAGGGCCCAGGGGCTGGGTGGGTGGCGATGGGCGGCGGGGCGGTGTGGGCCCGCAGGTATGCCGGCAGCAGCGTGTGCGGGCTCGGCTTTCCTCTTTGGGAAGGTAAAAGCTGCAGTGGCTTTGCCACCGAGAGAGGCCTTGGAGAGCATCTGCCCTGCAGAAGGGCTTTCTGTGCCCTGCTTCTCCCGCAGGGGCCGGTTCGCACCTGTCTGTGGCTCCTGGGCACAGCCTGCCCCAGAGAGACCCTCGAAGGATTTGTAGTGACCGATCGAGCATAGGAACCACCATTCGTTCAGTTTCCTTTGGGATGACCTTTCCGGGCAGGCGAGGGTGCTGGCTTCGGTTTATTTTCCCCTTCCTCTCTGCAGTTTGGCAAAGCTGAGCCCAGGAGATGGAGAGGGGCAAGGCCGAATGTTCCCACAGGGGTTACAGAGTTCAAAGATAAAACAGGACTTGTACACCATCCCCCCTGACCTGTGCTTTACAGACCATTGCATTTCACTCAATTACCCTGAGCCCTGATCAGTGGTTGACATTAAACCAAAGCCTTCCCAGTTCCAGGAAGTTCAACCACCGAGTGCTACAGGGACAAGGAAAACCTAACTGGCACAAGGAAATAACATCAAGTTTCTGAAGAGCACAAAACATCAGAGTGAGTTTAGCAGTCAAAACCAGAAAGAGCACTGTGAGAAAAAAGTGTTAAGAAAATGGCAGTAAGAGTGTTAGAGGTAGATCTTTACACATAAAATATCATATCATCCATTAAAAACTTACTCTTTATAATTAAGATACATTCTCAATATCACCATTTTTCATTTATGTTTTATATGCATTGTATCACTGCAAAAGTGTCAGCAAGCAGCATAGCAGTGTTTTTAAAGAGATGCCTTACATTAAGGAAAGAGCTGTAAGGTGGATGGGTAGGAGGGGGTTATTTTACTGTAATTACATTTATACTACACCTAAAATACAACCCCTGAGCTTAATCTCCAGTGCAAATTCCCCTCATATCTACTACTGCCAGTTCTTTGTGTTTGATGCAGAGAACTTAGTTTTTGGCATGACTAAGTGCACTACCAGTTCAAGAAAATTCTGGGTGCAGCAGAGAGTAAATCTTGACAGCATTCCTCAAACAGCCCCTAGTTGAAGTTAACCAACAGTTCCCACAACATTTGTGCACAGAAATCACATTGCTTTTGACAGAACTTGTTGGTGGATTATGAAGATCATATTACCCACAAATTTACACTAGTCACAGCATGGTTTGGTTTTGTTAAAATGCTTTATTCCAGTTTACCTGCAATCTTTGTACTGCTGCTGGAAAGCATAAAGAAATAGATAAATAGCTACATCTTCTCAGTAATTTCAAAAAAAGTGTTAATAAACAGTAAGTAATAAAAACATTTTTCAAGCTGAATAGACTGTGAATAAGAAATAACTTCCAGGCTCCCCCTATATTTTTAAATGCAATTTCTTAAATGCAAGCTTAATGAACTAAGTACTATATTCTTACACATTTAAAGAAATCTGAAGTACTGTAGATTTTATAATTCAGTAAATGACTTTGCATGGGAGATTTCCTATGTATTAAATTACCCAACATCATGGTATTTTATTTGGAAATTTTAAATATAGGACTAAACATTCAGGCAGCATAGATGAAAAATTCCTCTTCCAGCATCAGGTCTTTACAGTCAGGAATCAGGCCTGTCTTCTGGTGAGGTTTGTGAGGTTTCCTCACCAGTGAAACACCATGTCCCTTCCTCCCCCACTTCTGGTAAGACAAAATTATTTCTAAAACTGATTCTTATTTAAAAAAAAAAAAAAGTTTTATTTTTCTCTTCATTGACCTCACACCAACCACAACACTAATCCTGGGTATTGATTCACAGCATCTTGCTGAAGGGAGATTAGCAGCAATACCTTTATCAGCCTTATTTGAAGGAGAGGTGCCCAAAGCCCAGAGGAGCCACCAGGTTACCCTGCTTGCAGGCAGACACCGTGTACCCACCTTGACTGCCCTGCTGGGCTCACAGGAAGGGCCTGTGGCTGGCAAAGGCAGACAGGTCAGCACAGCCTTCCCTCTTAAGCCATGCAACATCAGGATAGCTAAGATTACAGAAAGGCTGGAGCTACACAGGTACTTGGCCTAGCAGGAGTTAAAGATGCTTTAAAGATGTAGGTGTGTGCCCTAGCAGTGCAAGGGCACACACCAATCAACAGGGATCAAGACTGATTTAAACTGCTTTTTGATCTGAGCAGCTGAGTTGCAATGCAGGCATGACCTGTGCTTATCAGACACAGTTGAAACTTCTGGAAGTAACGCTATAAAAACTGTTCATGTTAGCAAGATTGTGGGGAAAAAAAAAAAAAAAAAAAAAAAAAAAAAAAAAAAAAAAAAAAAAAAAAAAAAAAAAAAAAAAAAGCCCTGCATAGCACTGAGGCTGTACATTGCCTTCACTTTCTCTCCTCTCTACCTGAGCACTGTGCCAGATCTAACTCTGTTCCTATAGATACAAAGGATTAGAAACTGGAAGCACTACAGAAAACAAAAAGATCAATGATGCCAGCACCAGTTTCCTTATCTATCAGTTTCCTTATCTATGCAGATGCATTTGGAAGGTCCTGCTCCATATATTGACTTTGGATAGATCACTAAGTGGGCACATCCTGGCACAGCTAAGCTAAGCTAGTGGCAAGCTGTCACTGCAAACAGCCCTTCCATTCCTTGCCCCCTCCAGGTCCTATTTGACAATATTTGTAGTTGTTTGACTCTTCAATAAGACCTAGAACAGCTTAAAAGGGGCTGCTAGGAGCAGGTCTAGGAAGAAAACAGTGGACACTCTTCAGCAAGCTGCTAAGTGTAGCAGAGGAGAGGAGAATGCAAAAGGAAGTCTAATGGATGGTATCAGAAGAGAGGTGACTGTTCTGCCAGTTGGGTCACGCATAATGGTAATGACAAGAAATCTCATATCAGAGATGCACAGAAAGTACCACAGCTAAGCGAGACATGAGCCTTAGAGTTTTGGAGTGAATTTCTATGACTCTATATTGGCAGGCAAAAGGCAAATGGCAAGGCCCATGTGGTTTGTGAAGATGTTCACCTCATGCTCCATGTGGTCTAAGATAATGCCAAAGAAGGAATTGTGTGAAGTAGCTCAGACACAGTCAGGCTACAGCAATGACTTCCTCATGTGAATATCACAGGTGGACAAGCTGTCTGGTCTGGAGACAGAAACAACACACACATTAAGTAAAACATCAAACAGAAAGTGTGTGGCACTCAACCTGCAAAGCTGCCTCTGTTTGGTGCCACACAAAACAGCAGCTACAACTCAGGACACGTTACACATCCTAAGTATCCTGACAAACAGCATCAGGACAAAAAAAAATTACTAGAGGAATCTCAAGAGAAAAGGTATGCAGACTGAAGCATCAGGTGGCACAGAATGAAAGATGCTCCTTTCAATTAGAGCACAGACTCCCTACCCTGCCACAGCATTCCTGGGACAAGCAGTTCATAGCAGACACACCAGAAGGATTAGTAGCCTACACAGAACAGACACCAGGAGAATGAGTAGCCTACGCTGAGCAGACAATGCACTGGAGCTTCCTTGCAGCAAAGCTGGTGAAAGGAGTTTGAAAGGCAAGGAAGCTATATCAAGAAATAGCTCAGAAAAATCCATCTACAGAACACCTACCTCAGAATACTCAGGAAAGAAAAAAAAAAAAAAAAAAAAAAAAAAAAAAAAGAGGAGAACAATTAATTGATGGGAGATGAGATCAAGGGGAGCTTATATATAAAGCAGAAGCTCAGAAAGTAGATAAGCAGGATATTCACTGCTCAGAAGACAAACAAGGTTCATCCTTACATAGACTCAAGCAAGCTCACTATATAAGGGAACAGAATTATTTAATTGCTACAGAAAAAGAAACACTCCTTGATGCCTGCTACTGATTGTGACAAGCATTGGGAGCTCAAGAAAGCATCTTCCTCGCTGTGTCCTGAGACCTTGCAGGTGGGCAGGCTCAAAACACACCCTGGGTGATGGTTGGTGGGACTCCATTGCCACAGGATGGAGGTCAAACACCCCATGTTCACTGGGCAAATTGGCAAGATTCACTGCCATGACACTGTTTTGCATTACAGACACTGATGCAAGAGGATAGAAGCTGCAAGAGATCATGACTGCAAGCTCAGTTCTCATGAGAGGTCACAAAAATAGACCTAAATGCAAACTAAAACCAAAATGAAACTTAGTATCACTGAAACACTGGAAATTACTAAAGAGTTAAAGGCAATGCATTTACATGTCCCTTCTTGAAATACTAGCTTAGCTCACATTATTAGTTGTAAACTGGCAGAGTTTCTTTCAAGTTTTTCAGACAATCTTGAAATACGCAATGTGATAGAGTGATAACTATAGCCATTCTTACCTTGTATCAACTTCAGCAGAGGTTCAGGGGATTGTAACTGTGATGGGAGCCTTGCTCTTGAAACAGGAAGAGCTGGTAGGTGTTTGAACTATGAAGGGCAAAACAAAGACATACCTAAGCTGGGAAAGGATTGTCTTCCAGGAGTTTGCCTTTATGAAAATTTGAAACAGC
Source organism: Aegithalos caudatus (assembly GCA_013389925.1). NCBI lineage: Eukaryota > Metazoa > Chordata > Aves > Passeriformes > Aegithalidae > Aegithalos > Aegithalos caudatus. The sequence continues at coordinate 22,361 of WEIU01010201.1, forward strand.
ATCTGGTAGGGGAAGAAGCCTCAGAATGAGATATGACCTGTCTTCTAACAAAAATAGAGAAGGCAACTGGTTATTGTCAATAGCAATGAGACATCTATGGAGACACATTTCTGGCAGCCTCACAATGCCTCCAATGTATGCTGTTGAAATAAAACAGTTTATACGTCTGTTGAAAAAAACTACGCAAACCTGATTTCCTACCCACATCAGACTATTAGCACAGACACATGAAACAAAAATAGAAACAGCGAGTCCTCACTCTACTGCAAAGTTCAGAAAATGCAAGGAGATAGAAGACATCAGCTAGCCAGCTGAAAACAGGTTTTTAGGTGGAGCACACAAAGCAAAGACTTTGTAAGACCCATGTTAATGATTATGGGAAAGACAGCAGTGTTCAGATTAACCATGCTAGAGAGGTAGCACTCTCCACTGCAGCCTCCCTCCAAAATTTCATGTAACTTGTCCCTTGTCCCTATCACTTTTCAAATCACACCATTGTATGAGAGCATCTAAGTCTTCGCCAAAGATGACACTAAGTGACAAATTGTTCTTTAGGACAAGTTCATCTTATTTTTATTTAAAAAGTGCAAGAAGACAATATCTGGCCAGAATCCCTTGCATTATAAGAATCAAATAATATTTTATATACATAGGCCTTCATGTTTGGTGACTGAGTGCATACCATGAAGTAAGAGGCATGATATCAAGGATCTCAATGGAAATAATAGATTCCTCTTGGGAAGAAATAGTATGCAGTGTTCCTAGTAAGACTGTCTGCAAAAGAGCTCAAAAATGGTTCACGTGGGCTAAGTCCAGGTTCTTGTAATGCTGGGCAGACAACACCCTCCCTTTACCTCCTCCTCTTTCCAGACACACACTGTCAGACTGGGCAGTGCACAGCCAGTGGAATAACTTTCCTTCTCACTGGCAGGTGGAGTTACAGCCTGCTCTTGGACATAGAAGAATAAAGGCAACCCTGTTAGCTGCAGACTTTCATATCCTGCACGTAGTGAAGGCCAGGAAAGTACCCAGATATGGGTGATGCTCTGGCTGCTTTCCCACAGTAGTTTGGCTCCTGGGAGATGCCAGAAGATCCTCCCATGCTGCAGAATCTGATGGGAGTGAAGGGTGCTCACCTTCCTGCAGAATCTGTCTATAAGGGACATCCTTACATTCTCAATCTGTACCCATTTAAGGACAACTACATAAATGTCCTTTTCTGTTCTCTCCCAGTTTTGTTTGAGCCATCTCATTTACCTTCAAGTGCCTTCAAGTGCTTTCTTAATGTCTCACACTCTATTTTTAACAATAGGAGCTGAACATTGAAACAGCAGATCTAAGTGAAATGTATGTAGAGAGAAGTGGAAGGAAAAGCAATTCTTCACCCATCCCCCCATCTGTGATCTGTAGATCTCTGTTAATATGTAAAACACAGAACAGCCTGTACAGCCTACATTGCATGCAGCAGTTAAAGTAGGGATGTTTTTTCTGTGTGTTGCCTATGGCACTGAAAACATTGCTATTACTAAAACACTCAAGCAGTAATCTGTATTACTGCTCTTCACTGATTCTAACAAATGAAAGAGAAATAGCAGAATTCCCTAGGAAAAAAAAACAACAAACCCCAACACACACACACACCAAAAAAAAAAACAAAACAAAAAACCCCACACAAAAAAACTTCCAGGGATCTTGCTGCCTTTCCCTGAACTCATTTGGGCATATATTTGGGCAAGGGTATATCCTTTATCTGATTCATTAGCGCCTACACAGCTGTTTAGAAAGAATGAAAATAGCTAACAAAGCTATACAAATGTTGTTAGTACTCTGAAGAAAAATAAAAGTAAGAAGGAAAGTGCTAGTCAGGGAAAGCATCCATTCAAGGCTTTCCATGACAGGTAGGGGTAGGGGATAGAGATTATTTTTATAGAAAAAGAATGGAAATAGGAACTAGATGTTGAGACCGGTGATTTACTGATTGGTTTGTGGGTTGGTGTTTGTTTTGGTGGAATTTTTTTGTTGGTTTGGTTTTTTGTTCGTTTTTGTTTTATTCACACACAAAAAAAAATCTTGATTCTCCATCCTTGTAAAGAAACAATTGGTTTTTACAAGATACTAAGCCTGTAAATTATTAGGATGATTGCTACTGTAATGCTTCTATATTGTAGAAGCTTCTACAATGCAACTATTTGTGCTCTGATAAGATACCATTCTCTGTAATTGTAGGCCACAAAAATGAGGCGTATTTCATGAACAATTTCAGAAGTCATATTCTGATCTTATAAATTGCCTTTCTTTTTGTACATACAGCACAGTTCGAGTTCACACAAACCAGCAGCAAACTCCTCACTTCTTTCATCTGTGGCCATTTCCTTGTTCTTGAGGCCAGCGAGTCCTGCAGCAGCATCTCTTACAGGACAACTCACAGGGCCACATCTCTCACAGCAAGCACTGCCTACCAGCACTGGAGCATGGGGAGCTCTTGGTCCAGTCCTTGAGTGAGTTTGGATTGTTCAGAGCAAACTCCTAAATGCCTGTAGGACCTCCTCAAACTGCCTTTATGTGGATGTATATGCCAAGTGTGTCTAATTTTGGACACTGCAGTTAAAACTAAGATTTGGGATACTCACATTCACATGAAACTCATAAAATGTCTTTCCTGTGCTCTGTTGGAGGTACATATACTAGGCACTTATTCACAGCAACACTGCATCTTTCATTCACAGACAGCATCTCCAAATTACCTGACTTTTGTCATGTCATAGATATTTAACCGGAGAAGTGAAGACGACATTTCAAGACAAGCATGTATTTAAATCCTAATTACCAGGTGCACCTCATATTTGCAACATATCTGCAATAAAACCTCTGAAAATTGGCCAGCATTCCTGTTTTTAACAGAACACCACCCAGTATTAAGTCAAAAGCCTTAATAAATCTAAATATATTACAGTACTTTTATCAGCTAACTATATAAATTCCTCAAGCGTGAAATCAGGCTTGCTTTACAATAACTCATTTTCACTAAACCAGATTGATGGCAATAATTATATTTGTATATGTCAGTTCCTTTGAAGCCCCATGTCGTTTTTTTGTCATTTTGCCTACAACTGATGTAAGCTAACAAGCCTATAATTAGTGGTTTGTCACACCCTCTGAATTCTGGCACAGACTCAGTATTTTCCCAGTCTTCTGGAATTTTCTGATTCCAAAGTGTTTTCTGAACATCTTTAACTGCTGATGTGTTGAAAGTCATGAATGATTCTGCCAGAATACAAGCACACCCTGCTCTATTCTGAAGAATACTTTCCTGAAATACTTCTGCCTGTTGTGCATCACTGATATTGGGTTTTTCTGCCTTTTCTAGTGATGGGCCTAAACCATTATCATTGTTCCTAGTAATTGAATGATTTCATATTATCCTTGGCTGTCATTTGCAGATCTTTATTTATTTATTTTCATCACATGATGACTTCTTACTTTGAAAGAAGTCTTACTTATGGATTGTTCTTTTTTTCACTATAGAAGTTGTCTTTTCAACAACTTCTTTCCTTCTGCTACTGAATCATAAGTGATGTTTAGTCCTTCATTGACAAAGGGGAAAATGTGACACTTTTCTATCTGAAGAAACGTCTCCAAAATAAATTTCTGGTTTTATTTTTCTATTTCAGTTCCCATACACTTCTTTCTTAATTTATCCTGTGACAGGAATTTAATTTTCAGGATAACAAGTACACATACACTACTGGTAGTCTGTGTACAGCTCTTTCCCATATTAAACATAGTCAGATCATGGTCAGTGACCCTGAGGCAACCAAAGCTTTCCATGGTACCTATTAATTCTTTTTATGAACAGAGACTGTAATGCAAATCCTGAGCCAACAGATAAATTAAAGGCTTAGACATTCTATGAATTCCAAGAGTTCCTACCTTCTGAATATCTGGTTTTTACAAGAAACCTGCATGTTCTTCTAAAATAATGGGGAGCAGGTAGGAATGCAGAGAAATTGTTTGCCTATTCTCCCTTTTTTTTAAACACCTGAAAATACTGCTCAGCAAGTGCCAGAGGAATGTAGGACATTGCAAAGTGTCTTGCAGGTGATTGTCTTCTCAGTGGCCCTGTCCCCACAAGAATAGGTAAGGGTCAAATCTGTCTGTGGATTAATCAAAGTCTACAGACCCCTCATGGATTCCCCTCAGCTTTGCAGGGATCCAGTATAAGCAGCCACATGTTTTCCTCCCATGTTTTTGACCTCTTTTGCTCCCAGCCCATCCAGACTCACCTTTTCCCATTCCTAGCTCCTCATTCCCAGTCCCAGCCTCCTACATTTTATCACCCAGACCAAATCTCCCCTCATTAACCCATTCTGCCCTTGCTCTATCCTTGTCCAAAACTGCTGATGTGTCCAAGCTCTAGTTCTGATTTTTCATATATTTAAACCAAACTTATCTCTCCTTACTACCACCTGCCAGAATAAGAGGGACATTAGAAGGCCAGGAAAAACAGAACTCAAGGCCATGACAGCCCAGAGCTGCAATTACACAGTCCAGAAAGAATGGTGTCCAGCTCAGACAGACTTTTCAAGGTATTTAGCACACAGCTGCAGCAGAGATTTACAAAGCGTGCTAGCTGCATTTTTTCTCCCCTAAAAGGTCTACAACTTGGCCATATTTGGGTTCATTTTTCTAGAGATATAAAGTATACAATACTCATCTATAGTTAGTTTCATGTCCCTCCTTTAAGCATAGGCACCAACTGGAGTTTCCAAATGAAAGACAGAAATTAGCATCATAAAATAATACATATTTTCTAGCCACATTCTTGGAAGGGACTGAACTGTTTTATTTATGCACTTAAATTTCAGCTAAATGAGCAGATGCCCAGCAGGGAAGCTTTTATTTCCTATTGTTACCATTTGGCAAAGTTATAAGCATAAGGAACAGGAGCTCATCATGGAAAGCTTTGGACAAACAATAGATGGTGCCACTATTAATACAAATATTTTTATTTTTAGATTTCCTATAAAATCTTCATTAGGTACGCAAAGAATTTGATATACTATTCTTCACTGCAATTACATGAACATTTGATGGAAAACTCTGGGGAATCAATGAGAGCTAATAGCACCAAGAAAGAGCAAACCAACTGCTGAGATGGGTACAAGCTGAGGAGATTTTGGAGGCAACTTTATAAGAACAAATAGTGTGTTCTGAAATTGGACCTACTGGTTAAAAAATATTGGGGAGGGTGGGGGGGAGGGAAGTGGGGAGGAAAGGTCAAAAATGTACCAGAAAGCTAAGGGAAGTAAAGCCTCAGTATCTATTGGTTGTGTTTATATGTCCTTCTCCACTGTAGTAATCAAGAATCTATTTTGACTGCATATAAGAAAACAAATAACAATGAGAATGCTATAAAGTTATCAACAAAAATATAAACAGGGAATAGGAGATATGAGAAACTTGAAGAAATTATCAACTTGATACAATGCATTGTACCCTAAGATTTATATTAATTACACAAGTGAACAGATAGAAGTGAGAAGGGATGGAAAGTCCCCTTTCTGTGATCCAGTAATCACTAAATAATAAGAGCATTAAGACAGCAGATGTGCAGTGATACAGTTCTCTTGTGTGCTCAAGTGCATCAGAGCTGGGATCCTTAAGCTGACTGAGAATTGCACCAGGCATGGCCAAGTGCAGCCTTCACCAAATGTTGTGCAGACTTAGGTTAGGGGACTCTTGTCCTCATTTTGTTTACTATATTTATCTGCCTTTGAAATTCTGCTACCTTTTGCCATTTGCCTCAAACCATAATACGTGAGTTCTTGATAGCAACACAGTGAGGTTGGAAAGTCTCATTTAATAGACAGGAATGTGGAAGAGCAAGACCAAGATACCGCAGTAGGAGGCCTTAAGCAGGAATGAGGCAATCATTTCTCTATTTTGTTCCCTCTGACCTGAAATTACTTGCCCAAAGACACAGAATAAGTGGCAGAATCCAAGTCTAGAATGTCCTACCCTAAGGTTGTAGCGACCATCTTCCCTTTAAAGCACAGGCAGTCAATGGCATCTTGACACTGCATTTCCTCATTGAATGACAGTGTTTGAGACTGTTCAGCTTCAGTCTGAAGAATATTTGGGAAGAAACCTCTCATGAGAGTGTTGATTCATCAAAACCAAAATCTTCTCTATGGAAAAGAGAAGAGAAGAGAAGAGAAGAGAAGAGAAGAGAAGAGAAGAGAAGAGAAGAGAAGAGAAGAGAAGAGAAGAGAAGAGAAGAGAAGAGAAGNAAGAAAATTTGCAGTTCAGACCCACCCAAGGATCAAAGTCATTTGGCCTAGGATGGCTGCTGCTGTAGCTGGGTGATTACAGGCACCTCAGCTGTTTTTGGCACTTCAGCACTTCTCTTCAAGGTCAGTTCAGTGCATCTGCATTGCACTTATGGCTCTGAATGCAGCATAGGCATATGCTCAGAAAGTGGGTCATAGCTTTCAAGATGATGAAAGCTAAATCATACAGCAATTATGCTCAGGATCTAATCTGTTGCACTAAGACTCTCAGTGCACTTTGACTCTTAAAATAAGAACCTTTAAGTAGACTGTGCAATACTAGTTCAAATAAATTTGTGCTTTACCTAGTCCCAGTGCAATTATTTTGCAGTAAAACTTTAGGAAACCATTCAATCTGCAGCTATTAGCAAAGGTCAAGTGTCTAGCTTGAAAATAAAATAATACTAACTGAGGACAAGTATGTGGTGATACTTGGTTTTGCTGAACATGTCTCTACAGATCAGACCCCTGTAGAGCTGCTGCATATCTGGATTGCAAGACAAACCCAAGTGTCAGGTGCTGCACTACCTAGCTACTCCAGTGACACAAAGATGTGAGAGTCCACAACATCCCTCCCTGTGACGACAACTCCTTTCTCACTGCATTTCCACCTTCAGAACTCCCAAGGCAGGTGACATCCCACCTGTGCCAGCAGCGTGGACATCTGTGAGCTGAACACCTTCTGCAGAAGAGAGAGGCCAGAGAGGTGGGCTTTTACCACAACAGAACTGCAGGGCACGGTTTATAACATACAAGAGGGAGACATTTAGAGACACCATTTTAGCTCTGAGTCATTACTGCCAAAACACATGGAAAAAATGCTGAACACTTCTATTTCCATAGTGTATAATTCCGCTGTCTGGGCCTTTTAACAGTAATGCAGGTTATGAATAAGATAGATTCAGAACAATAGAAATGTGAGCCTGGGTACTGATAATCTCTTGTTACTTTTTAACTAACACGGGAACAACAGCATTTAATTCCTCAATGAAAATGACTCAGAGCCTCTTTGTTTCCAACAAGGCACCTTAGAAGATGTAATAGAAATAGGTGTTCCAACATTCAGTACCTTGCTAAATCTGGGTTATGTTCATGCTTCCATATAGCTGAATGCATTAGAATTTGAAAACTCAGACAGAAATTTGTCAATTTAAAAGCAGTCATCTTCAATCATGCTTTGAATGCTTGGATATATATATATATCTACATATGTTTAATTAGTGCTGTTATTGTAAAATTTTAAGATGTGACTGATTGGGCTCTTCTTCACACATTGCTACTGATAAAAATTTCCTTAAAATAAAAGGTGTCAGATTCTTTGAGAAAAATACCCTATTTTTGTTTGTCGTCAGTGGAGCTGTGGGTTAGCACAAGCAAGAAATAGACAAAAGACATAATGTTCATGCTGCTGTTGGCCAGAATCAACAATATTGCTTCCAGGTTTGAGACCTAGAACATCATTTCCATATTCCTCTCTACACAAAAGACAACCATGGTTCAATAACTCTCACTAATAAAGAATTTAATTACTGGTTTTTTTTTGTTGTTTTTTTTTTTTTTTTTGCACAGCTTCTAGTAGTATGGGAAAATTCCATAAAAGGGTTATTTTCATTACAGAAAATTTTCAAGGTCCAAGACAGCCATAAACTTGCTTTTTGTGATGATCTCCATATTGCATATAAAGATTAGCTTAAAATACTAAAGGCATTCCAGAAGAAGTGGTCTCTGTAGTTCATGGATCATTGAAATCTTAAGTGTAGCAAATATTCATGGTATATAAAATACCTCTGCACCAGGATCAAATGCAAGCTTTAAGAAATGAAGTTATAAATTTAAAGAGAACTAAAGGGCTTAGTTAAGAAGTAGAATTTTTGGTGAGATTCCACTACAATACAATATATCTATGGAGAATTTGCCACACACCACGAGAATCAAGTATTGCCAGAAAGGACCAGAGCAACTTCAAGTCCTTCTGCCTTCATACACCTTGCTGTTTTATACAGCTCTTTAAATTCTTCCCTTTCTTACACCAATACCTGAGCCAGCTTTGCATGTCTCCAACATGTGGCAACAGACTGGTCTTTTATTACCTTTGGAGTGCTGTAAGGCAGGTCAGCTGTAAGGAAAACAGGACACTCTGCCCTCTGCAGAGCTGAGGGCGATCCGTGATGCACATCTTATCCTCTGGGAATTAGGGTGCTCAGGACAGCTCACAAAGCAGGAGCTACAGGACTGAGAAGCAAACAAGGTTTTCATGGGAAGAAAGGGCCTGTCCACCTTCAGCTTTACAGCAACTGTTGTAGGGTTCTATCAGTACTGGGGGTAACTGGAGTTTAATGATGTTGTCCAAAATCATTACCCCAGGTTTTCCTCATCTACAGCTTTGCAAGGCTCATTTGATAGCTCATGAGGAGGAAGGAAATCAAATCAACCCTTAGGTAGACATAGGACGATATGATCTGCTCCTCTATTTGATACAAGCACAGCAAACATTACCAAGGAACAGGAGAATTCTCGTAACTCTCCAGCCTTAAAAGCCTCTAATGTTTGCTTTTAGCTGCAGTGCTGAAAAGAGCCATTACAATGACAGACCGACTTGAGGAGCAGCTCTTTACAGTGTCAGTGACAGCTTACTAAGTTCTATTTATTCTGCTTTCCCCCCAGAGTTATCTGTGCAGCCATTCAGTGAGCCACTCATGGAAATGAACTGGATTTTATAGTTTGGGGTTTTTTTACATTTTTGTTTTTAAAGTGAGGAAGTCAGACTGGGTGTATGGACTGGATGAGAAGACAGAAAAAATTATTTAGGGAAGAGCAAAGAGCTAGCAGGCTGGGTGAGAGGGCAGCTGGTGGCTTAACACTTCCACACGTCAATGCCACATGAGAGATCAGCATTGCTGGCTGGAATACCTAGTAGCTCCTCTAACAGATTCATTTTATCTTCAGAGTTTGGATTTTTTTTTTTTTAATCTGGATTTATATAGCACATTAAAATCTCCAAATGAGTGGTTAAACTGCTTTAACTTATCATTATATATACGGGACACAAAGAAGGAGAGGGGCAGTCTGTTTTGATTAACAACTAATTCGATATTTCTTTGACCAAAGGCATTGATCTGTAGCAAACACTGCTGCATTTATAATTCATAAGCACAGGGAGTGCCAAGTCCCACTACGAGGACAGAGGTAAGATTAATTATGTGCCTTTGCTGTAAGTTTCCATATGGCACCATATTTTGTTTAGGTTGTTTTCTGGTACATTTATTCTTTACTCTGATTTTCTTGGTTTGCAGTGTACATTAGTGCCATAAGGAAATTACTTGAGTATTTCATCTTAACCCTTTGTAAGTTATTTGTATTCCTGACTATGACCTCAAGTGTATCTAATCCTTAGTCTTCTCCTTGGCATCAATTTCCCGAGCAATTTCCAGTTTTTATTTTCAAATAGAAGTGACCATCCTTAGAAGAGCTTCAGCTGGCTGAGTTTTGGTTACAGACTGCCTCTGCCTGAACGCTGCCCTGCAAACATTTGCTAGCACACAGGAGGAAAGCATCACCTCCCTTGCAGCAAGAATGCCTAAGACAGACCATGAAAGGCTTTCTGTAGTTTGTTCACCCTTCACTGTTTTTTTCTTTAAAAATGCAGTAAGCAGCAAGAGCAAACCAGCTGCTTTGTTTTATTGAAACATTTCTGAACTCTAGTAAGTTTACAAGTACACATGAGAGCTACTGCCAGCCAGCAGCTCCAGCTTTCCCCTTGTGCCTGTGGCAGGAGTAGCCCTGCAGGAGCTCCCACGGAGCACAGTGGGCTGGAGGGGGTGAGCAGTCATGCCTGATGTCATGGCTACACTTCTGCCTCAGGGGTCTTCCTCCAGAACATTTGTTGTCAGGCTTCAGCATGTTCCCAGCTCCAAGCACCAGATCACTTCCAGCAGCAAGTTGTCCCTTCTAGGCAATGATTAGCTGGGAAATCAAAGGTGGTTCCTTGGCACTGGCAAAAAGAGGATACTTCTTGCACTGTATGTTTGGCACACACACACACACACACACACACACACACACACACACACACATATATATGTTATAATATGTTCGTATATAATTTATATGTTCCACTTCAGTAAAGACTCAGAACTGAGAAACTTGACCTGTAACTGGATCAAAATAGTTGGACTCAATGGTCTTAGAGGTCTTTTTCAATCAAAATAATTCTATGATTAAAAAAAAAGCCCTAAATTTTTCTCAAGTTGCATTTTGAACTTGATTTATTATCTATCTTTCATTAAGTCTTTTTTGAACAACCAGTGGAAACAGGACTGAAAAACAATATGTATATATTGGTTTAAAGTCATGGTTCAGTGAAGAATGTTGTGGTAAGATAGATAATTTTGCCTTTTCCTTGCCCTTTGCCCTGCCTCTTTAAGCCAACCACAAGTTAATTCAACAAGCTGAGATGTACTGATCTGCTTATTAAATCATTATAAGCCTATGTCGAAACAATTTCAGCCGCAGCTAAAGCTGAATCAGGGGTTCACACCTAAAGTTTGCAGGCTGCTACAGGAGCATATCATTGTCTGCTCAACAAACACATACAAAGGGACAATATGTCACGGTATTATTATGCCTCTATGAAATAGACTTACCCAGATGTAGAAACTTATAGGCCTCCCTTCACTTCCACTAAGTGAACTCCACTGACCTCCATGAATTTACATTGGCATAGATATGAACTTAACTGGATCTAAAATCATTGCAGGCAGAGGGATCTGTTGGCTACAACAGGTCATGTCCCAGCTCAACCACTGAAAGCTGCCTTTCTGACAGCCTGCATTGCTCATCATTACTTCTTCACCCTCTAAAACTCCATCACTGAAATGGGCAGGTTGAGAGGCCACTGAGAACATACTGAGAACTGTTCTCATACACTGAGAACAGTCTACAAGATGCAGTGAAAATTATATAAAGAAATGCCAGATCACAAAATATAAACCCCAACTCTTTCTTTTAAATTGTGATGCTTTACTTAGAGACTGTCTTGTTTTGTAATAAAAGATCCCTGAATTTCACTCCTCAAGAGCTCTCTTTTTTCCCTACTGTTAGCTGCATATGGGCTATAGCTCAAAGATTTGGGTCTTTATTTACATTCATCAGTGGCAGAACAACACAGATCTAATATCTAATCTTAGCAAAGTAAGATCTGCTTGTTGAAACCCCCTAAATTTTGCAAGCTGCTGTGGAAACATATCCTTGTCTTCTTAGCAAGCCCACAGAAAGTGGAAATTGGGCCACTGATAGAGACTAGACACCATATACAAAGGGTGGGCTATCTCATATTGCATCATTATATATCCAAGTGACAGATCCAGAGGAGTCACAGATGTCTAAAACTGGCCTTTGTTACCCAAACCCAGATTGGCAATGCTGGAGACAACTGGTCAATCCCAACTCATCCTGGGAGGATCCCAGCCTATAAAAGAGGCTGTCTGCAATGTCAGAATTTCCTTGGCTGACTGAAGTGCCGCATCTCTACATGAGCAGCAGCAGCAGCACCAATGCATTTTGGCTGTGCTGAACAGGTGCTGGAGAACACGCACCATCCTGGAGCAGGGACGTCTTCCGAGCCCTGTGAGCAGCTGGGTTGGGAAGTCCTCCTTTCACTATTGCTGGCATGAGCTTGCAGGGCAGCCTTCCATGTTAAATGTAATGAGATGCTGATTTCTTTAAAACCTGGCAGAGTACTTCAGCTCTTTCATTGAACAGGACCCTGAGTGACCATTCTCCTCACTGCACTTGCTCTCCACTTTCTCTGCCTGGTGCAAATTCCAGGCAGATAAAACTGCCTATAAGATTGTTCTCTAACACAATTCAGACAAAACTATCTTCAATAGTTTAAAAAATATCATAAATAGGCCTTTGCTATTAAAGCCTGACACACTTAATCTAAAAGAGGATTGATTGGGAGTGAATGTACAAGCAAACAAACCATCTGTTGAGAGATGGCAGGCACATGGCAGGCACACAGAAGCAGACAGAAGTCTCTGTTTACACGAAAAGCAAGGAAGAAGCTTTTGATGGCTCTTTGTTGCAAAACTAGGGCCACGTATACCTCTTCCCCTGGGAGGGTGTGACAGACTGGGGGCAAATCAATGCCATCTAACCTGGCATCTTTAAGGAGAGATGTCTGTATCTGAAATGGCATCTCTGTAAGCAAAGGAGAAAATAAAGCATTTCTAAGACACAGATAATATAATTTTATATGCTACCATCTGCTTCATCCCAATTCTCTGTCTCCCTGTCTCTCACCATCCCTTTAGTTCTGCCTAGCAGGGTAACCAGAGCTTCACATTTCCCTGCTTGCATATAGGGCACAATATTGACCAGGGAAAGAACATGAAATACATCCTGAAACAGCTTCCTTATACCTGCTGCCCATCAGAAAGGTCCAAGTATTTATTGCTAGCTTCCACCTATTCCACCTCACCATTCTTGTAGTCCTATATCCCTTCACCCTCCACAGTTTTTTATCTTGCTGGATTCTGCCTCTTCAGCACCTACTGATGTCTAGTGAGAACCAACTGTGTTTTCAACAGTTGCTCACAACCTGGTTTTCATCTTTCAAAGGTGTCTGTTATCGCCCCCTTTCCAGATTATGGCACTCACCTCCCCCTTTATATTGCCTATATTGAGAAGTGCATTGATGAAATTGCAAGTAAATGTCTTGTCTTTGCCTGTTAGGTTGGACACATTTATTCAGGGTCACTTGTAAATAAGAAATGAGAGGAGAGATGAGATGGGTCTGAAGACCCAAGCACTGCCAGGCTGTTCCTAAAATGGCTTGGAAAAATGCATATGTGCACATATATTAAAGGCTCGGTATATTGCTGTCCCTATTTTGCTTCACTCTTCCACCTGCTAATTAATTTTAAGAGGCCATTAGGGAGCTCACAAAGCCCAAAAAGAGCCTGATTTTCCTGTCACCTAATACACTTGTCTCAATATCTGCTCTGCTTTACAAACCCTCCCCAAGCCCCAGCCCCAGTGGGGGCACCCACATGCCCAGCAATTCTGCAATATTTTTACCCCAACAAGAACCCTACATCCTGTCAATCCTGCACCACCCAGCTCATACCCACAGCTCTTGGAGCTCTGCACTCTCCGCCCCACAGGTGGTGAAGGGAGAAGAGGGCAACCACAGTGTCACAGCCAGCTGCTCCTTCTTGCAAGCTGAGGAAAGCATCTAAGAGGTGTTTTCAGCTCCTCTCCTTCCCAAATCAGGTGATGAAGGGGAAGAGGAGTCGTGAGGACCAAAAATGACAGGACAGGGAGGAAGATTTATTTGGATTTCCAGTGGATTTCTGTTCTCCCTCCTCAAGGCAAATCTTGGGGAAAACACTTTCCCCCCACCAGAGCCAGCCAAGGAAGAGAGCAGGGTGTTGGAAAGCTGTGGAAAGGGCCTTTCCTGAGAAGGAGAAAAAGTTGTTCAATACTAAGTGATCCTCAGAGCTATTTGAACATTTTCTCTTCTCCTTCAGTGAGTACTGGCACAGTGTGGTCTTGGATCAGGCAGAAAAGATGCCTTTTACAGAAATAACTGTGAAATGATAGGAAAAGCTGAGGTATTCACTGAGGCAACGGTGTGTGGCTTGTACATACTCAGACAGTACAACTTTCTGGTGGCAAGGGCTGGGGGATGTGGTCCTCCCTGGAAACACTTTAGAGCCAGTCTTCCAGACACGCTCCATCCCACAGGGGCAGGGCACTGACTTAGTGGGGTGATGCCTGGGTCTTGAGCACCCCATCAGTCCTTTGCCACAGCAAACCCCTCCCTGCAGTTGTCCTGAGCTTGTGCATCTCAGAGCTGACACTGAGCATCACAGAGGCCATGAAGCATCACTGGTATAAAGGCTTCCCTGCTCTCCCTGCCCTTATCCTCCACCAACTGTACACTCCCTCCTGAACTGCTTCTCCTGTGCTGCGTGCTCCCAGAGGCTTATAGCTCCCTGGTGCTGGCAGATTTTGATCTGGCTCTTCCAGTTTTGTTACATTCCCATCAGAAGCACAATAATTGCAGCAGGTGCTGCAGCAGATCTGTTGCATGGGCTGGCAAACTGTGGATCCTCACATCCTGATGGGCAGGGGCTGCATCTGTCTCTCACGGGGTAGAGAAAGCCACTCTGGGCCTCACCACTGCTATGCAATTCCTTTGCATACAGCTTTCATCTTCTTTGAACTGTGTCCTGGTGGCTACATTTAAACAAAACTCCGTCTGAAGCTGATGGGAGCTTTCCCTGTAGAATGTGGGATTTTTCCATAACTTTCCACCCATTTCAAAGCAGACATTTATCCAGCCCAGGCTGAACCAGACTGGTCAGTTTAGGGAAACCCTGACTCTTCATGTCCCTCTAAAGAATATTTGTGCATACCTTCTTATTCCAGAAAAAAAGATTCTTCCTTCACCCCTGGGGGCATGGGAGCAATCTTGCGAAACTAACAATGAAAAAGAAAGGTTGTCTTATCTCCCTCTTCTCTTTTTTTTTTTTTTTTTTTTTTTTTTTTTTTTTTTTTTTTTTTAGTAAAGAAGGATGGACTTGTTAGCAATCATGGAGTTTCCTGGACAAGAACACAAGCGCCCCAAGCATGTCATCATTGCCCCACAGTTGCAGAACCTGATCAGATTAGGGCTGTAGTGGCTGCTAGGATGGAAGGCAGGATTAGGAGGTACTGGAAGGTTTCCAGGCAGTTTTCTTGGAGAAGAACCCAGCGTGACTGCAGCACTGCTCATTTGTCAGAAAAGATCAGCTCTGCAGATGTCATCCTACAGGAATCACAGTGTAGGTCCTTCACCAAAAGGTTGAAGGTAAAAATTGGTTACTTAATCAGAGTGAAACGTGCATTGAAAATGGCTGGAGATGCATTACCATGATTTCTCTATCCCAGGGAAGGACATGACATCTCAAAAATAGCTCCAGGATATGCAGGCTGCATCTGTACAATGAGACAGTGGCTCTCCATGATGTAGCCTGACAGGAATGGCTGCTGGATTTCAAGGGTGAAGTCTGAGAGTTGGTGGTAAACAGAGAGAGCAAATGACTCTGTGGCAATCTGTTACCACAGTAAACATAGTTCCTCCTCATCCTACCCAGCACACCTTGCTCCTTCCAGCTCGGGTTGAGAGAGGAGGCCAAAATTGCCATTTAAGGGAGGGGTTTTTGTGTTCCTGCCGATGAATCTACCAGAACACCTCTTATCATATTTTGCTAAGACTCACACAGAGCCCATCTGCATTTTCTGCAGAGGAGTTTGTTTCAACATATCAGAAGTGCTCCACAGCCTCCAGAACAACCCAACAGTGCCTCAAAGACCCTCCTCCAGAGGAGCTACAGGTCTCCAAAGCAGTCCCTATATAACATGCTGGCATGGCTTCTTCCCCGCCCCCCTCACAGCTCCTGATTCACTGGCTCACAAGCAGATTCATGTTTTCCTGCTATTTTTACACACAACAGTCATCCTGGTTGTGTGCTGGGGTGCATGATGCACGCTAACATGACCTGACATCATTCCTCACATATGTGCATATTTGACTAGACCTTGGGTCAATGCAGGCAAAATCACATGGACTGGTCTTTTGAGTGTCAGGTATGCATTCATCTATGGGAATATTCTATTAGGATAAGCTCATGTGTGTATTCACAAGCCATTATGTGATGCTCTGTTATGTCTGGATGAACAAGGCATTCAAATTAACTTAATGGAATTTATCCATATGGCACTGCAAACCCTCGTCACAGGAAGGAAACAATGCATAGAAAGATCACATCCAAATTTTTCGGTGATGACCCCTGATGCTGGATGCCCAGCATCCAAGTTTTACCTCTCGTGTTTGATACATTTTTGTTTCTCTATTCTTTTTGCATTGAGGACTTTGCTATTTACTGGATTTTGAATATAAAGCTCCAATTAATGTCAGTAGAACTTCTGCTTGCAGATAAGGGAGGAATATTAAATAGATCTGCAGTGCAGAGAGAGATGATATTTTAGTTCCTTTCATGCATTCGAGTTAGAAAATAACACTGTAGTTGGTTGGTGCCTTAAACTCCCAGAGATTTCAAAGTACTCTGCTCAATATCCAGGCAGAAAACTTCCCACCACTGAATGAAGGCTCCTCCTGGTATGGGGACCATCGGCTAAGCCTGACATGGGAAAGATAAGCTATCACACTACAGGTGAACTAGAGTAGAAATACAGAAGTTCTTCCACACCCCAGGTTATACAGGCAGGGTTGCTCAGCATTGGCAGCTGCAGCAGAGACGGTGGGGGGCTGAGCTGAGGGCACAGGAACAGAGTACAACAGTCCATCTCAGGGAGAGGTTTGTAGAGATGATCAAACATATTTTACCTTTATGGGTAATGAGCATGGAATCATTTCTCAAATGTCTTTTTTTTTTTTTTTTTTTTTTTTTTTTTTTTTTTTTTTTAGATATCTAGTGTCCCTCACTGGACATATCAGGGAGTAATTCAGATGTTTTTCAAGTGCTGAAATTGAAATATCATTGGACTTCTATATGACTAGAAAATGAATATGCATTTCCAAATGCCCTTATTGTTGACCGCTGCATTAGTGCAATTTATTTGAATTGAAGACTTTGTCCGGAGCAGTTGGGATGTGCTTTTAAACAGTACCTTCACCTTGGGTTACAAAGCACCTTCTGTGTGGTTAGTTGTGGAAATCCCCACCATAATGAGTAGTCGGATCTGTTTTTGTCTTCAAACTTCACTTCAGGAAGTAATCTGGGGCTCTTCGTGCCTGCTCCCACTCACAGCAGGACATTCTTACCCTCCTTTGAGAGGCAGAAAATCAGAGGAAAGCAACATTTTGGTGATAAGCATATGCTGGCAGGAACACTGCTGTAAAACTTGCAACAAAGACTTTAAAAAGCCAGTATTATAGCAATTAGATTCACAGCATCTATCAAATTATAATTCCAGCAGCACTGAGGGTGAGAGAGCTTGTGACACAGATCCAGCACCTCTTCCCACCTCTCCAAACATTTTTTTGCTGGTGCACTTTGATGGGTTGAAAGAGAGCTTGATTGGCCAAAGTCACTCCTTTAGGAAGTTAAGACAAATATTTAAAAGCGTGTTGCATTAGTTGCCTACAAATATCCTTCTATCCATCTAAGCATCTGCCTTTAGTACTGTTATGGAACATGACATGAAAGCTTGGGAGCCAGGGAGATGGCACTTCCCGCTGGAGGGGCAAGGGGCTGGGCATGGGAAAGCAGCCGTGGCTGTGGAGGAAGAGACGGGATGTAAACTGCAACCAGCGCGGATGCAGGAACGGAGCCTGAGAAGGACAGCTGCCCTAGGGCCACTTGCCGGGGGTCTTCAAGGACCTGGCCCTTCTCCCTGACACTCCAACCCCTCCAGCAGCCTGATGGGGCCAGGAGGCAGCTGTTCCCGGGGCCCAGGGGCAGGTAATAGTGCAAAGAGCCGAGGAAGAGGGTGAGTCGCCTGCTACAGCAGGGAAGGAGAAGCTGGAGGAGGCACCGGGGACTGCTGCAATGCCACAGCGGCTGACCTGGGTCTCGGGGCTGGCGACATGCCTTTCACTTTCGGGGTGCCTTAGCCTAATTCTGCAACTGGCTGTTTCTT
Organism: Aegithalos caudatus; assembly: GCA_013389925.1. NCBI lineage: Eukaryota > Metazoa > Chordata > Aves > Passeriformes > Aegithalidae > Aegithalos > Aegithalos caudatus. Next base: position 40,342 of record WEIU01010201.1, read on the forward strand.
TGCACCTACAACCTAGAGAGAAGTCCAAGCAAACAACAGTTGAAACAAAAGAGCGAGTGCAAAGCAAATGGGAAGGGCTTAGGAGCAATGCAAGTGCTCAGCATCTCACTCCACCAGAAAAGAGAAGGGAGCAAGAGAGGAGGAATTGAGAAATGCATAATGAATTCACAAGGAGCTGGGACACTTCTGGACAAAACATGTTGCCCAGATGAATTAAAGAGTACACCAGCAGGTTTCTGCTTCTGAGAAGTTTTTTGATTTTAGCAACATTGTCTGGATCAGGGCTTTAAACCACATTTACCAGATTCTTGAGCAGTAGGAAAATGCCTTGAAATATCATGAAAGGTTTTTCTTTGTATGGATTTAAATTTTATTTTATTTTAATAATGATACGTTCTTTCAATGTGCCTGCTGGTTTCTGAGGCTTTAGAGCCTATTTAATTTGCATATTCATATCATCTTATGCAATGGTTCAAGCCCTTTAAAATTATCTTTTTTATAAAAGCTCAGATTTTCTCAGAATCAAATTCCACGTAATGGCAAAATGCTGAATATTGTTATGGTTGTGATAAATTAGCAAGCTAAATTTAATAAGAATTTTCTGATAAAGAGCAAGTAATTAACAGACTGATTACAGAAATCATTTTTATATGCTGTTGACCAAAATGCCATTGTATGTTCTTTTTATGTGCCTTAGGTGAGGCCTGACTATATTAATGTATGCACAGATCCCTAGTATTCTGCAATTTGGGAGTTAATCATATGCTGAAGTAGAATTACAATAATCTGGTGAGCTTGTCATATGGCCTTTTCCTTTAAATTACTTTTTAAATATTTCTATTTATTTTTAATTTAATTTGTTGTCTCCTTGAGAATCCTCAAAAGAAGGTATCAGATTGGAGTATTTGTATAGGGAATATTGTGTGAACACAGCCTGCATGTCTTACAGACCCCTAGGAAATATCTTTTGATAAGCAAGTAACCATTCTTCAAAGGTTTGAGTTTTTGTTTTATTTTTCAGTTGAAACTCTTTTTTTTCCCCACAAAGCAAAGCAAACCTTTTTGTTCAACCAGAGGACAAGTGTCTTCCCCAACGCAGCCTTTTGAGGATGCTGAAGTCAGCCAGTTCCAGAATTTTATGGTGCCTTAAAGGCAACCATGGGCACAGCCCGTTGATTTATTTTGGGACGAATCAGAGAGCTAGGAAGGAGTAGGGGACTAATGTTGTGTGACATGATACCCACTGACCCTAACTATCAACTTCAAAGCAGCTCATGGGTAGTGGAGTTATTGACTTGCAGCAGACAGATGCTTCTGACTTATCCCAGCCCTGGCTACAGCCCCAGTTGATGTCAGCATCATTTTTACAGACTACTAGTGAATAAAATAATGTCAGGGGGCAGGGAAGGAAAGACAGTGGGAGAAAGGCCAGTGGAGTCACCAGCATTAGTGGGAGGATGGCTAGAACTGGAGGGGAAACTGGAGCACATTGAAATCCTTTGGGTATGGGAGGGGAGACTCCCTCCTACACTGCCCTGAGGGTGAGGGAAGGCTGGCAACACCCAAAAGAAAGGACACACAGGAGCCCGGGAGTATGACACAAACTTTTAGAGTGGTGCCTGGGGGTTAGCAGTGAGCAGGACCAAATGTCACACTAGTAAGTATGACACTCCAAAACTGGGCTGGCATTAAAGGAGGCAGCTGAGTTTCACAGTTTGTTTGCAAATTGAGTGAGATGAATAAGCTTGGGCTGGAGGGCAAAATAAGATTTAAATAATTTGTGGTAGGATGAAAGCTTTTCCTCACAAAAGTTCAGGACATAAAGGCAAAATACAGCCTAGTGCTAAGAGGCACTGGGAAAGGAACTGTCCATCCAAGCTGCAGCCCAACAGGGAGTCTTCAACATCAGTGAGAAGAAACTTTCTCTGGTGGGTTTCCTCGTTGTTGTTTGTTTTTTTATTTAAAAAGAGGGAGATTTTTATGCACTTTGTTCTTCACTGATGTCTTCCAGTATCACACAGGAACATATGCAGTTTCTAATCCAGGGATATGGTAGATCAAAGTGGTGCCCCAGCTGCTGCATCATATCAGATACGGCTCTTGTAGCAGGACTCTGGTTTTCTCTTTCCAGACAATTTTCCATCAATTAAAAAAACAGATCAAGAAAAAACAAAAATGGAGGAAAGTGCTGTTATTAAAATAAAAACTTCCTCTTTGAACTCACATACCAGGAGACATCCAGCAGCCAGCATAGGAGAGTGAAGCCTCCCCTTACCTTTAGAAACACGGGAGCAGTGCCATTTCTCCGCATTAGGTACTTGCTTTCTGTCCCTCCACCTCTAAGAGCTACCTGTGTAACCGTGTTAGTGTCTCTACCAAGAAGCATAACATCAAAGAGGATTTGGGGGCTCTGAGAACGTGACTGGAAGAAATAGCCTATACTTGTGCCACTGTCAGGATGCCTCTTTGGGCCACTGAGATGTTGGAAACATCACTACAAGCAGTTCTGTTAATCAAATGATGGTGAATACCCAATAACTTGGACATTCCTGCTGCTTCCCTCTTTACTGCAGCTAGTTTAATTCTGATGTTGCTAGGATATATCATCTTAGAGAACATAAACCCTACAAAGCCCTAACTGACAAGAGGATTAGAAGAGTCTGCCTACCAGTGGATTATGTATATGAAAGAAGAATAAAATCAAACAAAAAATATTTCATTTCTGGCTAAAATTATGTAATTCTGTGGATGCAGAGATGAAATGGTCAGGGTGGTTTTATCTGTTGTGCACCCCCAAATAATAACACTCTGCTCCTGCTGTTCTCTCCAGACACATCTCTGCAGAAAGGCAGTGGTGGTTTAGGGAATACCACAAACCTCTCTGTCATCTGATTAAATGTACATAAATCCAAAGTAAACATAAGTACTCACTGCTTGACCTAGGCAACCTTATTTCCCATTTATTCAGTGTCAAGATTTACATGTTTTTAGAGAATGAGTCATTTCACTCTAACATGGGGTGGAAATTGTGCCATTGGAGTACCAGGCCAGAGAGGTCCAACTCCCTTTGCAGGGCACTCCACCAGCCCTTCCCAGTCCTGCAAGGGTGGGGCAATGCAGAAGCTGTGCTTGCTCATGAGTCCTAACTGCATCAGCAGAGCAAATTCACAGGCATGTATGCATACATGTGTACACATACACCTGTAGAGATATACACTTATGTACACATATATAAACCTCCAACAACATAGGACCTCTGTGTATATGTGTCTATATATGTGTGTATGTAGATAAGCTGCTCCTATGTTGTTTTATCCATCAGATTCAGGTATCTCAAATTCTTTGATAATTTCCTCCTTAAGCATTGAATATGTTATTAGAGAAAACCTGACTATATCCATTGGGCTTTTTACCTCTTTCTCAATACTATCTAAGTGCTCAAACATTAAATTGTTGCATTCCAGCAGTCAGTCTTGGACTTGACATCTGTATGTGGACTATTGTGACTCAAGTAACCAGGATTCAGGAGTTCAAGTCTGTGCTGATTTTGGCTGGGGTAGAGATAATTTTCTTCACAGTGGATGGTATGAGGCTCTGTTTTGGATTTGTGCTGAACACAGAGTTAATAATAAAGAAATGTTTTTGTTATTGCTGAGCAGGGATTACAGAGAGCCAAGGCCTTTTCTGCTTTTTGTACTGCCATGCTGGCAAGGAGGCACAGGGTGCACAGGAGAAGACACAGCCAGGACAGGTGACTCAACTCACCAAAGGGAGGTTCCAGACCATGCAACATCATGCTCAGTATATAGAGTAGGGGAAGAAGGAGGAAGGGGAGGACATTTGGAGTGTTGGTGCTTGTCTTCCCCAGTACCCATTACACATGATGGGATCCTGCTCTCCTGGAAATGGCTGAACACCTGCCTGCCCAGGGGGAGCAGTGAACTAATTCCTTGCTTTGTTTTACTTTTGTGTGCAGCTTTTGCTTTCCCCATTAAATGGTCTTTATCTCAATCCAGGTATTCTCTGGCTTTACCCTTTCAATTCTCCCTCTGATCCCACTGGTGAGGGAGTGAGCAAGCAGCTGTGTGGGGCTTAGCCTGGCTAGGGTTAAACCACAACCAAGTCACTGCTCAGTAGAGTGTAAATACATGCATACAGATATGCTCATACCAAAATTAATAGGATTAAATTAATGTATTGCCACACTGGCTGGTCAAAACAATCTTATTTAATCCATGAAAGAGTAATATAAATTGCTTGTAAACCTAACAGGAATACTGTGCATATCCAAGTCATGTGTTTAGCCTGGGCTTAACTGTTGGAAACCAGATAGAAATCTCCCAGAATCCTGTGCACACAGGTTTAGAGGCAGAAAAGAATTCAGGGATTGGTTTGAAACCCTCAGAGAAACTGAGATAAAGTAAGACATTAAGTGAGAATGTAAGTTTTAGGTTTAGGTAAGTAAAAATATGCCTTAAGTGCGTTATGCAAATAAGAGACTGTATTAGTTAATAGAAAAGCCCTAAAGTCCAATTTAAAGTTCAGTAGCATTACTTTTTACAAAGGTAACTAAGTCCTGGACATCACATGAATATAACATAGCATAGCTGATGTTGCTAAACAGAGTAGATAGGCTATATGCATAGACCTTGTGTAAGAAATGACAACCATTGTCACACAGCTGTGTTAGACCAGGATAGGTGCAAAAGACAGCAATAGCATTGTGTTTGTAGCTGATTGGATGATTTATGAATATAATGCATTGTATCAGGGTGCTGCTGCTTCTGCTTGGGACATAGGGACTCTATGCTAGGAAGCTTTTGCATGATGGCACAGACTGTAACTCCACCTTCATGAGACTGATCTAGCCATATAATAAACTACACCAAGCAGCAGCCTCTCTTGTTCCTAGGCTGAACTGCCAAACTTGACACTTAACTCCAAGTTTTCTTTCACAGCAAAACTCTCTCCTCTGTGGCACTCCTAACATTTGGAGGCAAAGTCAGAAAGTGATGTAAATCCTAGTGACAGAGACCCAGTAATATGCTACAGATATTTGTTCCTAAATGCTACACATCCTTATGTCTAAAGCACCACTCGCTGGTACTCAGCAAACCTTAGACAATGGGAGCAAATAACAAGATCAGATTTGGTGACTGATTCTGTACTACTCTGTAGTTTCTCTACTGTGCACTTCAGTGTCTGTAACTGTCTCTGCATCAAAACAATATGTTGTTTGATCTTGACCTCAATCTTTTCCACTTACTGTCTTGACTGTGATCTCTTTGTGAACTCCAGATTTCCCTAATATTCACCTCTTTATGTGACCTATGTGCCCTACACATTTGCTACCATGCTTCTGCATAACACCATGCATTTGCTCCCTATGAATGTTAAGGATATTTCAGTCTCTGCAATCCCAGATGTCACTTTCTTTTTAGCCTGTGCACAAAAAAAACCCCACAGCCCAAAAACCCAACAACAACAAAAAACCCAAACCAAATTATTGACAACGAATTCTACTTCTTGTTTTCTTCTGAGCTGTGGTCATATTTCCAAATTCCAGTTCTCAAACTCATTAATGTTGTACCTCTGTGAATTTACTGGTCATGCAACTCTCCACCTCCCTGCTCTTGCCCTGCACAGCTACACCACAATCTCACTAATACTTGCAGCATTAAATACTGTGAGAATCTCACATAGTTTGGGTTCTTTCCTTTCCACAGAGCAAGCGCCCTCTCTTTAACAGATCCCCAGTTCAGCTCTTCCTGAGGACCAGGTACTCTTTAGGCCATCACAGGGAGACACTGGGATTGTGACAAGTTGAAGCAAAGCCCAGTATGTTTTTGGCAAACCTGAACTCTGGTTGAGCTGGCCAATCCAGAAAAACCTGGTGTGCTTCCTCACATCTAGTGCAAGCACAATCTTTGTGTGCATCAAACTTAGCAGCAAGCACTCACATGCAAAGGAGGCCTCATATCAAGGTATGATAACAAATCCTAGTTATCCCTGGCAGGCAATGTTAGGATGCTTACTAGAAAGACCATATCTTTCTATCATCATGTGACAGGCTACCAGGACACCAACAGGAGCATCTAAGGCAGAGAATTCCCTTAGAATCTGCACACCCTGGTCTGTGTTAAGGGTTTGCCAAAGTTCAAGCTTTGTCCATCAGACCAAGCTGAAAATCAGCAGAAATCTGTGCCTGAGTGCTACCAAGGTCTTTCTTGGGAACGAGAATAGTCTGAGGTAAGTCTGTCCCCAGGGCAGATGGTTTTCCAAGATTTGCCAGAGAATCATTTCCCATCAGAGTAACTGGAGTTTTGAATCAGGACTGAACAGAAGACAGTTTATGAAACCCTGAGACAAAATGTTCTCTTTCAGATAGGCCAGGTGGAGATAAGATATATTCTAATACCTGAGAGCCCTCACTGTGGTTAGGACAAGTGAAAAACTGTCCAAAGTGTTACTGCACAAACTGGCCTGAGGGTTGCTTGTTGTCATCCATGTAGCTCTGCTCAGCACAGCAGTCTCATTTCACTCTCATTAGCAGATGTCCTGGAAGTGTTTGAGGCTGGTGCCTCAAGACAAAGAAAGAGGTCTGCAGATCAAAGCACACCTTTGATCATCCAGGACATTATTTTTATGAGCTGGGCAAAACACAGCAAATTCCACAGATTCACAACATAAGCATAATGAATAGGTCAGACAGCAATAGGTGGTATAACTTGACACTCAATTTCTAAATTCAGAGGTGGCTTTCTCAACTGGTGGCTGCTGGGCAGCATGATTTATGGCTTTGCCTGCAGGAGGTAACTCTAGTGCTAATAGGAAGTGAGCTATTTGTTAAACAGAAGAGTTGGGTGTCTGTCCCTCAGTTCTGCTTCCCACATCATGGCTTTTGCTGCCAGCATTATGTTTCAAATCATGACTTCAAAGGTTTATAGGAAGTTCTCTGTCTGCTTGAAGACCGATGAATCCAATACTGGGACAAGAACAATGTTTTGTGTTGGAGAGCAATGGGAACCCAGCTTTGCCCTGTATATGAAGTCCATGATGCCCACAAGATAAAGTCCTCTGCGAGGGAGTTGTGTGGATTGCCAGAGCTGGGAAAAGGCCATCAGGGAGGTTGTATAAGGGCAACTTTTCTTTGTTTTTCCAAGGCTGTTTCACATTGAAGATGATATAAGATGTGTGCACCATTTTATTTGGGTAACCTCATTGAATGAGCAGAACAGAAGGCACATGGGGGAGTCACATACCACTGATAGAACTGATCTGAATGCTGGGATGGAACATACATTTTCCCAAACTGCTTTCCTTTTGCCCTAAATTTATACTGTTTTTTGTCAGAGGAAATTCTAACAAAGTTCAGCTGTATAGGCTGTGAAATACCTGCTGTTATCCTCCAATGCTTTTAGCAGTTAAAGATGTCTCTCATTAGACAGACATACATACATCTAGACACACACCCTTATGAACTGCTTGTGACATAACACTGTTGCTGAGCTTAGTTCTTTGTCAAGTGCTTTTTCTTGTGGATGTTGCCCATCTCTCCTTGGGACATGAGCCCAAAGAGCTCAGCTGGCTACAAGTATGACAGTGTTGGGAAGAAAAACAATGCTTTGTGTTCAGATGTATATTAGCAAGATACCACTGAACTGTAGTGGAGTGTATTACTGCAGAAGCTTCAAAATATTTCATCAGTGCACTCCAAGATTATTGAGGGACAAGATCTGTCAGCACACAGAGACATAAAAGTTTTGTTCTGACTACTCACTGGGTTCTGCAAGTACCCATAGTTCAGTGTTCATGGTTCTGACTATGTATATTTTTAAATCACCCTGACAGATGCAGAGACTGGAGGCCCAGCTTTCAGCTATGTCTCAGCAACTGCAGATCAGTAAAAAGTATCTGAGTAGTTGCCAAGACAGTTGTGTTTGCAGCGTGACTGCTGCTGGGAGTGACAGGGCTATAGAGGTCTGATCTGCCACAGTTCTTCAATTTCAAGGCAAGTTGATAAGTTTGGCAGAAATCCAGCAATCGCAAACATGGCCTGGAAAGGGTGGGAACCACTGACCCAGTTTTATGTTTGTCCAGATCATTACCCACAGGAAAAATTCACACTGAGAGCAAGCTCTCTCCTTTTTTTTTTTTTTAAAAAAGAATTTCCCTGGAAAACAATTAAAAAAAAAAAAAAAAAAGTTGAGTGGAATGGGATTTCTTTTCCTGACACTCTCAAAAACAATTATTGTTTTCCCTCTTCCTGCACTGCTAAATCATGTTGCGAGTCTTATCATGCTTTGGCTTCATCAGGCAGGTCACATGTCGACATCAAGACAAAGTCATACTGAAAACTGAACAGCCCTCGCCTCTAGACAGACCTGTGCTTGCAGCAATGCCAACAACCCACAGACTCTACTAAAATATCTGCAGTAATTTCCTGCCCCAACAGTCCCAAGTATACTTCCTAAGTCAGGAATATCTTGCAAATGTTCTCCTATGAAACAGAATTGTCTTTCAAGTAGCAAAGTAGAAGTAATTGGCGCTGCAAACCTTCCTTCTTGTCTCCAAATAAAGAAAAAAAAAGAAGGATGTTTTGGTTGTTACCACAAAGCCAATAAGTGTGCTTCAGGGGTCATTAACTTCAAATCCATTCTTTTGGAAAAAAGATTAAGTGCAGCACTGTACCTTATCCTGAATTCCCTGCCAAGCTTTGTTTAGAAATAGCATTTTACTGACAACTTTTTTTTCTCCCCTGTGAGAAAAACATGTTCACCCAGGGCAGAAGCTGACTGCATGCAGCACCTGGCTGCGTAACTAGTGCCGCCCTAGACTGCTTAAGCACATTAAAAGAGCCTCACTTCTCTTTTTATTTTAGGGTCTGGTCTGGCAGTGATAAGGGAGTTTGATCACCGCAGCTCCGGGAGCAGCACGGCACAGGGGGTGAGCAAGCACTCCTGCCAGCCACTTCAAGGTCCCACATCAGCATCCGGTGGTTTTGGGTCACCCACATCCTGCCAAAGAGGTTCAACCAACTCCTGCTGCAACCTCCTTTAATGCTTTTCATGAGAAACTGCCATGAAAGGAAGCAGAGAGCAGGAATTAGGAGATTTCGGGGTCAGGAGAGGGGAAGGGAGCCAAGGTGGGGCAAGACACCTGAGTGTCCTTTTGGAGCAGGGCTCACTGGAGGGTGGATGAGTGCAGGTCTTCCTGTGGTCACCTCTTGTAAGTGAGCCATGACTGCTATGGGATATTTTATGGGGAAGAGATTTTCCTTTTAATTGTGGATGTGTCTTTCAAGCATTCATTTCAAATACCTCCAGCAGCCAGTCAATTTACTGAGCTCCAGGGCACCATTTACTTGTTGTTATTGACAATAACATGTTTTAAAACATTTTAATGTATCCTGCATGTCTTAAAATCAGATAATGCAATTCTCCCCAGAAAGACTGAAATTGCTTTAGTTTGAAGCCTTACATAATTCAGTTTTTAACAGGTTCACTTGTGAAAAATATCCAGCATTTTCTCTGCATCTGAAGTAGGAATGGCATCGTGAGTTCTAAGGGGTTTAAGATCATGAAGGGTAGAGGATTTAGCCTATTTCTTAATAAAAGACTCCTGAAACATGTTAAAGCTGCTCTGCTGAGACTCCCAGTATATAAGTAGTCTTACAAAAATATGTTGTATCCACTTTTCTATCAGATTGAAGTCACTCAGGAGAACTTAGTGTGCCCTGAAAGTCGGGGGTTTTTTCAGAGAAATCATCTTAGTCAGATTGAGACTAAAACTAAAATGTGAAGTCAAGTATTTGGGTATGTGACAAAAAACTTTTTTTTTTTTTT
>WEIU01010201.1:50239-61019 GCA_013389925.1 Aegithalos caudatus
CTAAGAAGTGTTTTAGATAAAAACTGTACTTATTACTGAGGAACAACCACTTCTGTCTTGTGACTTACCTCTCATGAATGCATGATGTAGTTCATTTCAGCACATGCATCATTAGGTCATTCCATTTTAATGTTATCATATTAAAAAAATTTGTGACACATAGTGAAGGAAATGTTAAACTTTTGATAATATTCCTTTGTCAACTGCATCTAAGTGATTATTTAAGAATTTTAAAGTGCAAGTGGAAAATCGTTATCTAACAATGAAAGAGATAAAGAAGGAATTTTAGGGTTTTTTTTAATAGCGAGAAAAGATATTTTTAATTCCTTTTAATGCAACTCTATGAGATAACCATCATCAGAAGATATAGGTAGATATTTTCATGTATCTAAAGTTAGCAAAAGTGAAATCTCTCCTGCAATTATAAAACTCCTGGAATTGAGAAAGTTTATCTGTAAGTGTTGCTAAACTGCTTTTAAAATCAAATTGCTTTGCTGTATTAGAGAGGTTTGATCAGCTAGATAATTTTTTTTTTTTCTGCTAGAGAGGTATCTTCCAAATTTAACATCTTGCATTATCCAAAGCTATTGATGACACTGTGAAAGTTCAAATCACTTGAACTCAGTTAACTTTTTACAATTTCAGATATTCTTTGTGTAGTTTTAGTACCATCTTGAAATTAATTTGAAAACCATGATTGCTTACTCCATTTTCATATCTGTGCAATAATGAACTATCATGGAAAACCATTTGACATTTTTAGTTGAAAGCATAGATTAAAAAATAAGATGTATTCAAGCACATCTCCAACATTTTCTTAGCTGGAAAAGAAGGTCACACGTGAGGACAACACAGAAAACTTTCAACCTACCAAAATGTATCATATCAGCTCCTGGCTAATCTTGGGACCCATGTTATTTAAGTTACAGTCAAGACAGAGTGATCTGCATGTTTAACTATGGGAAATACTGCAGCAGCAGCAGCAGCAACCTCTCTTAGCAACAAACAAAATTATTTAAAAATTTCATCCATTAATAATTCCTCTTGTGATCAGATCTTCTTGCTCTTAGTCTTCCTTCTGGTAAAAAACACTTTATCTTTTCTATGTGCTATGAATCAGACCAGTACCATGTACTGTCCCTAATTCAGCTCAGTATTTACCCCCTAATAACTGCGTAGGGTAAATTATCTTTAGATAATAAAAGGAAATGTATGGAAGGTAATCTTAGATGCTCTTTCAAGTAAGATAAATCTTCAGTTGGACTCAATGATCTGAGAGGGTTTTTTTCCAACCTTAAGGATTCTATGATTGATTCCATCATTTCTTGAAAAGCATTTAAACCTGATATGTTTACATCTGTACATTGCTTAAAATTGCTTCTCTATGAAGACTGGAATGAAAAGGACCCTTGGATTTTACAAATTCTTTAACATGAACGTTAGTTAGAGTAAAAATGCACAGAGCTACAACAAGAGAATTTGGGGGAAATGAAGAAGCATCCAGCAGAGATAATTCTAGGTAACTTGTTCAGAATTCCTCCTGGAGGAAGGAGCCTGCTCAGTTCTTCTGTTCCATTCTACCACGAGGTTACCTATCCAGGCCATGTTTTTCCTTCTGCTAACAACAGAACTGTGGGCATAGCAACTTTGGCTTTTTGGAGGGTCTTCCCATCTCAGTTCACATATAAAATCCTTACCCAAGTCTTGACCTGAACTTAGAGGGGACCACCTGCTTTTCCATGCAGAGATTATCAGGGAGCTTTGTTCTTCCAGTGACTACTTTAATATGACAGAGCCCCTGGTGCAGCACACTCAATCTTCCACTGCTGAAGCTGGATAACTATTTTCAGGAGCCCTGCTGAGATGCCAAGCTTGACATGTCCATACCATTTTATGAAAAAAGTATCTTGACACCATGGCTTACATCCCAACCCTGCACACTGTGTTGACAGGAGAAGCATATGAATGGAATTTTTTTCGTCTCTTTCTAGATGGATGCTCACCTGGGATGTCCACAGCCACTCAGCTTCCCTCAGAGGTGCCAGGATGTCCTCTAATGGCTACAGGCACAGTGTGGGCTCCAGCGAGGTGTGCACCCCCAGCCAGATGTGTGCTGTCTGGAGAGGGGGCTTGGCAAGCCCCGAGAGTGGAGATGAGACCCTCTGAAATCACAAGTCATAAGACAGAACGGGGCAGGAGGACTGGGTCCATTCTGTGAAAACCAGGCATAGGCTGGGACAGACAAATTAGAGGAAAATGTTCTCAGAGCTGCAGTGTGACTTGGCTATCTGCCACATGGATTCCCACACAAAAAGGGACATTTTTGGTTCATCAGTTACGTGGACTTGTATGCAAGGGCTTGCTGTCCAAGCAGTGTGCTGCCTTCCCAGGAACATAGGACTAGCCACATGAAGGGACAAGGCCAGCCCTGTCTTTGGGCTAGACCTGTTGTGTTCAGAGACAAAGCAGCAGTAGCAAGAAAATGTCGAATTATACATAAACAGGACTTAGAGAAGAAGCCCCAAAACTGTTATACGTGAAAGGAAAAAAAATCCCAATAACAACAGAAAACAATTTTTTATTGCAAGGACTCTTTCCTTAGAGTAGCAATCCTGTCTTGAAGGCTGTGAGGAAGAAGACTGTGTGTGTTTTTGGCTGCCCTGCATGGCTCTGCAGACCAGGTGATCTCACCAGGTCATTTTTATGATGATCTGCGGTCTGTCCTCAAGGTACATTTATGCACTCGTTTTTCCTTCAGCAGAGTTATGACTACATAAACTGAGGGCAGAAATGAGCCCATCTGAAGTGAGTCAAAGCAGAAGAAACTCGTTTCCCCTTTGGGCATGATGGTAAATAGATCTGTCAACCTGATGTTTATGGTGGTGCTGTACAAGAAAAGCATTCCTTCACCTCATGGCTAATGCCTGCCCATATGTTTATAAATGCCCTTTGGCTTGGGCAGGTTAAATGCTCAGAGTCCAAATATAATAAAAGTCCACATTTCACTGATACTGTACCCAGTGCCCCCTCATCTCATTTCAGTTATAATAATGATATTTCTTGTTGTAATTCTGTTATATCAGGATGGTCTTCCTGATAATTTTCCTCTGTTTTCCTCATAAGACACGATCTACGTTACCAGCATGTTATGAAAATCAAAGGAGATGTAAATGCTTCTAATGCTGGCATGTCTGCTTTAGTATTATAAGCTACAAGTAAAACACCTGAGCGAAAAGCAGAATTAAAATGCACAGAAAATTCAGTTTCTGCTGGAGTCTTAAATCAGTCCAGACGCAGCTGACACCTTTCACAGCCTTTTCTGTGGTTCTGGGTATTGATGTGAACTAGAACACTTAGGTCTTGTTTATTGGTGACTGTGCAATTATGCTGGTATAAACAATGATATGTATAGCCCTGGTACAAAACATACACAAGTTGAAAGATAAACAGCTTTTGTAAATTATAAACACCTCTAACTGAAATAATTTTATCACTGGCCATGGTACTCAATTCTATATTTCACTCCAGCAAAGGGACTGGAGAAGTTCAATGAAAGCTATTTGAGTAGACAGTGATTACATTACTCTAAATACAGAAATACTGAATTTTATGCATTGAAGTGACTGGAGCTCCAGAAGCTGCTACTATTGTAAAATACAGAGACAAAATGTACAGAGCACTTAGGGGTTGTCTGGGGGAAACCTCATGATTGCAGATAAATTCTATCAATATATCTGCCAGAAAGGCTGCTCTGCACTAAGGAACTCAATTAACATGATTTGTGTCTAAGATTTATTTTTGTCAAGCCACCTATTACACGTTTTATGTGTGTTGCTTCCCCTCAGCCAGGGAGGGCAATTACACTTCTGACATCATCCTCATCATGTTTCTCCACTTGCTAAAATGATTCAGATTGATTTAAATAGAACTAGTATGATTTACAATTTCCTTTTGCTTTTCTTTTCCTTTTTAATAGCCCTCATAATTTACAGTCTGTCGTTATGGTTTGTAGCAGTGTGTGCTGCATGACAACCTGCTTTGGTCTTTCCTTAGCTGGGCAGTGTTAGATGGCCCCACCACAGAGGTGAGGGTGGGACTGAGGTTTTGGAATATGCCTCCAAAGAGTAGGGTTGTGCTGCAGCAGCACCACCTTTAGCCAGAGAAACCCCACAGATGAGCAGGAAGAGGCATTCTGGTAACACCCACAGAAAACACAAGTTATTCACACCCAGCAGCAACGGCATTGAAGACCATTGTGACCATTTCTTCAGGTGTTGCCTGGACTGGTTCTTGTTTCATATCCCCAGATCTGTGACTGTGCATCTGGAGCTGCCCTGCTCCAACCTTTCTTGGATTTAGTGCACAGTAATGATCATAGCAGGATCAGTCCACAGAAAAGTGAACTCCCTCCTCCTACATAATGCTGTTTTAAGTGTATGCACTGCATACCTACATCAGACCTTTTATTCAGAGCATCACACTTCAGTGTGATGTATGCTCCTGTATGACTGTAGAGGTCAGGGGCTGGTGGGAATCCTTTATGATCTCTGCAGACAAACTATGGAGCAGGGCTAATCATTTGGATCTTATGGGAAATGGCCCATCTGTGAGACCACAGCAAGCTGATGGGTTACTGTGATTTGAGTCATCTCCCAACAGTACAGCTTATGCAGCCTTGAAAATCAACATTCCTTTTGTAGACATTGCTCAATACCTCTTCCAACAGAATTCATCACCTTTCTTCCTCTGAACATCTTCCTTCCATACTGTCTCTCTGAAGAAAAGCCTTTTTTTTTTCTTGTATCTCAGAAAGGTTATCAAAATACTACATGTTCTTCCCAAGTCAATTCTTCATGAAGGAAAACAGAAAACTTGAGCTGATGTTCTACAACTGTGCTCTGGAAAATCAGCAGGAACTTCAAACTTAAATCAAGCAAATTAGGTAAAGTCAGACTGTTGAATATAACCCAGTGGGATACATCAAGTTGTCATTTAGTACACCAATAAAAGTTTACCATAATGAAAAAAACTTGTGGGTGTCATAAAATACAAACAATTCACACTTTAGACTTCACTTGAAGATGCCATTGAAGAGGTATTCACCTCTTTCCTTCATGTCTTGTTGCTTAAGTGGGAGACCCTCATGTAAAAATTCCTGCCTCATGTTTAAACTTTACTTGTTGGTTTAAGTGAGTCAAATTACAGCATTTCTGTTGAGCCTTGTCATTCTAAAAACTTCTGCATTTTCTCTTAACCAAGGTACCTAAGCAGTGCAATGCTCTGGTGTGTTAATTTTCTTTTTGAGATGCTAAAAAGAAAGAAGTTAGGGTTAACTCAGGTTTTCCTTATTTCAGATTTTTTGGGGGATTTTTTTTTCAATTCTTTACAATTTCTCTGGTCCACTCTCTCTAGTTTTTATCAGTCTGTTTCAAATGAGCCATGCCAGACTGGTTCACTGGGCCCTTAGCTCTTGGCCCCAGATTGCTCCTAACTAGCTGACTCTGTCCCTGGCCATGGTGTGTTCTCTTTGTTCTTACTTGGATGTCCTTTCATGTGGCTGGGCCAAAGCAAATCAAATATTACAATAAGGCCTTTCAACAGAACTGCTATTAATATGTATTACAGCAGTGCCTGGAGTAGCCAGTTCAGATGGAGACTGTATGTGTTTCTAGTTAGACACTGTCTCTCTCCTGAACAATCCCTGGGTAAAATCTGCCACACTCCCACACTCCCCTGGAGTATCTCGCTGCTCACAATCATTTGCTCTGTTGAATTCAGTGGTACCATCCATGCATCAAACATAATTTTTCACAAATGGCAGCAGCACCAGTCTGTTAAAGTTCAGAATTACCCTCTTCCCTGGACACATGATATTTCTTGAATTCATTATGAAAGATAAGGTGAAAGGAATATTACAAAGATCTGTAGAGCTGCTTTCAAATCCCTTCTGAGAATTCTATTTCTCCTACAAGGAAAGTAACAGACACTTTAAAACTAGGATTTAGGAATGCCACTTCATTAAACTGGTAGATGAGGACATATAGTATGTCCATTTGTGATTAGTGTACTTCAAAGGATTCAACTGATAATGCATAAATTAACTGATTAAAAACTTTATTGGAAGACTAATAAAATCAGAATGAGACCTGGCTGTTCAATTTCAGCTTTATCAAATTCCATTATTAATGAGTTCTGGCTATTACTGTGGTCATATCACTGTGTGAGGGCTTGGTGACCTATCACAGCAAGATCACAGAGCATCCTGTGTGACCCTCTAACATATACTTCCATTGTCTCCACATTAAATCTAAATCAAAATGGGCAGATAATGGTGAGGATAAATGAGCCATCAAGTTTCATTTACTCTCATTTTTAGAATAGGTTCAGGGCTTCAGTGAGTATTGTAGAATTTCAAACTTGTTATTAACCCAGAGCTTTATAAAATGAATATATAGATTAATATTACAGATAGACCAAACAGTAAATACAGAACAAGTGCTTGCCTGTTTTAATACACTGGCACATTAGGTCTTCCTTTTACAGACTTACTCAGCTGCAGGTAAGGTTGGAACATCTAGATTTATTAGCCTAAAAAAACCCAGTTGCTTTGTGTTTTGTCCTTCTTTTTTAATCCACAAAAAGGCCCAATTTTTATGCAGATTTTTTTTAAAACTATAGCTTCAAGCAGAATCAGCTTCATTCTTTATCAGATGAAATGGGCTGCTGTGCCACTACATGCTTCAGGGATTCATTCAGAGGCAGAAGATGGGGATGCCAAAGCCCCTACAACGCAGACAACAGTAGCCCTCAGCCACTCTGATCTTCAGGAGCAAAGCCAGAAGGTTCAGACCCACATCTCTTCACCCACCCGGTGGGAAGACCCTGCTTTTCCCTATGGAGCTGTCCTACTTTGCAGCGCAGACTAAAAGATCGAAGGACACAGTAACTGAGCATAGCTGCAGTCCAAGGATTAAGGGATTCACCCAGAAGGGAAGAAAACTGGTTTAATCTCTTCTTCAAGGGCTGTTTTCTGCTGATGAATGCAAAACAGGTAACCTGCCTGTGGAACAAGAACTGGCATGAAAGTACCCCTCTTTATGCAGGCATAAGCTTTGATGGGGCTGGGGGAGTGAGGATTCCTAAAGCGAGGTCCCTTTGGAACTGCTGGGCACTGTGAGCTCTGAATGCAAGGCTGATGGACAGTCATAATTTCAGCACTGGTTGCAACAACAAGCCAGAGCCCTGGGATTTTCAAGAGTTTTAGGATGAAAGCAGCTATGTGAAGTCAAACCACTGTGCAATAAAGCATCACTTTAATCCATTAACTCTCCATTATGGGCTAAGTATGTTTCTTAATTACCACGGGTGACTTTGGAGCATAGCTTAACCACATGATTCCCACTAATAGGAATGAAAAGTTTATTGTTGCATCCTAGACTTTGCCTAATATTTTAATTTCACCCTCAGAGCTGTGCCTGCAGGCAGCAGTCAGATGAAATCCATTTAAAGAAAAATGTGTTTAGCGTTAGCATTCAGGATTTAGAGCACATAGCTTGATCCTCTTTATTTGTAATTCCCTGTTCAGGCATTTCCCTTCAATGCTGTGAGAGCATCTTGAGCTCTGAAAAGGCCAGGCTGAAGGATAATATGTGGTGCAATTAAGGCAGAGTTGCTTTTCCTGAAGTTAAGGAATGTGAACAAAAGGCTTCCTGGGCCTGTCCAGTTTTTAAAATCAATTGTGTCACACAGGGAACAGGAGGCAAGGAACAGACAGGGCTTTGGCCTTTTTCTCATCCCTTGGACTGCCTCCAGTTCACAAGCTACAATCTCAGCTCTCCGATGATTTCTGTTCAGCTGCAGGGAGCTGCCACATCCCTGCCCCCGCTGGCAGCCCCCTCAAGGGCATTGCAACAGCTGAGAATAAAAGGAATGCAGCAGCTCAGGTCACCTTTCTCTCATCCCTGCTTCAAAACACTCTTCCAGAAAAGAAAGCCATGGTTGGTTCTGGTAGTGCCACACCCTTCAGCAAGTCTCCTCCAATTCACAATAACCAAGGTTGTAGGGAAGACTTTAGAGGTGTCAGTGCAGAGCAAACAGTTGGCACCTTAGAAGCTGAGGCTCTTGATTTGGAAAGCTGTCTCTGCCAGTGGGAAATGGGTTAGAAAAACTGCTCCTCTCTCCATTTCAGCCCCTTCCTTTCCACCCACATGCTGCAGCTCATGCTCCCCTCAGTTGTGCCAAGGCAGCTGCTTTGGGGACTGCTGCAAACAGGATCGCTTTGACTATCTCAGTTTAAAAATAAACCTTTTTTTTCCTATTATTCTTTAGCTTAAACGATGTCACTAATCCACTCTGCAGTCCAGCCACAGAAGTTGGTGCATTGCTCAGTGGAGGGGACAGAGAGACACAGTGCTGGGAAACAAAATTGTGGCTGAGGAACTCTTTCATTGTAACACAGCCCAGTCCTCCCACCAGGTTCCTATAGCATGACCTGGATATTCTGTTTTATATGGAGCTCCTTGGTGATTAATATTGAGCTGTACAGTACTTGGTCAGGCAGCAGTAGAAATTTATGCCCAGTGAAACATGGACACACCATTATACTGAATTTAGGAAATAATGTACCATGGACTGTTTTATCTTTAAATATTTACACAAACCTTATCTTACGGGAAGCAAAGCACCTTTCCTGCAGAGACTGCAAAGACAAAGCTACCTCATCCACACTCCCAATTATCTTGAATTAAGTTCAATAAGTAGATTTTGGCATGTAAATCAAGCCCATATTTTGAAAAAGAGTTCTAGCATGTTTGAAGGAAACCCCGCAGTTTTTGGATTTCTCAGTGATGAAAACAGGTGTGACTCAAAGCAATGAAGGGAAACTAACGAACAAAAAATTTACACTAAATAAAAACAGAAAGAAGTGCTGGATTCTGCACAATCTTGCATGAGAAATAGCCTACATTTCCTATATTCTAGAAAGATTGGACTGAATAATCAAACTACAGCACAGGAAATAATTTTTCATAGGTGAGACAGGCACAGAGATAAACTTACTGCTCTTTATCCCTGTCTACTCTCCATGAATCTGAAAATGATTAATGGATTTATTTCCCACTGAATATGTAAAATCAAGCACCTTTTAACCAGTCACAATGTAACTGATGTTATGAAATACTTTATTCAGCTCAGTTAACCTGCTCATATAAATAAGACAACAGACATCAACCACAGGATGGCCATTTTCTGACTGGCCTGTAAATGTCACTGTAGCCACAGTCTTGGCACTGTCTGAGCCAAGGCAAATTGATACGTTGCATCTACAGTACAACCTTCACCACACAGTTTTTATACTGATTTTAACTATTTTGACTCAAGGTGTGGCTTACCTTGAGGAAGTTCAATGAACTGCCCCGGGGCAGATGCTTGAACCGCCACTTGTGGCTACCTTAAGGAGTGTGGGTTATATGGCTCCAGCCAACCCAAGCAAGTGGCTGACTGTCTAAATACTACCTAAGTTACTACTGATCTCAACCCAAATTTTCTCTGCCTTTTTTCAGCAGGGGGTCCTGAGCTTGGTTGATTTACTCTTTTGAGTTGGACAACAGCATGAAGAAGAACATTAACAGACAGCTCTGAGCACTGCATTTAAAGAGGAGAGGAACTTGTTAAAATGGAGGTTTACACTTTGACAAGTCAGACAAAAGCCTCAGCCACCACCTGCATTTCTCCATTTAGTCAATTTCCTTTTTTTTTTTTTTNAAGCACTTTCCCAAAATGACACCAAGACTTATATTATTAAACTGCAGAAAGATGAGTGTTGCCTACCAGATATGCTCTCTTTCCTTTGGGTCCTCTCTGCAAATGAGCATTCCAGACCTTGTATTGCTTCAGAGATACCTCCATTAACAGTAAAAGGGATACTAGAAATACAAATGAGGAATTCTGGTTCTCCCTGCTGGGGTCAGGTACATTATTTTTAAGCCTTTAGCATAATGAAAGCACCAGATTTGGAAGATCTGAGTGTTGCTTGTTGAGTTTGTCTTTAAAACTCTCCATAAGACAGGGAAATACTATTCTTACTTTGCAAGCTGGGTGTTGTTTTTTTTTTGTTTTTTTTTTTTTTTTTCCTAATTACACCATGGTCAACTCAGAAAAGTATTTATTTGTTATTTACCTAAGGATGTTCCTCTTTAGTCCATCTGAATTTTGCTTGAACTTCTTCCCCCTGAAACCCAATATTGATAAGGCTGACATCATGAGGTAGTTTAACATCCTTGTGACCAAAACAGAATTTCCCACACATTTTGACTAGATAAACAGTCTAACTTTGGAGGGATCAACATTTCCTGCAAACACCCCATTTTTATATTTGAATGGCTTTAGCTGAGAACAGACAATGCCAACAAGCTGTGCCAGGTGAGGTGAGGTAAGAGAGACAGGTGACCTCATTTCTTTCCCACCTGCCAGTAGTATCAATGCCTCATTATTCCTCTGCTAATTTATGGGGATTTGTGTATTTGCCCTTCCCCTGTCGGACAATATTAGTACTGAATCTCTATTTGTACCACCTCTTCTTTTCTGAAGTGGACAAAGTCTATTAGCTGGCCTTTAAGAAGAATGGGCATTATGAAGGAGTGGGCACACTGAGGAGTGGCGTGCGGGACGTGCGGGGGGGATCGCAGGCTTCCCTGGCCGCGGGTGCGAGGGCCGGGCATGCAAGAATGCCGGGCGGGAATGCCGGGCAGGAGCGCCGGCCCGGGGCGCTGCACGGGAGGAG
>WEIU01010201.1:62674-77241 GCA_013389925.1 Aegithalos caudatus
ATGTACACACCTATTATACTATATATATACACACTATATATATATACAGTTGTTATACTATATATATACACCTATATATACCTCATCCCCTCCCATTCAACAACAGACTGAAGTTATTCCAAACAGCCTGTTAAATTGGGGAATGACAACAAAAGCAGAAGTATTCTATGATATCACCTGATTTTCTTCCAGGAGCCAGAAAATTCATTTCTTGCTAATTGGATTGCACTGAGAGCAAATGTGATCCCCTCCTCAAGACTTAAAAACCTTAAAGAAAACCTCAATGATATTTTGATAATGCTCTTTTGCAAGTTGTTTTTATGCTTGGGTTTTGTTTTTTTTATAGGCACTGTCTAATTATCTCGGAATAATCCTATGAACATCAAACATTCTGCAGCTACAATCAGCTTATTTTCAACTGCAATTAAATCCTTGCACAATGCTCCCTTTTACAAGCTTTTTGATTAGGTTAGTACTTCTCATAAATAAAATCAGTAACGCTGGCACAGTTTCTGCTCTCAGGATCCCAGTGCATTTTACTGCACAGATCTATTAGATCGCCTAAGTCAATTGACCTGTACAAATTAGGTCTTGTTAAAAACAGAACAGAAAGCCTCTTGGGGGCGTTCATTACCTTTTTTCCTGGGAAAGCAGTAATTGGAAATTCTATTTTAAATAGGTAACTGGTTCAGTTTCACATCCAAACATTAATTTCTCCTTTCAATGCTATAAGTGCCTAAAATGCTTTAATTAGCAGCACCTTAAATCTAGCACATTCTTTCTCATCTATTAGCAGGTATTTCACTGCTGCTAAGCAATACTGAGAATGGATAGGGGGACTTTGCACTCCATAGGAAGAAGCCCAGGTTGCTGCCAGTGCCTCTGTTACTAATTATTCCCAATGATTTGCTTCATTCAGGATATCAGTTGAAAATGTGAACTATTTGGTACTGCAGCATGGATTTTGTTCCCATGGAGCCTGTGAGCCTTTCAGTGTTTGGCCATCAGCTGACAGGGATACACCAGCAGGTCTCAAGGTGGCCTGAGCTGCCTGTCACAGAGCCATATAAGCTGGGGTGTTCCACAGGGTATGAGGTCGGGATATGAGGTGACATTTTCACAGGCAAGGCAGCCACAAAGTTGGTCTCTTTTATCGCAATATATGCCAGCTTCATTCCCTGAAATCTTGGTCTGCTGTGGTAGGCTCACCACTGCAGAAGTACCAAAAAAACAGGAAGCCATGGCCAGGAGTGGGGTCACCAAACCACCTTGGCAGCACCCCACAGAACATTATTTCATTCAGCACAGCCAGATTCCAACCCAGGGTTTAAATGCCATGAAGGCAGAGTGACGTGACTCTTCTGTATGCTCCCACGTCATTAGCTTTTATTAAGAGTAACCAGAATATCAAAGAAAGAAAACAAATATAAATAATTTAAATAGAGAATATAAAGTGAATAGGAAAAAAAAATAGCGAAAAGAGGATGTAACAAACACTGTATGCCTAAAAAACAAGAACAAACCCTGCATTTACTTGTGGTATTTAATTAGAGAAACAAAAAATTCCACCGATTTCACTGAGAGCAGAATCATGCCTTGGCTTGAAGCCTGTGAGTTTGCAAAAAAGGATACCTATATTTCCAATTTTAAATAACCCTTCCATACTGAAAATTCACTACCACTCATCTCCCAGGGCTTCATCCAACTTTGAGGACTTAAATGGTCATAACAAAACTCAGTAACTTCTCTCTTTACAGCTAAGTTAAGTCTTTAGTCTCATTTACAAATATTAAGATCTCAGCATGCAAAGTAGCTCACTGATTTTCTTTGAGGAGTCTGTGGACTATTTTAGCCTTGAAAGGTAGCTAAGAAAAGCAATGATATGGACAACAACTTCCATTCACAGAAATGTACTCCTCCTTTGAATAAAGCGTAGGATGCCTACACATCAGAAGAGTTCAAAAGCACTGCAGACATAATCAGGAAAAAAACCCCAAAACCCAGAACTGGAACAAGAGAGAGAAGAAAAGATGTATTGTGGAGAGCGACATCTGTCCTAACAGGTGAGCATTATAAAGAAGACAGAACAGAAGGATATAATCAAACAGGTTCTACCACTGGATTTCACCAAATTCATTGCTAATGTTTGAACATTCAGTGCCAGATTCTACCCCCTCAGGTAATCGAGGATGTCTGCTGTCCCTTCCCTGTTCAGTCATTAACACACCAGAGGTCAGTGCATCACTGACAGAGGATTTCATGGCAAGAATGGTTTAACTACGTATGTTCAAAGCAAGGTCTGCCTCCTTTTTTGTGAATGCCCTGACAGCAAAGCTACATACTCAAATTGTTTGGGTTTGAGGTTCTCAATGAATTCTTGTTTCACATTACATCTTTATTCAGAAGGAGACTGAGCACAGGCAGGTCACAGCAACCCAAACCCTAATGTAGAAGATGCTAAGCACAAGTGTGTGACACCTCTCACAAGGAGGAAGCAACTGCACCCACCAAGCCCACAGTCTTCTCAGCCAGAACCTCAGTCAGCCCCTTTCCGAGCTCTTTGCCTCCCTGAAACTGAAAGTTAATGTTTTCTTCAAATCCCAGAAAGAGGGGGGAGGAAAGAAAAAAAATATAGCAAAACTGAATTATTAACATTCGTTAATTGGGAAAAAAAAAAGTATAGCTGCTGCTCCTGTTTTCAGCTGCTCAGATGGGCAATGTGAAATTAAAAGGATTCTTCCCAGGTGTCAGTTAGCTGGGAATTCGTTCCAAGGCTTCAGGTACTGACACAAACCCACTTATGGTTAATGTATTCAGTAAGTTGGTTGCAGTAGATTTATGAGAACTGATAAAAATACTGCAAATGCAACAGTTTTTGTTTTCATACAGCTGATGGCAGTCCTACCAACGGTCCAGAAAAGTTGCCCCTCCCTTCAACCTTGCCTCTTCCAAAATGTGGAGTTCTTGGTAGCTGCTACGAGATCATTCTGTTATTATCATACATTGTTAGGTGTCAAAGATAACCACACCCTGCAGAGTGAGGTGGTGCCCTGTCCTCTCCCTTCCTGCTAAATAGCTCCCATTATCTAATGCAGTAATTTACATTTATTATGAAGTGATTTTCAAGAATCATGTGAAAACTTTGGCAAACTAGATGGACAACAAAGGCTGGGGCAAGGAGTGACTTCTTATAAACCTCATATAGTTAAACAAGGCCAAGTGCAAGGTCCAAATGCTTGGTAAGGGCAAGCCCTAGTACCAACACAGACTGGGGGATGGATGGATTGAATGCAGCCCTGAGGAAAAGGACTTGAAGCAGATGGCAGATGAAAAATTGGACATGACTCAGCAATGTGCACTCTGTATCCTGAGCTGCAACAAAAGCAGTGTGGCCACCAGGGTAAGGGAGGGGACTCAGCCCCTCTGCTCTGCTCTGGTGGGACGCCATCGGGAGTGCTGCATCCAGCTCTGGTGTCCTCAGAACAAGAAAGACATGGACCTCTTAGAGTGGCTCCAGAGGAGGGACACAAAGAAGCTTAAAGGACTGGGGAACCTCTCCTATGAAGACAGGCTGACAGAATTGTGGTTGTTCAGTCTGGAGAGGGAAGACCTTAGAGTACCTTTCAGCACCTAAAAGGGGCTACAGGAGAGCTGGTGAGGGACTTTTAACAAGGACATGCAGTGATCAGACAAGGGGAATGGCTTCAAACTGAAAGAGGGAAGGTATAGATTAGATATTAAGAAGAAATTCTTTAATTTGAGGGTCTTGAGGCACTGGCACAGATTGCCCAGAAAAACGGTGAATGCCCCATCTCTGTGTTCAAGACCAGATTGGATGGGGCTCTGAGCAACCTGATCTGGTGAAAAATGTCCCTGCTCACGTTAAGGGGGTTAGACTGGATGATTTTTAAAGCTTCTGACCTCAACCATTCTGTGATTCTATGAAATGCTACCAGTAGCTGAAGCTCCAAGTAATTCACACACTCTGTGTTAAATGCTCTTGAAATAACACAATCTGAAGTCCTCATTCACAAAGCCTTTTTCCCCATGTAGTTTTGTAGTGTTACAACCACTATAGGTCTGCTTTTCTCAGTCTACCTGTACATGTGTCAAGCTGGTGTAACTACGGAGAGACCCAGACTGCAAGACAAATATTTTGAATAAGTATCAGCTACTCCTCAACAATTTTTTTTTGCACGTTGCCCAGCCCACATAAGATGAAACTCATCCCAAGTCTGACTGCTGGGTGATGTTGTGAAATGAAAAGATGATTTGGTTTGGCTTTTGGCCATTTGCATAGATATTATTAATGAGAGTTTGGATCCATTTAAATTCTGTTTTCAGCAGACTCCAGAGCCAGGATAAACTCTATACTTTGTGCACCAGTGAAGCTCAGTAACAAGCCTGTACTTGAAAACAACTTCAAACTCAAACTCATCTAGCAACCTGGGCACACCCAGTGTTTTAATCTTCTAAATTCTGCCACACACCACCCACTGTGGATTTACAAATTGGTGTCTAATTGACAAATAACTAAGCAGACACCTAAATTCTCTTTTCTGTGTTGTGAAAGAAGAAACTGCCTTTCTCATAACCAGTTGCCCTACATCTTAAATGCACTGGAGATTTTATCTGGACTAAAAGACTTTGCCAACTGAAGTCCTGCTAGCACAGGTTTCTGCTGGTGGTTTTGAAAAGCTGCCCAGAAAAGTGCCTCAAAACAACCATAAAGAATGGTGGGAGATATTACAGTGATGTCTAACAAGACTCAGACCATTTAACACGCTGAGTGAAAATACACACTAGGGCAGGCTAGCATGAAACCTTATTTCTTAGGTTCTTCAATTGAGTTTGTTCTAGGTCAGTAGTTAAACAGTTCTGAAATTTTTAGGCTTTGAAATAGGTGGTGTGTGCTGAGATCTCATTTTGTTGGTATAAGCTGCACACACAGTTGAAAATTTTTTTCAGTAACATTTCAGAAAAGTTTTTCAGCTATAAAGCTGACCTGAAAACCAGATGGTTTTAATATCTTGGAGAAGTAATGTAGCCTCATGCAGGGATATTAGAAACAGCTGATATTCTCATTTATGCAGTAAAAGAAAAAAGAATTTGATGTGGTACTATGTACAGTAGTACCTAATATGCTCTCTCAATAATATTAAATTAAAATTATGACATTTCCTGTCATTCTTTTTCCTTCAACAAAAATCAACTAATTTGTTAGCAGAAGTGCCATGATTTCATGGAAATGTTTTTGTTTCAAGAGAGGACTCCTCTGAGACAATATGCATATGGAAAGTCACTCTGACCTGATCAAATTAGCAACAGAATTGTATCTATATTTCAGGGCGGATTATATACATATTTAAGGAAGAAAAGCAGAAGCCTACTGTAGGTAAATATTTATCCAGTCACATTTAGCTTTGAATTTAAAACAAAGTGTCAGTGATACACAAACAAAGAGTGATGTAGTGTTTACAGGGACTGTGACAATTTTGAGTTACATTTCAGCATTCCAATGGATCTAATGGGGTTAAACAAGAGTCAACACTAAGGTGACAGTTATAAACTATGGCATGGAAGAAGCAGTTAAGCAACAAGAGCCCAGGCACTGCAATTCTTAACACAAGTGTGGCTGCTGCAAAGGCTGTTTGCTATACCCCCCTATATCTTTTCTTTTCCAGAGCACATGAACAAGGTTTGCAACATGGTACCTGGTGTCAATGCCCTGCCAAGATTGACTTCAGTATCTGAGCCCTGAGAAGACAATCATTTCCATGAAATACTGCAAAATCTCAGCTCTTACTGAGAGCAGTGGGACTAAGAAGCTAAAGAGAACTGCAAGGCCAGATTTCTCAAGCATCCCTTCCAGGTCTTGGGCAGCTGAAGAATATCCTGCAGTTCATCCTGCAGGCATGGCTGGAGCTTCAATAACAGGCACACAGCACCTGAGAGATATCCCTAGCAAGATTTTCTCATTCATTTGAGTTAATTTATGCCCTTGGAGGACATGGTTACACAGGCATTGTTTTGAATGGCAATAGTGCCCCATGGAGCTCCCATTCCCCTTGCAAATTCTCAGGCCTGTGTTATCCCTTTACTGAGCCAAATCAGATATGTGTGTGTGTGTGTGTGTGTGTGTGTGTGTGTGTGTGTGTGTGTGTGTGTGCAGCTGCAAGGTAAACTGATCTGGCTGGAAAACAAACTATTTTTTTCTCAATCATCCCAACCTGTCCCGGTTCCACCACTTGATTCACAACCTCACTGTGCAAGCTGCTACAAGGATGGTTTGGGGAGGCAATGGGAACAAGAAGCCATGAGCAGAGCATTAGAAAGCAAGCCCATTAACCATCTTAGGCAGCACTACCACCAAATGTGAAACCAGGGTCTGCCACTGTATGTGTTGCAAAGAAATGAAGGGAGCCACAATAGTGTGCAAACAAGTACTGGCTTACAAACATTTGGCACAGACTTGCCCCTGTGCAGGACACTTTAGGCCACACCCTAAATCCCTCATAGCTGTTATAGAAGTCCTGGGAGACACAAGGAAAAGTGCGAGGAAATAAGAGCTGTAACTAAACTCAGTGAAGTTAGGTCACCATGTAAGAGATTTTAGGAAGGGAAGTTCTCATTATGTATCTTGCTAAGGAGAGAAACAGCATAAATCATGTACCTCACATGTGGCTTGCAATTAGCTTCATCTGTGCATGACAAGCCAGGCCAGCCTGACTTCTAGTTTAGCAATTAGTAAAATGTTTTAAACAGAGTATACACTCTTTGAAGTCCGGAGTTTGGACCCTTATTTAGGTGCCTACAGGGCAGGTTTATGATCTCTTCTGGCTGTTTCCTCTTAGGAGGAACTGAATCTCATCCTAAATGTGCATAAGAGCCAGCCTGGCTGAGGACGATTGGCTCAGAGGCAGGGATGGAGGTGTTGTGTGAAACGTGTGGCTCCTCACCTGGGAGATACAGTCAGTGTTGAGGGCCCCCAGATCAGTGCCATGGGGTGGGTAACAGCTGCTGATATGACAACATGCAACTGAGAAAAGTGTGAATGAACAGAATCCCCAAATACACCTGCAAAGGCATTTGCCCCAAAGCAGGTCACGCTAAAGAGGAAAATAACAATAATGAAGTTTGCTTAGGAGATGGCCATCGTCTGGATTAAATAGTAACCAGGAAATTACCAAGGGACTTTTCAAGTAAAACAAAAAAGAAGTCAGCTTCAAAAGAAGTCTAAACAAAGCATTAAACTTCATGATGAGGGAAGAGAAACCTGGCCTGACAACACGAGGCATCGTGCCATGAGTTATGGGTGCCTGTAGCTCTGTGCACCTGGGAGGGGCCGAAATTTTGGGGAGTTCTCATAGTAGGGTGTTCAAGCATTTGTCAGTGTTTGTTAACATTCTTATTTATCTGTTGTAATACTGGTATAGATTTCATACATGTAGCACGCTGACCACCATGTGATTATGTGGCATTAATAAATTAGTGACCAATTATTAATGAATCCCTGTGATTAAAACCACATGGGTGGAGCAGTTTCTCCCTGTGATGGGAACCAGCAAATCCTACCCTTGTCCCATTGGCAAAAATACAGACTGGAGTGGAAGTAAAGCTGAAAAACTTTTATGCCAGTGTATTCATGCAGTTTATCTCTGAGACTTTTCTTTTGGAATTCTGAATTCCTTGACAATTCTGGATTTTTTTTCTACTCTTTCTCCAGCAGAATTTCATAGTGATTAATGGCAGGCACATATCAATTATCCTAGAGCATATAAAAGTGTCTATGTGGTAAGAATTTATCTCTGTAACAATACTTTTCTACTGTACACCACTCCCCCATATTTGAAAAATATATTTTAGGCCTGCTTGAAAGTTTTGATATACTTCCACATGTAGGAAAGTATCAGTGTAAGAGGTGAACTTCACTAAATGTGTTTCTTTTGTCTCACATCAAAACATAATTTTCTCCACCATTACTAAATTTGGTGACAGTCAGAAGACAGTTTTTCCATGCCTAGTTAGGACTACAAAGTTTAAGCATTTTACGACTCATTTTTTAAACCAGCACTTCACCAAGAAATATAAAAGAATTCCAAGTATGTGGACATGCCCATTTCATCTGTGTTTACAACAGAAAACCTTTCATAAATACAAAGTAATTTAAAACAAGCACTCTTGGTTTAGACTGGGTTTTTTTTTGACTCATTGATACCAGATCTGTGCTACAGCATCACCTAAGAGTATAAATCTCATCCATATGAAGTCCCAGCCCACCATACCACTTCTGTAATGTTAAAGAATAGGACATAGTGTTTACACCCATGCTATGGTCCCTGGGCTCTGACAGATGATACCTGATCCACTGTAAAATATGCTCGGGCAAAATTATCTCTGCAAAACATGTATTACACTTCAGCTGGCATTATGAGTTTGTATGGCTGTGTGTCAAATAACTGCAGTGGTTTTGATCCTGTACTTTGTGCCCTAGGACCCAGCCTTTCATCATGTGGAACCATGGCCTTGGATGGTTCCATTGTTCAGGCTCCATGAACTGGGCCCCCACCCTCAAAAAGATGAAGGGCTTTTTGTGTTCATGAAAGCCAGCCTGTTCTTTACCACTGCATCATCTGGTCTAATAAAAGATATTACTTCTCACTGTAGGCATTGCTTCTCACTTGTAACCACTTGACAGTGCAAAAGTTTCCCACCCAGACATGACATTTCTGTATTCTCTCCTATCACCAGAATAGTATGTGAGCAAAAAATGACCATTATATAAATGAGATTCTATCACAACAAGGAAACTTCCTCAGGAAGGAGCCTTCAACTGGATTGCTCCCATTGTGTTTGTCTAGGTGGAGAGCTGTGCCTCCTTATATTCCTCATGATTTCCAGGGAACCCTGTGAGCTCGAACCCTGATGCTGTTTCAAAAATAAGACTTCTGAGTCTTCCTGCACTACAAACACATGTGATACTGTTTGAAGAATCAGTCTAATTAAACAAATGCACAACTGTCCTGGAGAGAAAGTTGAACTGCTTTTATTGAAAAAAAACTGCAAGATTTGTTTATTTAAAAAAATTTAGCATGGCAAATACTGAAAAGCAGAAGTTCATAAAATAACCTTGCACATGGATTGGTTCATGCTACAGTTGAAAGGACGTGGGATGTGTAAATAGCAGAACTCCTGTTTAAAATTGGAAGGCAGAAGTAAGTGAATGTGTAGTCATCTGTTTCAAAGATGCTGAACTGCAAACATCTGCATTTCCATCAACAGTGTTAACGGTGATAAAATGTACCCGCTCTAAGTATGTTGACATCACTTGTGAACACAGAATGCTTGGAGGAAAAAAAGTATATTTTTGTTGAACTGGTACACATTTTGTGTACCTTTCTATGTAGATAATGACCTAGAAGCTTGATGACAGAGGCAAGAGCAAAATATCTTGAAGCAACTGAAAATATTATGCAGTTTATATTATTTGTCTCAGTTTTGCTGCTCAATCACTCAGCAGTCATTTTTTTTCCATGGTGTTTTCATACATTTCATTTTCACAACAAACAGCAGATGTCACCAGGACTTATCTTAGAAATCGATGTAAGCAGCAGGCTTACAGGCTGAATGTCTCAGGCATGAGAAGACACTACAGCATGCTCTTCAGCATTACAATATGAAAGCTTTTGAGGGTCTGTCCCTGACAAAATGGACCCTCTAACATTTCTCAGGGTAAGACATCCTGTGAAAATACTCAGTTCTTCCAGCACACAGCCTGGCAACTGTGTGCAGATGAAGTATCATTTCCTCATCGTGCAGTTCTCCACCACAGGGGTTACACAGCTCAGACGTCAGAAGTCAAACTTGTGATTCTGTGAATGAAACATCTATCACTTATCTGTTAAGTGCTAAACACTTGAATCAAAAAGAACCATGCCCATGCTTTTGCTCTGTTTAAATGAAAGAGAGACCTTAATGTAAATTTGGTGCATCAACTTCAAATTTTCATTTGATTCACATAGTTTTCACAGCAAAGACTGGAGGAAAAGAAACTGTGTCTATCAGGCATGCCTACTTCAGTGACTTTCAGTGACTAATCCTGCTTGATCTCCCACCTTCCCTCTTTGCAACTATGGTTCTCAGCATTTTACGTTGGGTGCTTTTCTGAATTATTTAATGCAGGTGAAATGACTTGCTACTGAAATTTTGTGAGGAGAACCAGTTCTTCCCTCGTAGTAAGCCACTCAGAATCTGTGATGAGCAAAATGCAAGAGGAAAAGCCATCTCTTTACAGGTGACTGGTCTAGAGATATAACTGTAGCTCCTTGATCCATTTTATTTTATTAAAAAGATGGTTTAGCAAGCAATCAGCCCCACATTTCGCCCTCATCTGTGTTTTCTTCTCATATGCATGCTTTCTCATCTATATCAGTCCTGTGGAGCTGTGCCGTACATTGGATGGCCAAATAATTAAATTTAATAATAAGCCATAATTCCTGTTAGTTTTCTTCCTTGTAATGTATAGTCTGAATTACAGTGGCACTGGCAACTGAAGGAGCAATGCACTGCAGACTAGATAGGGGAACACAGAGCTATGAGACAAGACACCTGACAGCAAGGACAAGAATAACTTAAGCCACTTTTGCTATCCTAGAAAATATCTGATGTCTCTATCCAGATGGGATATGGAGAAGCATGATCCACCTCAACAGTACCTGTTACCTCTGTCACACATTTAGGCCAAAAACCCCATCATCATTGGCAAGCATTGTGTAAGCTTGACTCTCCACCTCAAGTAAACTTAGCTGTTCAGTAAACAGTAGAGAGATAGCTCTTAAATGTCTCTATTTTCTCTGTCTTTAACCTGTGATTCACTCTTCTCCATTTTCTCCACGATCCACCCTTCCACACACACTTCACTCCAGAAATTGCTATGCAAATTGTGTTCCTACATTACTGAAGGTTTTTTAAAGTTGTACTCAGGAGGAAGAGTTGCATCCTCAGCTAAACAAGAGGTTAAAAACAGAAGTTATTGAAATATGAATGTACATATGGTGTCTTTCTGACTTTAAATACCCTGTATAATCCTTGCTTCAGCAGCTGTACTGGTGCAGAGTTTACTATTAAAAACATCCAAAAGTGATGTTTTTTCAACTGTTCCTGATGTTCAGTCCATAGCTGTAAGGATTAGCCTTTTCCCAAGATGCCAAGTTTTCCCATATGCCTTGAAATGAACAACACTGGAAAGCCTTTACAGAATGATTTTAATGGAAAACTGCATGGTCTTTCCCTTTTTTCTTTCCTCAATCTTCAGAATCCAGATCTACTCCTCCTGAAAGCAGCTCCACTCTATCCTTTTCTCTGCTCCATTTTCAATGTTTAAAAGGGTGCGTAGAAGGACACTTGACTCTGTCTTCTACTGAGAATCATTTAGCTCATTACAGGGTTTTTAGAAAGGCTTACACTCATCTAAAATATGAACATGTGTAAATTATGGCAGTTGCACAGTACCAGCAATGCAGAGTCAGAATTTCTGAACAGGAATGACTAAAGTGCCTTCGGTCTCCTTGACCTTCTGACTTGGGTGGCCAACCACTCATCAACATCTATTACTAGGATTTAATGACATTGCCACAGAAATTATGGTCTTTGGCTGCATTAGAATTTACTACATATTTGTAACTAAGTATTAAAAAAAAAAAAAAAAAAAAAAAAAAAAAGGCAGGATGTGCATTGCTCTGATGGAGATGTGCCACAGCACTGTAAGGTCTACCAGCATGCTGAGGCTCTGGCAGCTTGCTCAGGAGCAATGTGGCCAAGCACCCAGCTGAGGGGGGAAGCTGAGGACACTGTCTCAAGCTGTCACCCTCTGCCAACACCCTCAGACATATTTTGTATTTTGAGTGGATGCCTGTAAATCAGCATGCTTTGAATTCTTTACAAGGTCAGCTGACCACCAATTTCCTGGATGTACATTTAGCTTGGAATAGTTCTCCTATCCTTATAATTATTTTGGTTTTACATGCAATTACTTGTACACTTCCTCCTTTTATATTGCTTACATGTTTAACTTTAAAGCTATTCCTGGTAGCTCTTTTCTAGAGAATTAGGAATAGTACCTTTTCAAAAGGTAGAGTTGGGTCATTCTGCAACATTAGCCTTAAAATTAAAAACAAAAAAAGAAAGCTTTTGGGGCTTCTCTGTAGAAGTCTTTTAAATAACTGCCAACTTGGAGCTATTTTAGGTGTGATTAAAAGTCCTCCTCTTCCTGATTACTTTCAGGCAGTTTGATGCAAACATTACAGAGTCAGGACTCTCTTGGGTCCCTGTCAAGAACAATGCCTTTAACATAAAAGAAATAAACTATATTAGAGACGCTGGGTAAATCTGATTTAGTTCTCCCCACTATCCTTTTGTACCTCAAAGATCTCAGTGATATGTACACTGAAGTTTACAGGACATATACTTCCATGCCCAAGATATGGAAAGCAGAAAGATTCCTCTACAGAAGCCCATTGATGGGCTTTTAATCTGCTGTCTCTGCTCCCAGCCTCTGGGGTTTGACATTCTGCTGTAAGGTTTGGGACACATTTTTGCTGATGCTCTTTCTTTTGGCAAATACACCAGACAAAACAGATTTGGTTTGCCTCTTTCTAAGCCAGTGTGGGTGATCCTGGTATTGGGGTGAGATGCCAGTTTGGTGCGCCCTAGCTTTGTTGAGTTTCCACCTAATCAACTTTAAAAACAGTTGGACATTTTCTTCCCCTTTTTCCTTGTGGTTTTGCATTTGTCTAGTTTACTAATATTTCTGTTGGTGACATATGCAAAAAGTGATTTTTAATCATATACTGAGAAAGGGGGTCTGATACAATAAAAGAGTTCCTGGCAATACACATACACAATATATACACACACACATATACATGTAGTACAGCAAGGATGGGGAAAAAAGCACTAAATGGACATGAAAATGCAACGACAATTTTTTTTTTTCCACTGTGTTCTTTCAGACATATTTAGTGTTTTTCATTTGTATAATTCTTTTCCTGTAAAGATTTTGTCAAACTTTATGGGAATAAAACATAAATTCTCTAGCACAGCTTTTGCCAGGCTTTAGTAAAATCTACAAATACTACCTGCCCTTCCTGACCTGAATATGTCTCAAAAGTAGAATTTATTTTTACAAATAATAATGTTAAATTACCATTCTATATCTGGGCCTTTAAAACTCACATCATAGGATAACATGGAATCATAGAATAGTTTGTGTTAGAAGGGACATTTAAAGGACATCTAGTCAAATCCCCCTGGGATAAGCAGGGACATCTTCAGTGAGATCAGGGCTGCTTAGAGCCCCATGCAGACTAAATTCAGGCAAATGTGCAGCGTGGCCAGCAGCTCCTCCTAAGTTTCTACAGTCAATTTCCACTGTCCTATTTACTGGCTAAGCCATCATTTGTGCTTAAAAAGGAGACAATTACTCCAGAACATCTGAAAGCCACATTTTCAGCTGCAGCTCTGTTTTGCATTCTATTTACTGCTCCTACTTATTTCTGCATGGTACCATCTGGACTCTATCTCCTTCCTACTTCCTCATGATTCGCAATTTCCTAAGTTCCTGCCTATATTTTTTGCATTTTATGGACAATCAGCAATTTTTCAGCTTTACAAATACAGCTCAGCGTTCCTTCACTCTATTTTTAGCTCAGACTGACTAGTAGGAACTACAGCCTGGTAGTTTTGAGCCTGCTAGGGCAGCTGACTCGTAGAGCCATTGGCAGATGGCTCAACTATTTTCCAAAAGCTTAGTGAGAATGGACCTGTCATTTCTAATCAGCCAGTTGATAGGAAATGCTGGATACAGCTGATTCTTGAGTTGTGACTGCATTTGTTGCCTGGAAGCCTCCGTGTACCCCATCCCAGCTCACACCTACTGAGAGAACCCTCCATTCACTCCCAATTGACTCCTCTTGGGTTTGTTTGGCTGTAGGATAGACTCTTCCATTCGGAAGGGACCTACGATGATCACCTACTCCAACTTCCCGAGTAATTGAGGGCTGACCAAGTTAAAGCATGTTGATAAGATCATTGTCCAAATGCTTCTCAAACACGGACAGCAAAAGAAACGGCTCCCAGTGTTCAGTGTAAATTTAAGGAGCAGCTTTGAACCATTCCCACACGTCCTGTCGCAAGGTACCAGCGAGAAGAGCTCAACCCCTCCCTCTCTTTTTCCCCTCCTAAGGAAGCTGCAAAGAGCAACGAGGTCGCCCGCCCTCTACCTCCTTTTCTCCAAACCAGACAAACACAAAGCCCCGCGCCATCCGCGGCAGCTCTTTTTATAGTTGTTTAAGTTTTTTCGGCGGGGCGTCGTTCTGCTTGGGCTCCGCCTCAGGAGGGAGGGGAGGCGTGCCGACAGCGAGAGAGGGCGGGGCGTGGAGCGGGCCGGAGGCGGCATCGGCATCATCGGTGCGGTGGCGGGGCGGGCAGGAGGCGCCGGAGCCGCAGGTGGGAGCGGGGATCGCGGATCGCGGATCGCGGATCGCGGATCGCGGATCGCGGATCGCGGA
>WEIU01010201.1:77261-125367 GCA_013389925.1 Aegithalos caudatus
CCCTGCCCGGCACCCGGCGCGGGGGAGCAGCCTCTGCTGCAGAGCCGGAGCGCGGGGGCTTCGCTGCTGCCCGCTCCCTCGCTTCCTCCTTTTACAGCAAACTGTGAAGTACCACAGATCAATAATCTTCCTCTTACGCATGTGGAAGGCGATCCTGTTGTGTTACTTGAAAAACAAACAGGCAAACAAACGTCGCCCCCGTCTCTGAATTAGGCGCTTTTTTAAAGCACATTTCCATTGCTGCTGAGCTGTGTTTTTCGGTAAGCTTGTATAAGCATGCCAAGTCGGAACGGAAAACAGTTCAGAATATTAACTGTAGAGTCTGCAAAACAGATGGAGAAGCACGGATAACGTGGTGGTGACTGTAATTCTCTCTCTATTGCTT
The DNA here is from genome assembly GCA_013389925.1 of Aegithalos caudatus. Taxonomy (NCBI): domain Eukaryota; kingdom Metazoa; phylum Chordata; class Aves; order Passeriformes; family Aegithalidae; genus Aegithalos; species Aegithalos caudatus. The sequence goes on from WEIU01010201.1 coordinate 77,647, forward strand.
CCAGGTACTTAACACCACAAAAAATGAAAGCTTTTCCATCATGTCTCTCCATGCAGTAGCGCTCGCCAGCTTCAGCAGCACAGAAGTTTTCCAGCACCCCTGCTCTGAGAAGGTGAGGCAAGGGAGACCTCTGGATGGTGGCTCAATGTTCTCGTTAGCCTGGGGGAGGTCTTGGTCCGAAACCCAGCTTTTAGTTGTCAGTGGACGTAGTAAACTATTTTTAAATGCTGATGGAGTTAACTTGGGAAACACAGTCCCAATACTGGAAGTGGGGGAGGAAAAGACAGACTTCTTTTATAGTAGGGAGATGTCAAATTGTCAGTGTTGTGGTTTTGGTTTTTTTTTTTTTTTTTTTTTGTTGTTATGGTAGTGTGTTGTGCTTTCTATGTGCTTCTGTTGTTGTATTTCCTTATCACTGCTATTTAATCGCCCTTTTTTTTTTTTTTTTTTCTTAGAGGGGACTGCTGTGTGGCTTTTTTTCCCCCGTGATGTAGTTGAAATAGTACCTGAGTTCTCAGACCATTCTGATAAGAACCGAGAGATGGGAGCATTGTTTAAAAAAAAAAAAAAAAGGATAAAACACTCAGCACCCTTAATAGCTGTGCTTACTGATAAAGTACTTGTATTTGTCTTGCTGGGCAGTTGGGATACTTGCTTCCTAAGAGGTAGAATCTATTAATTGCTGAGAGTTTGTTGATTGTATTGAAAACATTTTTTAAAATTTTAATAAAATAATTTTAAAATAGTTCCTACTTTATTCACTGATATTGACCATATGATATTTATATGTATAAAGCCTGTCTACGTGACAGTTTCTCTAAAGAAGTGCAGAGGGGGAAAAAGTAGAAAACACTGAACAGATACTGAAAAGAGTATTTTTCTAAGCACTGGTATAATCAAATGCTAAATATTTTAAATTAAACATAGTATTTTTTACTTGAAACATTATTCTTCGGTTAAAAGGGAAATTCTCTGTGGGTTTTAATTTCTTCTGCTTTCCGTGAGACTGAAGGGTATCTGGACAAGAGCTGTACTCTCAGTCACCTCACTCTTTCACGTAGGAAGTGTAGAGGTCAACAACCCAGGGTGGCCGAGGACAGCACACCTTTAACTCCCTTCTCTTTGGGATCACAGAGTTCAGGGGAGGGTGAGAAGAGTCCTGGTTGTGCTTCAGTGTGCAAGCGTTCTCACTGATGTGAGGGGAAGGCATAACACCGTGGTTAAGTGCCTTTTAAGGATGTGCATGTGGGAGCAGGGCATCCCTTTCATTTCCCTGGTTTCTGTGATGTGCTCTGCAGGTTCATATTGTACTTGACACAGTAGGGAGGTGGGGGGGACAAAATTTAGGCCCTCACAAGGAATTTATGAGCTTAGGGAGGATACCTGTTGCTTTGCTGTCCTGAGTGTATCATGGTCTCTTGTTGTAATTCGCCCCTGAGTATCTGCACTAAATTACTTCCCTGGTTCAGCTTACAGTGGCTTGACACTATGGCAAATCCAGCTTTGAGGGTAAAAATACTGAATTGGCAGCATCATGACTGCAAAAAGTGAAGTGCTGATCTGGTATAAACCTGCTCAGGCAGTTTGAAATGCATTCAAAATTTTTGCTCCCCTAATACTGGCAGGGTACTATGCCAGGTCGAGTATTATGTGTCTGTGTCACCTCTTGCATTATGCTGGGTCAGTCACGTTGCTGAAACAAAACACATGTACTGTGTTCTGTCAAATTAGGTGATGTGACCACGCTTGCTCCCAGTTGTTAAAGCTGGGAGATGAAGCAGCACATGGATCAGATATTTGTGGAGTCAGATCCTCATAGATTTAATTGATAACTTGTGTACATCTAAATAGATCCATGCTTCCAGATACCGATTGGTGGTTCCTTGAATTCTTTTCCACTCCATTGCTGTTGTTTTGGTAGATAACAGACATCCTATTCAGCATTCTATCTCATTTGTGCCTTATGCACATGTTTACTTGTCCTGCTGTGGAGAGTTTCTTTTGGTCACCTGCTTTCTGGAGTGAAATGAGAGATGCAGAGCTGAGATACCAGTGCTCTCCAGACAGTGCATGCTTCTGAGGAGATTTTCAGGCAGCCAGAACTGTAGGCAGTGGTTAGGTGACTGTCGTCAGGCCTCAGAAAAGTGTTCTTCCTGCTGGGATGACTGTGAGACTGAAGGTATCATTAGCAGAGTGCTGTTATCTTATAACCAAATTGTCTGCCTCTCTGTTCTCATTGTAGTTAAACCACGAAAGCCTAAAAGTGGCGTTCACTGACTCAGCGTGTTCTTCAAATCCCTCAGTGAGGATTAGCTGCCTTGCTCCAACACCTCAAATCTCTGTTCTCTCAGGTAATGCCAGTTTGTTCCAAATTGCCTCCCTCTGGGGAGTTTGCTGGTGCTTGTAGTGCTAGCAAATGCTATTGGTATTTGTGTGTACTGAAGAAGTCTAGTTTGTTTGAAGTGGGTTCCTTGGTTATTGGCGTTGAGGGTGGTACAACATCAAAGTACATGATACAATTTGCAAGTATGGGTGTTTTTTGCCTTGTAATGGTAGTTTGGCTGTTTTAGCTAATGTTGACATTGGTGTGTGAGTGTGGACCAGGTTGCCCAGAAAAGTTGTGGATGCCCCATCCCTCCAAGTGCTCTAAGTGTGGATGGGACTCTGAGCAACTTGGTCTACTGGAAGGTGTCCCCACCTGCAGCAGGGGGGATTGGAACTAGATGATATTTCAGGCCCCTTTCAGCCCATAAAATTTTATTATTTCTTGATTATAACACTAAATATTTTGTACAGAGAAGATGATGTTTGCAGCCCAAATTAAGGTAATCCTGCACAATTGAAATGTCAGTAGTTACCAAAATATCTTTCCTTCTCTGCAAAGTTTGAAATATATTTGAAAGTCATCTAGTTTTAATTTTCCCATTCCTGTCCTTATTTTTCCATGGCTGGCTGCATTGGCAAGATGTTTGTTTGCAAGTGCAGCCAGTAAAATGTGCAGTTTTGCTGCTATTTCTGGAAGAGCTTTGTCCTGGTAAGTGGCAGGTGACTGAATCCTATTGGGATCAGTCAAAATCTGGCTGATTTTGACCTGGCTTTACTAGGACAGCTTTGCTAGCAGCTCTTGCAGTTTTGGTTATATGTGATGTTCTCGCTTTCTTTTCAGCTTTTTCTTGATGAGCACTGGTTTTTATATGGATTTGCCATTCCAAAATACATGGGGTTATTTTTGTTTTGGTTTTGATCCCTTCATTAGTAAACTTTGTCAGGTTGATTGTGTGCATGCAGGCTTCCAGGTGAGAGACTCACCTGGAGAAGTTTACTGTTTTCCAATGAGATATGTCCACGGGGAGCAATCTCTGGGCAAAGTCTGAAGTCTGCAAGTCTTGCTGCTTTCTCACCAGCAGTGTTTAACAATCCTTGTGATCCTAACTAGGATTTCTTTGTCCTGGAAATGATTCTTCTTGATTGTATCTATTCTTAGAATTTTACAACTGACTTATCTTCCCCAAAGGAGATAGTTGTTAACTTCATTGTGTTGTGTGGTAGATGGTTTCTTCTTGAACGTAGACTTTGTGTCCAATCTCTCAATTACTTGGATTATGGCAGTTCCTCTGAGGCTTTTTCTGTTTGTTTTTGGGTTCTTTTGTTTGTTTTATTCAAGGTATAGGACTTAAGTTTATTCTTCAAAAGCTACTGGTTGTAGTGGACATTTCTATCTCCTGCTAATGTTGCCACTAAAAGCAGATTTTCCATTTTCTGTCGAACTACAGTTTTGCGGTAGATCACACAGGACCTTGGCAGTACTTTTCATTCTTTCAGAGGCATTGCAATGATCTTGCTGCGACAGAGCTAAGTTTGTTATGGTTTTGGCTAAGTGTTGCCACTCTGTGAATAATGGACTGAAGTTTACTTTAGCCATTTCCACTCTGAACTGAAACACACAAGCACATTGACCTTGTATTACTGAGTGTATTTTTTGTTACTCTTTCTGCTCTATTGATCTTCCATGTGACTTACTATAATATAATCTTCTCTTCTATTGCCAATAGGATCAGTACCTGTATCAGTAATAGTTTTGTTATCCTGTTTTGTAGAACAGTGATGTTTTTGAGCACACTGATAATCAGTCACCATTAAAGTCTTAGCTAATTGTGTTTGGATAGCAGCAGAATACTTTACTGTTGGTTTATTACCCAGCCTTTATCAATGACAGAATTGCTTCCTGAGTGCAGAAAGCAGGAGCTTTCTTGCAGGAAGAGGCAGCAGCAAGTGGTGAGTGAATTCAGTGTTTCCTGTCTTCTCATCTGTGTAAAAAATACTATGCATTTTATTCGTGTTGTGTATTAACATTTTCTTAGTATTGTTTCCTAATCTTTTGTTTTCTTCTATTTTCTGAGCAGATGAATCTTCAAGACCAGCAGTGATTGGACATGCTGGAAGTTTTGGATCATACCCAGGCAGTGCTGAAGCTATCAAAGACATTCTCGTGTCTGTTTTAAATGCATCTGGTTTGAAGCCCTCTTTGGTGTTGGAGCAGAGCACAATGCAGGGAGCTGAGCATCCGGACAGTGATGTGGAACAGTGGGAAGAAAGCAGCGCCGGAGACAGCCGTGATGACAGCGACAGTGATTCTGCACCTCACAGCACTGCCTGTACACAAACAGACATTCGGTTTACAAGGCCCCGGGCATGCTGGGACAACACAGACTGTGATTCCCCCAAACCTCCACTGGATGCTTTCCCTTGTCCCCGTTATTCTGGTGGAGATCCTGCTGCTTCCTCCTTGAATGGTTTCACTCTTTCAGACACATCCCCTCTGAAGCGTGACTGCTTTACCCAGGTGACATTAACAGGAGGCACTGTCACATCCGCTGTTTTGCATTCTGGAAAAGAATCTTTTACCTCTCCTGAAAGAGACTTGGCTTCCTCAAGGTTGCTTTCAGATTCAACTGTTGGTAAAGCAGATCTAGTGAAATACCCTTATGCCATGGAGCCTGAACCTCTCAGCAGCAGCGACAGTGGCCTTTCTCAGTCAGAGCCAGTCAATCCAACAGGTAACCTCACAGCTGCGTTTTTATTGTAAGATCTCTGGAAAGAACTGTAATTGAAGCGAGCCTTTTTTATGGTGATTGCAAATAAGACAGATGTTGTCATTCAAAGTAGGAAATAGGGGAGAAAGAGCTAAAAACCAGGGAGAACCAGAGGGGTGGACTTGGTAAAATGGGAGATGCTCACGCTTTTGCAGTAGGCATCTCTCAGGATGCAGAAATGCTTCTGTAATATGCAACTGTTGACAAAATGTAAAAGTTGCTGAGCTGTGAGAAATGTAGAACGTCCACTGGGTGAGCTTTCTACCAGCTTTATCTCGTCTGCACTGTTACACTTTTCCCAATGGCAGATAGCATGGCTCTGGGCATTGGATAGTGCTTCACTGGTGTGTGTGGGGACATGTTGTGTTTGGCAGGAACTGGAGGAGAGGGAGTCCTGGGGTTTTGGAGGCAGGGCATTATCACCCAGTTTATTATGACTAAATCGGCTTGTTCTGAATTGGGGCTGTTTTTCTTTTTCCCCTTTCCAAGTGCACCTGAGGTCTTGGAGACACAAATCCCCATCTGATGTAGAACAGGTTCTTTATACCTTTCACCATTTTCCAGCCATATGGATAATCCTGTGTGTTGTCTGTGAAGAGGACTGGCTGAGGGCTGCTAGCAGAGGGTGCCCTTTGAGCAGGGTGCCCTCTGTCCCTGCAGTGTCAGGGGGCTCTGGGCAGTGTAGGCCTGTAGGTGAGGAGCTGTTCAGTGGGGGAGCTCAGCACGTGTCCCTGCGATGGCTGGGGGAGCAGCTGGCCTGGGGCTGTGTGTGCCTCCATGGGATGTGCCAGCCTTCCTGGGCTGCACGCTGGGGTCCCTGCCCTTTGGCTGAGGCAGCAGAACAGTCCCCTTCTGTTTAACACCTAATATTGATATGAGCAGCCTTTGGTACAGCGAGATGAAGCATTTTGGTTTTGTCTATAAAGGGTGTTAGTGGCATCTAAGGACTTAATTTCAGGCCACAAAGATGTTCAGATGAATGGAGCACCTCTCCTATGAAGACAGAGCTGGGGTTGTTCAGCTTGGAGAAGGCTCCAGGGAGACCTCATAGCAGCCCTCCAGCACTTAGAAGGGGGTCTTATAAAAAATAGGAAGGGTGATTAGGAAGAAGTCTTTTACTATGAGGGTGCTGTGGCACTGGCACAGTTTGCTCAGGGAAGTTGTGGATGCCCCATCCCTTTAAGTGTTAAAGGCCAGGTTGGATGGGGTCCTGACCAAGTTGGTCTAGTGAGTGTTCTTTAAACAGCCTGCTGTAGTGGAAGGTGTCCCTGCCCATGGCAAGGGGTTTGGAACAAGGTGATATTTAAGGTCAGTTCCAATCCAAACCCCGCTGTCATTCTATGATGATAGATTATAAGCTTCAGAAAAATGTTGCATCTGAGGTCTGATTTTTCTGCTGGAATAAAGACAAAGAACAGGGAGTGTTCATCCTGCCTTTGTATTATAGAAGAATAATACAAAGTCTGGGTTTTGTTAGTTTGTTTCGATTTGGGTTTTTTCTTCTCCCTTTGGTCAGTAGTTGTCCTAGTGGTGACACTCCACTGCCCTCCACTTCCAGTTTCTAATCCTTTCTAGCTATTCACCCAGAGCTCCTCCAAGGTCTAAGTTTTGACAGCAAGGTCTCTTGCAGGCACTTGTCACTGCAGGACTGTGTGCTCTTAATAACACCCCTGTCCTCTGGGACAGGCTGTTGTCATCAGTTAGCGTGTGACGATCATTGCTGCTTCCTTCTGCTGGGTGTTGCATTGGCTCCGTGCCTTCGAGAAGCGCCCGTCAGGGAGAAGGAAACCGCACCCAGCAGTTGGGGCTGGCTGAGGCCGGTCACACGTGTCTGGGGAGCTGGGTCTGGAAAACACAGCCCAGGCTCTCGGGGTCAGCGGGGACTGCGAGGCACGTGCAGAAGAATAAACACATCGCGCGTGACTCGACCTGCTGGCTCGAGTCGGATGTGTCACAAGCTTGTGTCGGGGTGGCAGTGCTGCTGGCTCCCCCGAAAACAAAGGGAGCAAGGAATGTGGCAGCCAGGTGACTGAAGGAGAGCATCCTTGATTTTACTAAAAGATACTCTTCATAGGAGGCAAGATCTTGTTAGACACTTCGCAATGTGGCATGTTCTGTCTGCCTTAGGCCTTTTCTGTACAAAGTGAAAACTTCTGCATTTCTTCATTCCATGTTGCTTTTAACCATTAATACACTACTGGGTAGCTTGGGTAATGAGGTCTCATTCTCTTCTGGCCTGTCTAGTACTATGAGGGTGTGAAAAGTGAATAGCAAAATGAAAAAGAAGAAATATAATGCCTAATTTGATGGCAGGAATGACACAATAGGGATTTTCTATTCTTTCTATTGATATTTCAGAAATGGTGGTTTCTCACAGGAGAATTGCTGAGGGGTGCACAGGATACAAGAAAACTATATAATATCACTTAAATCAGAATTATTTTTTTTTCAGTGGAATTCAATTTTTGTTTAGTGGAATTTTCTGCTGGTCCCCTGGAATTCTTACTATGCCTTGTTCATATGTTTGAGACCACCAGAGAATGGCCCTTATTCAACCTTTTGAAAAGACTGTGTCACTGTTAATGAAGAGTTTTTGACCGTGTTTAGTGTTTTCTGGGGGCTTTGTTGTGGCCAGTGTGTCACTGAGTTCACAGGCTTGTTCTTGCTTTTAACCTCTATGTACATCAAAGTCACTTCCTTCTCTGGCTCTTAGGGCTTTTTCCCCAGCCCCAGCAGCCTCCAGTCAACAGTGTTGAGGAGGAGAAAGGCAACCAGATAACTTTTCTGCATCAGACCTAGAGTTGCATCCCATTGCTGGATGTGCTGGGCTTCTTCGCTGTGCTTTTTTTACATTCTCTTTACTTAAAGATGCCAGTGGGATGCAAAGGAGAGAGATCCCATTAGATTTCAAAATTATATTTAAGATGAATTGCATCTTATGTTTTAAAGAGAAAGGAATAATTTTCCCATTTCTTTATTTCTGCTTATTATTTTTAGTTTAGAGAGTAATATTTGATCTTAATTGGCAAGAATGTAGTCTTTTATCAAGCTCTAGAGCTTACCTAGTAAGATGAATCATCAGGTAGGTATGAAAATAACTTAATTAGGCCATTAAATGTGTTTTGAAAAGTCATATTGTCAGCCTTCCTGTTTTCCCTTCATGGTATACACAATGGCAGTATTAATAATTCCGTACAAAAACTCTCCATCTGTGTCGCTATGCTTGGGCACAGTATTACAGCCTGATGTCATCGATGCTTAGGGCAACGTAGCATGGTTTCTCTAAGCATGGAAATATAAATAATCCAAACTAGGCCTGAGAGTCGGTATCCCTTAGCTGGAGAAAAGTTTTACATAAATTATGATCATACTTTGTGGGAGCTCTTTAGCCTGTGACTTTTAAACAAATTTAGGAAAGGCATTTTTTAAAAAATGAAAAGCTATTGATTAGGCTGGGCTATTTGCAAAGGCTTTAAATGGTGTCTGTTCTCCACCTCATATGGACTGTTTTATCCTGTAAACATCATGAGAGTGAAACAGAAACTGCATAAGTTCAAGGTCCAAGAAGAGGTAGTAAACACCAGTGAAAACCTGATGTATGCTCTACTGTACAGTGAGAAGTTCTTATTGGGGAAAAAGAGATAAAATTTATTTCACATACTCGTCAGTGACTACGAGGGAACAAAACTGCAATTCTGGAAAGCAAGGAATGCTGTGGCTAATGCCACAGTTGGACATACTACCATTCAGCATGGGTTGCATTTGGAAGCAGGAGGGATATTTCCTTGGGGTATGGAAACATAACAGCAAAATGATTTTCAAACCTAGTATTTCCAAACACAATGCTGGCAGTGACATGGGGAGCCTTCTAAGGCTGGTGCATCTCTCTGCATGCCCAGCCAGCAGTGAGATTTGTGTTTCCTCCAGCACCTGTGAATGAGCAGAGTGCAGTGTCAGCTGGCCATGTCACCAGCTGCAGAGCACCGCTGCACATCCAGCCTCACGTTCTGTTAGTGCTTGTCCCCAGCAGCTCAGGCTGTAGCTTGCAGAGAACTGGTGTGGGAGTGCAGTGCTGCTGTCACAGCGCAGTATTTAAACTGTGTTTCTCTGGTAGTGGATCTTCATGCTTCAGGTTGCCAGAATAGTTGAAATGCCAGTGTGTTTCTCACATTTTTCTCCTCCTTAGCTTCTATCACAGCCTCCAGCCCCAGTGGTGTTCAGTTTTGAGAAAAAAAAGTTTGCTTTGCTTTCTGGAAGTCCCTGCACGCATCATAGGAGCTGCAGAGAAAGAAGTAACTTACTGTAAAAGTTCTTGTTATACCCACAGGTTCTACTTCTCCTTTGAACATAAGTGCAATACCCTTGAATCGTTCACTGCAGGATGTCTGCATGCTTCCAGAGGATGTGGAAAAGGTGAGGACAACGTAATACTATCATCGTAATGTTTTTTACATTTTATTTTTGCAAAACCAAATGACAAGAGGTGTTTCTCAATAAAGAACTTCCTGATGTACTAATATATACAAATACTCTATTTTCCCTCTTCTTGCCCTCTGTGGGTGAACCTACAAGCATAAAATGTCTATTTAATAATTTATCTTCTACTCTTGACCCATTAATTAAATATCTGAATTACTTTTAAATAATGAAAATATATACAGGAACAATGTACGTGTCTCCTTTTCATTCCATCGTTTCCCCACACATTCCTTAAAAGCAAACTTTGACATTAGTAACTTTAAAGTTTTGTTAGAATATGTTACATAGAAGTTGTTGGAGCTGCATGCATATGTATGAGGTTTACCTCATGCTTTTACTATCAGAAGATGGGGAGAGGACGGGGTTTTTTTTTGTGTGTGCTTATGATGAGCATGTGAGACTTACTGTCAAAGAATTACAGTATGAAAAACAAGCACAATAACACTGCAGTAATTCAAGCAGTTTCTCATGATTTCTAATAAGGGCCGCAAGCAGTCTTGGGTGTGTTGCCAGGTAGGCAGTCCACTGAAGCCTATAAACAGAGCTAAAGATGAGGAGCTAAAGCTGTCACACATAACTCTGTGTGCTAAATGTTAATCTTTTCCATCAGTAGAAAAAAGGGGTTAATGGATTGCAATGAGTAGGATTTAATATAAAAGAGCTTTAAAAATGTGCCTAGAAAAGGAGATTTTTTTGCTGGACTATGTGCATGTGGTCCCATGTCCTAGGCCCAAGAGGTGATCATCACCATCTTTGTGCACAGCACTGGTTTTACTGGAGTAGCAGGTTCTGCCTTTGGTCTGAAGATCTCAACATCCATAAGGTGCATTTCAAACAACAAAATCCACTCAATAAATCACACACCAAAACTCAACAAACTAGAACTAGCTGTTCATGTTGCTTTATATGAAAGGTGTTTCAGAAAGCAGATGATGTTTCTCCATCTGTAATGTGGGACCTAAAACAAAAGTAATTTGTTTTCAGACACCAGGAGACCAGTGAGCAGTTTTCTGGATTAGAAACCACAACCTGAGTGTTGAGTGAGGCAAGATCTTATCAGCTACTACTACTGTGCAGAGATTGGGGGCTGATGTGATTACAAGTTAAAAGATAGCAAGAGCTCAGTCTGTTATGAGCAAGGCTACCTTTCAAGAAACCTAAGAAACAAAAAAACCCAACCAAACAAAACCCACAAAACTTCAAATACTTTTAGCTTGTGAAATAATCTCTTTGAATTTGAGGACTGAAAGTTAAGGTACACGTGGTGTCAGCAGATCCTGGAGTTGGAGTTGTGGGCCAGGAAGGAAATGGGTCAGATAATCTTCAAGGGGTTTTCCACTGATGTTCATGGGAGAGGGTGGAAGTGAGGAGGTTGGTGTGTCACAGCTGAGTTGGGGCTGCTTCATAGTGTGAGGGATCTATCAGTAGGCAGAGCTGAAAGCTGACAGTCATGCTGAGTACGGGAGTCCATGTGTCCTGTTTCATGTTTTTGCAATGCAGCTCTCTCAGATACCCTCATAACTGCTTTTATCACAGGGCATGCCAATAGGCTGTGCTCTGTGCTCTGCCACTAACTTGAAACTTTTTGTATCTTTAAAGTAGGAGATATCTCCCAAAAGTAAAAAAAGACTTTTAAATTATTTCTTTGAAATATTGTAAACTCCTGGACTCCTAAAGTTCACTGAAAGTTGTCTCTGGGGAAACTGTGCATCAAGCAAGTAATATTAATTAGTGTTGGGAAAAAGATAGGTCTCTCCAAACACCCACAAGGACTTGGGTGCTCTTTAATGCTGATATTAATCTTGTCTACGTATATTTGTCTGTGAGCAGTAAGAAAGCTGTGCTGTCTGTTGTGCTCCTTAAGATTTAGCTATTCCTAAACACTGATGTCTTTCTTCATGGTTCCTGTACAAGTTGAGGGGATGTCATGAATACTGATGTCGAGTGGTACAATTTTCTGAACATAAGCCACTTTTATAAAGCTTTAATTATCCTGCATTCATGAATCTCTAGCCTTGGATACTGCCATAGCTTTTTAGATCTAAGTTCAGGTTTGCACATGGCAGTTGAAGGGAGAAAGTGTCCTGGGTATCTCTGGGTTTCCACCCAGGCACCTGAGTACAGCTATCTCTCCACCATGTATCTACTTTTGAGCTGAGTCTGGTGTGGGCCCTGTGCCCAGGCCATCAGCTCAGGTGGGGCTAGTGGGATGCTCTGTTAGATCTCAGAAAGCAGAGGATACAGCAGTGATATTAGGAAAGGAGCCCCAGGTGTGTGTCTATGTCTCAGTGGTCCCTTTTCCTAGAGAATGGGTGACCAGGGCAGGCAAGATGGCAAGGGACATCACAAGGAAGTGTTGTCCTGCTTGGAAATGCTACAGTGAAGCTTTGGAACAGCTACCTTATTTAAGGCAGTGGGAAGCCCAGGGGAGCTAGGTTGCCACTTAATCTTACCACAGACTTTCTATGTAGTGTTGAGATAACCATGTGAGCTATTTCACTGCATATTCCCTACTTCACTGCCCTAACTCTTAACTCATGAAAACATTTTACTAGCTCCTGTACTTCCCACCACCTGAAGATCTAAACTCCATTCAAAACTTGCCGCTTCTGGCCCCCTCCAGTTAGCATGTGTGCAAAAACTGCTTGTACACATTGACTTGAAATTAAATTATGTTAAATAGGTTACTTGGATGCATGCTAGCATACTAAATAATGCAGTGTAACTACAGGACTGCATCACTGAAATGCTTAGATATACATCAGTCAGTAATTTTTATCTAGTACTTGGATAAGATAAAAGTAGATTGTACGTTATAATCAAGGGTGAGACAATTATCTGGGCAGTTGTGTTTTGCATATTGTTCCTGAATTGCCCTTGGGGTGGTTTTTTTGAGTTTAAATAAAAGGTTAATAAAATAAAAGACAGGTTTACATTTTTATTTATAGACTTGAAAAAGAATGGTGGGAAAATGATACATTTCACTTCATCTTAACTAAATATCAGATATGCTGTGTACTAATGAGCGTTCCAATCTTGTGTCCAGGAAAACGCACACTTTTTTGTTGCAGATATGATTATAGCATCACTAGAAAAAATGAAATGTAATATCCTAAGCCAACAACAAGCAGAGTTCTGGGGTGTGGAGGAAACAAGTGGATCAGATGGGAGCTATCACACTGACTCAGAGTTATCTTCTTACCCTGGAGTGAAGAAGTCTGATTCTTCTGTTACCTCTTCAGACAGTGGTTATGAAGGCAAGTTACTTAAGCTAGATTGTAACCTTGTCTGAAAGCCTTTGCTGTTTGTTTCTGTGCAAAGAAATACTAAAAAATTTGGGGCATTGCTTGGAACCATATCCTCTGTTACCTTCTTTGGGTCTCTGGTGAGCTGGGTCTGTTGTGGATCATGCCGCAGGTATTATTCCTGTGGGTCCCATACTCCTTTTGGATGTTTGCACCTATCTTTTATTAATTATAATTATTTTTTACATTAAAATGAAAATGGCACAAGCCAAGCATGACTCTCCACAGAGCATGCCTGTAGCTGGCTGTTTTTCTCTCGCTGCTTAATGTTTTTTTTGGTAGTATTTGCAGTTTAGCTCTTTCCTTCTGTGTTTGCTTCTGCAGTATGCAGATGAGGCCATGCAATCGGTTTGAGTGAGACTTCCCAGGGTATTCATTTGCTCACATATAGTTTAAGGCAATATAATAAATACTCCTGGCATTATTATACTTGAGTCAACACATGCATTTTAAGTAGATTTTAGTCTCTTGAGTAGTACAGATCTTAGTGATGAATCATAAGTCTAAAGTCTAAATGACATAACTTCTGTGGAAAAATGAATGGTGTTCTTGGACATGAGAAGGGGAGAGACCACTGGCAATATAAAACATTTGGGTTTATCACTACAAAATTCTGGCTAAGAACCTGAGGGACATACTGTATGACAGACTCCCAAGAACTGGCCTGCTCTGTGTATGTATAAAAACAATTAAAATTCCTCTATAAATGCAGTCTGTGTGCTAAAGTTTTGCTAAAAAACTGTGAAAAATGTAAACATAATTGCAGCTACTTATAAATGCTGGCAGAGTTTAACTGATCTTGTCCTTGTCTTGGACAGGCTGTGCTTTGCTGCCTGTCAGCTCACCAGTGCATCTACCATCACATCAAGAGGTTACCAGATTTCATTGCCACAGTGACTCAGAGGATGAATATGTAATTATTGGTAAGACTTTAACATTGTAGCTGCAGAAACAGATATATTGTTCAATTGAATCTATTCCATTGTTTGGAATTCTCTTGATTTAGTAGATGTTATTATAGGAGAAATAACATGAGAAAATGAAAACAATAATGTATGTGTAGCTTATTAGAATACATGCAGAAATACCAGACTGCTGCAGGATTTCCTTTCTAGGAAAGAATATCCTTGCTGGTTTGAGAGTGCAGTGAGCTGACCCTGGCTGGACACCAAGTGACCACCAAACCACTCTGTTACTTCTTTTCTTCACTGGAAAGAAAACATAAAAGGCTTGTGGGTTGGATAAGGACAGGAAGACATCACTCACCAGAAACTGTCACAGAAGAAAGAGTCAATATGGGCAAAATTAATTTATTGCCAATCAAAGTAGAGTAGGGTAATGAGAAATTAAATCAAATTTTCAAGCACCTCCCCCCAACTCTCCCTTCTTCCTGGGATAAACTTCACTTCTGTTTTCTCTGCTTTCTGGTGCTTCCCACACATCCTGTCAGGCGCTTGCTGCAGTATGGGCTTCTTCCCTCTAGGTCACAGCCTCCTTCAGGCATTTCCTGCCCCAGCCTGGACTCTTCCACAGGCTGCAGGGGGATCTCTGGTCCCTCATTAATCCCCATGGGCCACAGGGGCACAGCTGCCTCAGTGTCATCTGCACGAGGAGCTGCAGGGGAATCTCAGCTCTGGCTCCTGGAGCACCTCCTGCCCTTCCTTCTCCACTGACCTCGGTGTCTGCAGGGCTGTTCCTCACTCATATTCTCACACTCTCTCCAGCTGCAACTGTGCAGGGCTTTTTCCTCCCATTTTGACTCTGTTTTCCCACAGGCGCTACCACCATGGCTACGGGCTGAGTCCTGGGGTGTCCATTCTGGAGCTGTCTGGCATTGGCTCTCTCAGACATGGGAGAAGCTTCTGGCAGATTCTCACAGAAGCCACCACCACAGCCCCTCCTGCTGCCAAAATCTTGCTATGCAAAACCCAACAGAGGGACTGAAATTATGTCTAAGGATTAAACCAAAGGAATGTGTGTGAAGGAAGCATGAAACTGGCGCAACCTCAGTCAGCTATAGCAGCACTGGTTGAGAGAATTTAGGACATGATAATTTCCTAATAAAACAGATTTACTCAGTTTTAGGCAGCTTCTCCCTCTGCTTCAGGACTAGAGCAGAATGTCTCTGTTCTCTTACAGTCATGTGTGCTTTGCTTCTCTTCAGGACATCCTGAGTTTCATTTAGTTTGCTTCTGTTTTTTACACATATGAAAATATAAACCCTTAAAAGTGGCCTGTGCAACTTTTAACCTTTCCTTTATCTTTCCTTGATAACAAATGGATTTTTATTGTTCTCATCGATTTTAGAGCTTTATTTTTTCCTCTCATCTTTACCTGATCTACAAAGGAAGAGCAAGCTTCAAAATACTGCATTCCTATAACAAGATTTATTTTGAAATGTATAAGTGGGGAAACATTTTTCTTGAGAATAATAAGCCTGGTCAAAACTAATGCTGCCAATGTGAACACCTTGTTGGCATAAGCATATTGTCTCTATGTAAACATAATTAAGTGTGTCCTTTAATTGCATCCATCACACCTGTTACTAACATGTTTATAGCATTAACTAGAATGTTTGTGATTGGTGTCTCCAAACATCTGTCAGTGTCCAGAAAAACTAATGTGGCATCTCTTTTCTCTGTACGTTATTATTTATGTTGAGTGACTTCTGTCTGGACCTTGACCAGCAGGCACTTTGATTCTCTTTACCATTTCAGCTCCTGAAGGCAGGCTGATGGTGATGATAAGATGCAAAAGTATTAGGGAATATTCTTCATCACGTCAGAGATACACAGAGGAGATAAGGCTCCTTATGCCTGTTTTACAACTAGGGCTGAGGTTATTTCCCACATCCAGGAAGGGTGTTGGAAGATGAATATTTTTGAAACTGACACTGTGGTAACACAGAAAGTATTTTTAAAATAGTGCTGAGTAACAGACGCTTTGTTTCTGAAATGGTTTCTCCTTTACTGCAGAACTTGAAGACCTTGAAAATCTGTCTGTTGCCCCTGATAAAAGGTGTGTATCTTCACTCTAATAGTCTCGTGGCTCCACCTTTTCTGCTGGAGCAGCTTTCTGGTGGTTGTTCTGGCTGGAGCAGGGAAAGCTGTGGGAGTGGTAAATTGGGCCCTGTCAAGGAAGAGGAAGGAATGCTGCTTGACAGCAAATGTCTCTGCTGCTTGGCTTAGTGTTTCTCTGGTCCCCTAATCTTGCTGGAGGGTGGTGTCTGTGGCTCTTCGAGGGCCTGGGTGTATCAAAGAAAGAGGGTAGGAATGAAGGAATGGGAGAAAACTTCTCAGGGATGCAGCAAAGGCAGTGGAGATGCTGATGACATGCTGCTATTTTTCACTGACAGTATTCCTTACCTTTCAGATCATCTTTTGAACCAGGCAGCAATTCTGCTGAAGCAACAGCCCAGGAGTTGTGCAGAGCTTTCAGAAAATATTGGTTGCAGACAGACTCTGCAGTTCAGCTGTCTGGTTGCCTGAGCTCATCTAAGCAGAGAGTGAGTCTGATCCGAAAACAACGAGCTCTTTATTCAGTTCCCCAAATAATCATGGTCTCACTGCAGCTGCTTCACTGCTAGGAAAAGGAGGAAGCTACATTTAAAAAAAAAAAAAAAACAACAAAAAAACCCCCCAAAAAACCAACAAAAAACCCCCAAACAAATAGAGATAAGTGCTTACAATTTATTAGTTCACCTTACAAAATTTTTAGAAAATGTCTTCTCTCTCCAGAATTTTTCAGCACATTTAAAGCATGTAGTTGTGAAGAATCAGAATGTGCTTTCTTCTGGGACTGATATTAGGGAGTTTGAGAGGGGACTACATGCAGGTGAAAACTGAACTTTAAAATACCAGAGTATAAAGGGATATAAACATCTCCCATAGCATTTAACATATGTCCAGCTGATGGGCTGGTTATCTTGATGAGCTTCTCTTTCCCAATAGTCTGTGCTGAAAGAAGAGATTCCAAGAGAGCTTGAGTCCAGTTTGAATCTGGCTGAAGAAATAAAGATCATATCCAAGCTGAGAGGATCTTCTGGCTGGTCCCCACCAAGATCACAGATTATATTTAATATTCATCCTTCTGTCAAGTAAGTTTTGAGGGAACTGGGCATTGTCATTTAGTATAGCATGGGGAAAGCTGATGGAAGGAAGTGATTAACAGATCTAGTGCATGTGCAGATGATCTGTGAACAGGCCTAGAGCTGGTGCATGGCACAGCCTTCTGCAGTGTCTGTCACCAGCCTCACTAAAACACAGATGGCATCTTTTTCCCTGTCTTGGCACGTGATTAACACAGCATGTGCATTTTTCCATGCCATAATACACGTATTCTTCGGTGTTATGGTGACAGTGTACTTAGCTCCTGAAAATTCCATTTTCTGATAATATCTGGAGAATACTCTTGTCTTTCCTCACTGTCCTGTTAATATTTTATGATGGTTGGTTTTCAGAAAGTGGGGGGAGGCACAAGGTCATGTGTGAGGAAGTGGCTGTCTCAGCCTGTGTCAAATGCTGTTAAGTGCAGACAGTAAGCAAACTGGCTGTTCCCTGTCTTGCTGCAGGTACAGTTGCTTTTTCAGTTGCAAATGTGGATTTTCCCCCTCCAAACCCTATGATACTGATGACACCTTAAGAAATAGAAAAATTAGTTCTTGCAACAAGCATTACAGAATCCCCCTTTTTCATGTGGAGGAGTCAGCTCCTGAGGTGAACATTCTCCCTGGTGCCAGTGTAGCTCTTTTGCACTTTGGAAGAATGTTAATTAAAAGTGTCTTTTTGGTGCTGAATGGTCTAACTATTTGCCTCTGTATACAGGAGAGATGCAGTGGTGGCTGCTCAAAACTTTATATGTGTTGGTTGTGGAACCCCAATAGAGAGCAGTAAGTATTACCAAAACTGGCACAAGACTCCTAAAAAGTGCAGTACTTGTACTGCAATCAGTACTGTAATCAGACTATAATCCTCACCAACACAGATGTACCACAGTTTTTCAATTATCTGAGCTAGAAGGAAAATCTCATTGTTGGAGGTGCCTGCAAAAGTAAAACAGACAGTGGGATCTTTCCAATGTCTGGAATTTTTCATAGAATACAGAATACAATACTTGATAGATGTCCTTCTTGTAGACAATGAAAATTCATAACAGTCAACCACAGAGCAGAAAAAAAGGATAAAGAATCAAGCTTCCAGGCTGGAAAGTGCTGGTTTTGCATAGTCCAGTTGTTTATTTTAATAATTCTTTCCCTGTGCCAATTTCCCAAAATTCCTTTTTAGAGACTGTATGCAAGCTCATGGAATCTGTGGCTTTGTTCTTTTGGGGTGTCTTTTTAAAACTTTTTGTCTCTTTAGATCTTGATCACAAAATCTTTCTTTTTTGTTTAATTCCTGATACTCTGAGAACTGCTTGAAAGTACAATGATTTACAGAGCTGACAAAAAGACCTTGCCTAAGAAATCTTTGAAGCAGGGCTTAAATCTCATTCTGGGTCAGCTCACAAGAGCAGCATTTGTGGTGTCCTGTAAAGTATCAACAATCTATGAGGGCATGTTAAGTGGAGCAAATTTGAGATGCTGTAATAGAGAAAAACCCTTACAAACCTCTTGATGTGAAAAAGTATTGCACAAACATGACAAAATTGGTGGAAGTATTTTTGTTGTTTATTTTACCTAGTGTTTCTTTTCTGTGGTTAAAGCAGCAGGGGTTTTTCTAAGATCTTAGGTTGATAATTATAATCAGTTGAACAAATATGGAAATGAGGAAAGCTTTCTGTTCTCATGCCAAGTACAAACCTTATACATGTGTTCACCACAGTAATAAAACCTCTTACTTAAAAGAATAAAACAAACAAAAAAATCCCTTTTCCTTCATTCCACTCAATCTGAGTTATTTAGACAGACTAGGCATACAGACAAGAGTTATGTCCCATAAGGTTGTAAAATACTCAGGATTTCATTGCTGTCTGCCTGCAGAATATATCAGGAGGCTTCGCTATTGTGACTACCTGGGGAAGTACTTCTGTGACTGCTGCCACAGCTATGCCCAGTCTACTATTCCTGCCCGAATACTTTCAAAGTGGGATTTCAAAAAATACTATGTGTGCAACTTCTCCAAACACCTACTGGACAGCATATGGCAACACCCCATTTTCAATGTGTTGTGTATTAACAAAACCCTCTACACGAAAAGTAAAGAAATGGACAGGGTCAGGGTAAGTGTGGCTTTTTTTATTAGGAATTTCTGGGTCTGAGACTTTGAGGAAGAAGTCCTTAGGGCAGGATGTCCTGTGTGTGGAGGGGGAGGAGGGTTGTTTTTTTCTGACTTATCCCATCACCACTTCTGGATCTTGCCCTCTTTTCCCTTAGGTGAAGGGAGCAAAGAGAGGCGTTTCTAACCTATGCCAGAGATCTCCTTAGCCCTGTTGTCTTTGGGAGGTGTTTCCTTAGTGGTTTCCAGTTTTAGTGCATATAAAGGAGTTGGTCTCCTGCAGTAAATATTTACATCTTCATGGATTTTGGCTGTTGGAAAGTTCTGTATTTTTTGAATGACTCCTTAATTTTGTGGGCCATTAGGGGGAAACACCCTTGGATTATGTAAGAGCTGTACCTCCTACAGCTTCAGGAGGAGTGTTTTGCTGAAGACTACAAGTAGACATGTGTTCTCTTACTGGCTGAGGAGACACTTACCTGTTCTTACACAGGTGTGGATCTGGCATGCATCAAGACCTGCAGCCATTTTTGGCATTAGGACTTGCTTCAGTTGTCAGGGAATAAAAATCAGCCTTTGTCTGCCTTAGTCTTTCATGCATTAGAAAATCCATTTGTTTAATACTGGACTAAGTGTAAAGTTCCTTTTTTTAGGTGTAGTTTGGTGTACATGCAAGTGTACTGTCTCAAATAGTGGTATTCCTCACTTAGGAATATATAAAAGCAATGCTTTTGATTTAAAATGGCTTTTTCTCCTCCATCTTTTAGGAGGCACAAGAACAGCTTTTTCATTTAAAAAAGCTTTTGAAAACGTGCAGGTTTGCTGAAAGGTATGGACTGTGATTATGCATGGAAAAATAGCTTAGTAAAATGTGCATGATGTGCTTTTTAGAGCCTTCTTCTCTAGAGACATTTGGGTGCAGTTTTAAATAAGTTGATGTTATCATTAGAGAACGCTAATTACAAAACTACCTTCTATTGCACTGCAAATGCTGAGTGAAGTACAAGTTTTGTGTGGTAGCTGTTTCTTGTAATACAGTTTGGTTTTAAATGTTGAATAATTTTAGTTAGGTGTGTATTATTTCCTGTTCTGTTTCTCTTAGGTTCTCATTCATTCTTAAAAGGTCAAAGATACTTATCTCTCTGAGACTATTTGTCTTTAAAAATATATTGGCTTTTTTTTAATTAACAAGTGTGTTCCTTGAGAATTTAAAGATTTCTTCCAGATATCTGTCATAATGCTCAATTCCATTTATTTTATAAAAACACTCAAATGAAAGTAGTAGTAAGCAAAGTGATAAAGACCAACACATGACCTTGCTTGTTGCTAGAAATGAAAGATTTCTCATGTTCGCCTTCCCAAACTGTGGGCATAACTAATACATAGACATGTGAATAGTAAGACCATCACTGCAGAATTGCTGATCTTTTTAAGAACATGCATAAGCAAAATAAGACTTAAAAGTAGCTTCTATTTTCTCTTTGACATAGATCTCTTCTTTATGCATCAGTTACATGTTGTTCACCAAAATCAAACAGAAATGTATTTTTGTCTCTCTTTTGTTCAACTCCCTGAGATTCCATTACTGAAATAAGTATAAGGGCTGTCACTGTACCTTCTATCTGCATCAGTGATATTTTAAAAGCAATAGCTCTGTTTCCAGTGTTCACCTGCTCAGCACAAGCATAGTTTCACCCAGTAGTGACCTGTGCAGGATAAAACCCCTCAAAGTTCTCTTTGAAAAGCAAATAAATAAGTCTGGCTTGTGATACTAGATACTATATGGGATTTTACCTACTGTTCCTGAGGTAGGTGAGAGCTCTTTACACATTATTTAAGCATTGCTGGGGTAACTGTATGGCACTTCTAAAGCCTGAGGAATGCATGTTTAAAGCAGATAGTTTATTCTAAATCCCAAACCTTCCAATTTTTATTAAAATTGGGAGGGGAGGTAGATAGCAGGAACTTGCCTTGTATAATCCCTGTGTGACTAGGGAAGTAAAAGAGGCTTATTTTGGAAATACACTCGAAAAACAATTTTTTGTAACTTTGGTTGTGTTTTATTTCTCTTCGCAGTGTACTGAAAGAATTTGAACAGGTCCCCAGCCATCTGACAGAGGAGCTGCATCTCTTCTCACTGGATGATCTGGTGAAGATAAAACGAGGGCAGTTACTGCCCCTCCTCAAAGATATTCTGAAGAGCTCCACCTCTCATGTAGATGGCTGTGAGGTAAGGAAAAACCAGGGCTTCTAGTGTTCTTGCAGCTGCTACTGTAAGGAAATATCCCTGCTGCCAATCCCAAATAATTTTTTCTTAGATTTAAATTCAACCCTTCTGTTGTTGTTGTAGCTCTGTCAAGCGAAGGGGTTTATCTGTGAATTCTGTCAGAGCAAAGACCTGCTCTTTCCATATCAGACTGCCAAATGTAAAAGGTGCCCAGGTATGTTACAGACTGAACGTTTTTCTTTCTTACTTGGGGGAATTTTGGTGTATAAAACCATTTAGACTTATTTTAAACATTGAGAACTAGCTTCACTGAAAGCAAGCATGCATATTTGGAAACCTACATGTGCATTTGGAAATCATGGAGAGCATGTATCTTTGAGAATCAGCCTGTGGCAGCTGTTTTGTATCAGTGAATTCAGAGAGCAAAACCAGGGATTTGCCTGACCATGGTTATGCTTGCAGGGGGGGCTATTTTTTGAGTCTAGGCATGAGAGAGCTGTTTTATCAGATCTTGCCAACATTCACTGTAAATTGTTACAGTGGTGGTTGTTGTCCTGGCCTTGCACTGCTTCTCTTTACTTTTGTGCTGAAATGTACATGATAGAACATCATTCAAGGAACACAGCCATTGACTCATTTTTTAAAATTCTTTTTTTTTTTTTTCCTCTGAATGGTACTCTGTATGTATAAACAGAGTGCAAAACATGCTTTCACAAAGCATGCTTCAAGTCTGGAGGCTGCCCCAAATGTCTGCGGATCTCAGCTCGGAGGACTCTTTCAGAAACTCCATCACTGGTGCCTCAGTGAACCTCTGACTGCTGACTTTAGACAATGCCTGGAGCCAGATCTTCACGTGCATGACTAAGCATTAAATAATGTTGTTTTAGACATTACTGTTTTTAATGCATGTCTCCTTTATGGAGGGTAAAATTAAAAAAAAAAAAATGGAAAAAACAAAAAACAAATGTCAACTTTATTATCGTCATTGAAAACTCACCCTAATGGAGTTTCATCTTAACTGGTGACAGACTGGATGTTAATTTTTTGGACTGCTTTTTGTTCCCATGTTTTGTCCTTGTATGTAAGATTTTTAATACTGTAATTTTTCATGTAAAAATGATTCATCTCTGTAATTCTGCAGATAACAAATAGATAATAAGTGACCGTTGGAAGTCTTTGCCTGTGTTCGATTTTGGAAGTGGGGGAAAGAGTAGTGAAGTACAAAATCGTTCTCTGAAAAGATCTACAATAAATAGAAAAGATGTGTCTGCAAGTTTTAGGCAGATGCTAATCTGAAATTTTTATGGCAAATGCTTATTGTGAACCAGTGAATTTTAAGTTTCTTTTAAACACATCTATGCAACAGCCTGTGGTGAGTTAACTTGGCTTGCTGCTAGGTGCTCTTCACACTTCACCCAGCTGCTCTCTCACCCCATTCCTCAAGAGGACAGAGGGAGAAAAGAAGATGGAAGAGCTCACAGGTTGAGAATACAAACAGGGAGATCACTTGCTAGCTACTGTCATGGGGAAATAAAACCCTGAATTGGAGAAAATTAAATGTATTGTAAATTAGAAATTGAGTAGGGTGATGAAAAGCAAAGACTAAACCAATAATTTTCCCTTACCTCACCCACCCATTTTCCAGGCTGAACTTTGCATCTTCATTCCCAATTTTTCTACCTTATAGCCTGCCCAAAGTGGTGCAAGGCAGATGGGGAATTGGGGTTGCTGTCAGTCTGTAACTTCTCATTTCTTCTACTCTCTGTGACATTTCTTCTACTCTTCTACTTCTCACACTTTCCCCTTTCTCCATTGTGGATTCTTCCCCTGGGCTGCAGTCTTTCAGGAAAAGCCTGCTCCTGTACAAGCTCTCCAGGAAGATGTAGTTCCTTCAGGAAATATTCATGTGCTCCAGTGAGGTCCTTTCCATGCATTCCAGGGGAATCTGTGCTCTGATGCTTAAAGCATCTCTTCCTTCTCTTTTATCACTGACCTTGGTGGTTTTGCTGCTGTTTCTCATCCTTTTTCTTAAATACATTTTCTTGGCAGTATCACATCTTGGCTGAGGTGCTCAGCCCTGCTCTGCAGTGTGTCCATTGGAGCTGGCTGGAAGCAGCTGTATCTGGCATGGGGCAGTCCTGGCCTCTTCACACACAGGCCACCATGCACTCACCCAGTGCCAACATCTTGCCACTTCCACCAGCTCTTCCACTCTAGAAGTTTCTTTCCAGAGCACTCAGAGATGTGAGGAGAGACAGTGAGTGATCGGGAGAGATGCTCCTGTTTAAATCCACCCTCACACTTTGCAGATGGAGTCCTTGCCTCAAGGTGAAGTGCTGGAAATTGAAAGCAGCTTTCTTTCCCTCCCTGGTTGGTTACTTCTAATGAAGCCCTTGCCTTCAGAAAGGCAGAACAGCTGCTCAAACCTGTAGAACCATTTTTCTGTTAATGCTATGAAGTACCATAATGAACAGAGAAATCCTAGGACCTGAAAGTACAAATCAGCATTCTGATCTCTCCATTGGGGTGCTGTTAGTATTTTGAATTTTTTGTTCTCATTTTGTGCATTTTTTTCTTGCTCTCCTCATCTGCTTTCTCCACCTTTTAGCAAGGAAAGGATCTGCTACGTGGGACTGCATGAGTTCACCTCCACATTAGTGATGACAATACTAACAAGCTCACTAACACTTCCACTAATCTATTTTTCCTGTCTTTTCTATTTTTCCTGATCAAAAACAGCTTACCTACTTACTGCTCTGAAGCAAGATTAGCGTCTCTTACACAAGATCCATTGCAGGGTAAGATGTGAGAAAGAGCCTGCTTTTGCAGCTGACTGTATTTAATATTATGCAAGAGTAAATTCTCATTTAAGTTGGGTGCACAACTAACTGAATCACATGGCAGGCCTTGCTTGCAGGGATTTCCTGCTTACGAAGGAGTAGACGTGAATGATCCTTCTGTGGGATAACCTGCAGGGCAGCTGAGTATGTCTTTTTCACTATTCATTAATTTAGAAGAGCTGATCTGGTTTCTGGCTGTGCTTTTCATGAATGTTCAAGTCTTACTAAGCAGTAGCAGTGCACAGCAGGGGGAGTGCTGGACAAGAAGTTTTGTGCATCAAGTGTTGATCCTTCACATCCGCCCAGTTCAGTCCAGGTCTCCACAGAGCCGGTACAGCTTATCCTCACTGATTATTGCTACGTACCACAACACAGGTTGCAGCAAGGGCAGATTCTTGAGGGGCTGGTAAAGCTGGCAAGTGAAAGGCCTGAGAGTATCAACATGTTTCTAGGCCAAGTGAAACTGGTTAAAATGTTCTTCTGCTGAAGTAAGAAGTACTAAGTGGTGAGATGCCAGTGGGTTGTTCCCGAGTTGGAAGGAATAGCTCTTTTCTGCATTTGAGGGGAAACTGCATTTTACTGTTGGGTCTGGAGGAGGGTCATAACAACTCCACATTTGTGGGTGCTGGTGTAAGCACAGGAACACCCTGAGGCTGTTCACCCTGAACATCTCTGGTGAGAAGCAAGGCACAGGTGTCTACACCTGTAGACACAAGGTGTTCTCAGCTTTGCTGAGGTGAGAGTGTCTTTTATCAGCTGCTATTCTAGGATAGCATAAAGCAACCATAATGAAACTGAAAGCATGCATTATCTTTCTGTGTTGAGTGATAAAGTGGCTTGGACAGAAAGGGATGACTTCTGTGTACAAACCTTCTAAGTGTCTTTAGGGTGTAGCAAAATTCTTTGAATCCAGTTTTGAGACTCATTAAGCTTCTCAGATCAATCCCATGCTCTTCTGAGTGTATCTCTGTGGGTAAGTACTGAGTTTGGTCATTTCTGAGGCTAGACCAGATGACAAGGCATATCCAAGACAAGAATTTACAAAACAAAAGCTATGGCTACAGTGAGCTTCTTTGCAGGAAGTAAGATCCTGCAGTCCTTATATGTGTAAGCTCTGAATTCTTTGATAGTGTATATAAAAGGGTTAGGAAAACTTACTAAGGAGTTGAGCCCATTCAAAATAAGCTGCCTACTAGCTAGAAAGCTGAACATGTTTCATAGAGGACAGTTAAGAGACCTGATTATTCAGCTATTGAAGAAAGGGAATTGTCACACTTGTCTGTTTTCATAAGCAATGCTGATCAAAGCTCATTCTTTACTGTGACTTTTTTTGTTGCCATGTGGATAGAACAGGAGCACTGCTGAGGACACTACTGGAAGAGCACTCCCAGGGGCTTTGGTGGCAGAGAAACCTACTCCTAGCTAACTGCCCACCTCACTTCAGAGGCAGAATGCATTTAAAGACAGTATTATTAGTAATTTCCATAGGCACGAGGTTTCAAAGGAATACAATACCAACAATCCCACTCTTGCAGATAGCAATTTTGCCTGCCTCTCCAATAGTCATTTGTTTATATTGATTTGTTGTATTTTCCTTCTTAGTTTCAGTTGTGAATTTTCTGGAGGTGGAAGTGCTTTGCTAAGGCTTTGTGCAGTACATTGAAGACAAGATTTTTCATGATGCATCATACAGCTATTACTGTAAACAACAGAATAATGCTAATTATCAGGTGTAGTATGGTCTCACAAATACTGGTCTTGTTGCGACTGTAAGCAAGTATGTCAAGTACTTAAGTAGTTTTATAGGTCTGTATAATTTCTGGGATGTCTGTCACACCCATCAATGGCCAGGACTCAATAAAAAGTGCTGAATTCAGTATTTAGGAGGAACTGAGTAAGAAAACATGCAGTCTTCTGAAGGCCTTATTTCAATGGTCCTTTCCAATGAAATTTTTTTCATTGCCTGGAGGTCTTTTCCACAGGCTGAGAATTGCCCTAGTCAGAGCATCTTGATTCCAGTTTCCTGCCAGCATCTGCCTGTGATTAAGAAACAGTGAAGTCAGCTTGAATGATGGACAGATGCTTGCTCAAGAGAGCCCAGGGCAAAATGCTTGTGGAGCATGTTTCAATGTCAGCTTTTAGCTGGCAACATAATTTTATTCAAGTGACAGTCTTGTCCCATCACTGTGTTTCTGATGCCATGATCAGTGCAGTGTCTGGATGCTCATGGAGCTGTTTGGACAGTTACAGGAGTTGAGCTGGACTGATTTTTGACAGCTGCTCCCACTGTCCCTGTGTCACTTACCTGAAATTACCTGACTGGCTTTATTTCCCCAAGCAGCAGCTGCAGTTTCTCTTGGATTCTTTTATCTGCTATTTTAGTCAAGGCATTTCCAGTTGTCCACAGAAGCAAAATGAAAGAGAGATAAATCCCCAATGTTACCAGCCCCTCTTTTCCTAGGCCTGCTTGTTTTATTCACTTTTTAAACCATTTTTGCCTCCTTATAGCCCAGACAAATGTCTTTATGATAAAACAAATAATTCAATAAAATACTTCTGATATTCCATAAGCTAAGGATGACACTTAAAGAAGATGTTTGAGGAGAAAAAAAAAAAAAAAAAAAAAAAAAAAAAAAAAAATAGAAGCAAATATCTTCAGGAGTTGTCAGCTTGAAGAGATGGAAAAGTGCTAGCAGGTCCTTAGGAAGATCTGCCTGCTGCCTTAGGAGACAACACTAAGAAGCCTTTCCTACAAGAAAGGGATCAGAGTGCCTTGCATAAGTCAGCAATAATGTGGTGTTGTGGTCACTTCAAAGCAAGTCAGTGCCTGCCAAAATACTGCTGTTGTCCATCAAGGAGTATGATGTGAGAAAGGAGAATTTATGTGCCTCACCTGGGAGCCATTTTACTCGGCTCTCATCTCTGTCCAAGAAAGTACTGTGAATCAAGCTTCCCCTCCCTGAGTTCTCAGAAGGTGAAACTAAAAGCTTGAATGGTTTTACTGGAACAGCATATGTTTTTAGGTCTCCTACACATTTCATGGATGAGGCAAAAGAATATGAGTATTAATTTATGTCTTAGCACAGAGGATATATCCATGCTTCTGTAACAGAGGATTTTCTAAAAGCTAATTTGGACTGTAGTAACGTCTAGCTGCAATTGCAATGTTCTTCTCACAGGAAAATACTTTGGCACAGCATTTTCCTGGGTTAGCACAGCATTAACATGGCCAGAATGTTGTGCTGTGTCACACTAGAAAAAATATTTGTGGTCTATGACTGAAACAGAGCCACAGCGCCACTTAAAGTGTAGCAAAAGATTGAGAAGTCACTGAAGTGGAAAAATATGATAGGATGAGATCACATGTAATTAGAGATAAGTGTGGATAGCAAAATGCAATCCAGCTGAGGCTTAAACAGCCCTGAGGAAGGTGATGGTTCAAATGGGAGCAGATCCCAGATGAAGACCAGCAGTCTGACTAAAGGAGCATCTCTAACCCTGAGAGACACAACAGTGGTGAAGACAGACTTTCTCAGAAAGGATGAAAGGTACAGAGAAGGCTGAATACACCCTGTCTCTTCCCTATAGTTAAGAAAAATTGGATTATCATGTTAGCAGCACCACTCATCAACTGTCCCTCTTAAGAGTCTGCTCAACAAAGAGCTCTCGTTGCCCCCCAGCCTCCCTTCCAAGTGCCTTCAAAGACACCTGTCTCTCTCTCCTTGTAGAATAGCACTGTGTCCACTCTAGGGCTCCTTCTGTAGGTCCCAGCAGTCAGGCACACGGCCAATGCCAGAGCTGGACAGGCTGGATTCCCCTAACCCAAATCCCCAGGATTTCTGCATCTGTCAGACTGATGGGAAAGCAGAAATAGCTACCAGCATATCCCACACACTTCCTATTTCAAAATTGCATTCTGGCTACTTAACACATGAGCTTCCCCTTTCTCAGAGCAAATGTGCACAACTGCTGCTCCAGCAGGTGCTGGCTGCTGATGGCCAAGATGTTTCCCTGAGTCAATCTTCTAGTTACTCCAGCCAGGAGATGGGGAAATCCACAAACAGCCCATCTACTGGATCCTGATCAGGCATTTGATGTCCAGGGCCTGTCTCCGTGGCAGTCTTGTCTCAGCACTCTGCTGAGTGCTCACCAAAGGAACACCGTGACATTATTCCCATATTTTCCCAGCAATTTTACTTATGTGTTCATTTTTCCAGACCTCCTTTCCATAGGGAACCTCTCCAGGCCATCTCCCCCTATCCTTTCATCTCCAGGTTTCTGTGGACACCTCACTCATTCCTACCTTCCAGGGGTTCCTAACTCCCACACCCACAACCTTTTTTTCCCAGCATTTTCTCCCTCTTCTGGCATCTGCCACCAGTGGTTGTCTGGAGCTGTCAGCAATCCTTCTCACCTTGCCTACCAAGAAAGTGCACCTTGGTCCCTGCAGCTTATTGTCTCCAGACACTGTCTCCTACGGGCACTCATCTCAGGCCCAAGTACTCTCGTGCTCTCTCTCCTTGTTCCACCTCCAGAGGAGCAACCTGAAGAACTCAGATTTTCCAGCACATACCACATGAATTAGTCCTTGACTATTACTAAGAGCCTTCACTTTCTTCAGGAGTGAAATCCACACCGCTCTCTCCTGGGTATATTTTCACCACTCATCTTTCTTCCCACTTGACCTGCCAGTGAAGCCTGAAACACATGCCAACAACTAATCCATGACTCTGTTTCCCAGTGACCCTTGCTCACCTACATAGCTTCCCAGGCCAAGGTATTCAGAATTCGAGCTTAGAGGAAAAAACCTCTTTATGATACTGTAAGATGGAAATCACACTTTTTTTTTCCACTTCATGTTGATGATAGAGCACAAGCACATGCTTTTTTCTGAGTGAAAAAAAACCCTGATTGTAAATCCTCTGACTTCATGATCCAGGTCACAAGATTTACAAATACCATTTACCATGCATCATGAAAAAATGACACCTATTTTGCCTTCAAAGCTGGGCTATGATCACATATACCACAGTATCAGATTGTCCTTAGGGTGCTGTTTGCCAAATCAATGTATCCATAGGCCAGTCTTTTATATGCACGGGATCTTACCAGGAAAACAAATACTGAAACCATGCCAGTGCCTCAGGGCAGATTTCTCAAACAAAACCTACCATCCACATTTGACAGCAGATGGCATAAAACCTACCTGCTGGTCTTGTCACTTTGCTGTGCTATAGATCACTTCATGCACTGCTCACACAGGGGCAGGGAGCAGCTAGTATTTACTCTTGCTGCTAACTTGTCCTGTCTGACCAAGTGCAAAACCCCATCTAAAGAAAAGATGGCTTATGGTTACACAGGACTTCTCTTCAGAGTCCTGCCTGAGTCAGAGGAAGTAAAATGGAAGTTGCTGACACTGAATCATTTCTGTTTCTACACCAGTGAAATAGGAGATGACCTAGGAATTTCCTTATTTTTGAAAAAAAAAAAAAAAAAAGGTTTCCCCCTCCCTCCTCTCTTCTAAACAGGCATCAGAGGGGGACTGTGACACAAAGTGCTGCAACATTTGACACCTGTGAGTCACAGAGTGAGAAAGAGGTCCTATGTCCAGCAGAAAGTCAGGGCTGTGGATCCCACTCTGTGTGGTAGTTCCTGTACAGGGGCTGCAGGAAAGTGGAATTTATACATCAGCTTGAACTTCTAGTTATGTGTGTGTTGTAATTTGCTTGTAGAAACCCCAGGTGGCCAATCTGGTATTGAATGGTCAGCTATGTGTCTGAAGGTGTGTCCTCGTGCCTGGTTCTGGGCTTCTCAGCCACAGGCAACTCTACACTGAAAAATAAGATATCATGTAAATTTTATGCCCTGTGCAGTGCCCTAAGCCAATATGAGGGCCAAGAAGAGAATGAAGAGGTGTATGTTTCATTTGTGGATCAGAAAGATGTGCCTTAACCTCCAAACTATTTGGCACAATTTCACAGGCATGAAGAATGAGGAAAGCAGTGACTTGTATCTGTTTACCTCCCTTCCCACTGGTGTCAGTCATTGAAACAGAAACCTCAGCCTTCCTCTCAACATGAGAGCTGGAAGGTTCTTCCTCAGCTGGACTCCAAAGGACACTATAGATGGCACAGGAGGTGGGGCTGTTGCAAGTGACAGAAACAACCAAGTGTGCTGAGCTCAGTGAGAAGACAGGACAGAGAACAGATAAGAGTGAAAAGTAAACATGCAGAACAGCAGGAGCAAGTCTGTTGGGAGTTTTGTAAATGTGATGGGGCAACAGCCTGGTGCTGTTGAGCACAGATGGTTGCAGTTTTTTCTGTTGTAAGCTCCACTTCATTCCCCCTACACAGACATCTTTCCTGTGTTGCCTAACACTCAACTGGGCTGCAGCAGATCGTTGTTTCCTGGGAGGAGGACACACTCCAGAATGGACAAGGACCCCACACTGCATGCTCCACCTGGTCCAGGGACCAGTCCTGTATAGTGGCCTAGAAACCTGTGTTTTACAGGTACAAAATGCCATGGGTGTAGCCACACAACCAAGGAGTGCAGTACACAGTCCTCAATCATTGGCTTTTTCCTCTGAAAGCTATAAGAGAGGACAAGCTGCAGTTATTAACTGAACCTCAGATTCTCCCCACTGGCTGTGCAAAATCAGTGCATGTCACTCACAGCTATCTTAGCCTCAGCATGCAAAGGCAAGAGCTCTTGGGGTGTCTTGCTTCACCATCCTTATCTGCACATTTGCAGCTCCTTTCAGCTGACCAGAGCTGTGAATTGAGAAAGGATTTGCAATAAAAACTTCCTTCCCCTCTTGCTCTGCCTGCCTGTGCAGGTATGTCTGCACACACCTGCTTTTACATGCATGCACACAGAGACACACACAGAGATGTGTTTAAAGGAGCAGGGCCCAGTGCAATACAATCAAGAAATGCCAATTTTAACTTTGACTATATTACATCTTTATATCTGTGGTCTTAAATCAGGACACATCTGAGAAGCAAGAATGCTGTGTGTTTATCATGTAGTAGTAAGTAATTTCTGCACTATCTAAACATGATGTGAAAGTCAGAATTATATTTTTAGTGATCTCATGATCAAACAAGAGAAGAAAAAAATTTTACCCTCACCAAAACTTGATCCTCTGCCTCCAGAGTACACAATTTCAAAATCCTGAGTTAGTGCGAAGATCAAATGGAGGCTCCCAGAACAAACTGGCTGAAATTTTAATATTTTCCAATCTTCTGTTTGAGGAGCTGTGTAAGCATGAGCTCTGCATGTACGCCATCCCATGCAAAATGTGATGCCTATGGTCCAGCCATGTGGGTTATATGCCTTAAGTTACACTCTAATAAATACTTCTAGTAAAATGCTCAAGTGTAATTTCAGGGGATGGATTTTGTCTAACACTAGCTTTACATTTAAAGGTGTAAATGGGGGAGTTGGGGAGTGGCCTGGATGAAGAGGAAGGCAAATGAGGTTTGAAGACTTTCACAGAGGAGATGAGAGATGCATTAATGGTGGAGAGCTGTGTATTCCCAAGCAGCAGTTGTGATCATGATTTTCATTTCACTCCACCACAGAAACTTCTGAAGGTGATTTGCTCTGTATCCAAGGTAAGAGAGAGTAGGCGAGTCAAACAGCTTAAATGTCTCTGAATCAGTGATTTAGTGTCACTATCTCGCCACACCGTGATATGTAATGTAGTATAAATTTAAAAAGAAATATATAGAAAACCGAGTCCAGTCTCAAAAAGCATCCGAAGCTGACGGGCCAAGTGCCGCTAGAGGGGGATGGTTGTACACAGCTGCGGTGGCTCCTGCCTGCGGGATGGGGCACAGGGACGGCAGGGACAAACCAACCCCGCAAACATGCCTGGTGTAGCTGGAGCCACACGAACTGCAAATCCTGCCCAGAGCCAGGGACAGAACCCAGATTGCTGACCTCAGCAGTGCTGGACTGCTGCTCTCTGTTGCTAAGGTGGGTCTGCAGAGCCCCACCAGGCTGGAGCCGAGCGAAGGCTCATCCCGAGGACGCGATGCCCACTCCCCCCCGGCAGCTCCAGCGGCTGCGGGACACAGCTGCACCGTGTCTTCACATCCAGCTTGACACCTTCTCATTTCTCCAAGCTTGCTCACTTCTATTCCTATATTCCCTTAACTCCGTGCATTATTCACGTTTTGTGAAAGACACACTGAATGCCAGTTCTCTCTGCTGCTGCCACGTTAGCAATGCAGAGTACATCCCTCTGCCCCTGGAGCCTGGCACAGAGGCTGGGAGTCTGGGCCAGAAATCCTGGATGCATTTGGAGCTCTTTCAGTCTGGAGACACTCCCTATTAATTAATCCTGGAAAGCTTTACAGCCATTCCTAAAATAAAAGAAGAAAACTTTTAAAGTTATCCCTAAAGCACCTCAGTGTTAGCAAACGTTTTTTTCTTTGGAAGACACAGGACGACTGCTCCTTAAAGGCATGTCTGCTCAGGAAGGATCTGACACATGGTGGTTCCTCCCTGCACCGGGGACAGCCCAAGCTGTCATTTAGAAGCCAGAGAGTGAAGCAGTGCTGCACTTGAGATACTACTACTACTACTACTACTACTACTACTATTCTACTACTACAGTATCATGGAAGACAGCATCACTGCAGCTCACAGACCCTTCTCTGCCAGCCAGCTCCAAGCCCAGAGCACAGAAAGTCACACGTGTCTGTGTTTATCTATGCCTGCATGCCCCTTTGCAGAAGCACCTGCTGTACTCTGTGCTCTGTACTGCAGTGCTGAGCTCATTTTCCTCACCGTGAGCAGCCAGCAACAGGGAGACAGAGCCAAAAGTCGCTGGTAATTTTACAGAGCATCTTGCTAGTTTCTGGATTGTTTTGAATTTTAGCCAACGGTTCCTCAGCATGCACAGATCTTCTGGAATTACATCAATCCCAAACAACTTTAAAGGGAAAAAAAAATCCTCTCTTCTTTCTGTACCATGGAGCTTTTCCTTTCCTGTTCCTCTCAAAATCATGGAGTGGTTGTTCAGATTACCTGCTCCATGGCAGGCATTGAAACTGGAGTGGAATTTCAATACTAGGCATTCTCCTCTGTATGTGAAGCTTTAACACTTAGCCAATGGCAATCTTCTTGCAAGTGACACATTTCCCTGTTTTCTGTGTTTGAATAATCCTTTTTATCATTTGCAAAAACTCCTTCAAATTTTCTCTCTTCATTGTAATGCCTATGAGTTCTATTAAAACTCTGAATTCCCTCTTGTAGTTCTCTTTCTGCTACATCATTTTCTGCTTCTGCATTTAAATGTCTCCAATTTCACTCCCAGTCCCCAGTGCTGACTATCCTTATTTCTGGCAGCCTGTATCTGGGTACTTGTACTGAGATTAATGACTCCAGTGAAAATCCCAGCAGAAACAAGCAGTTGAGTTTTTACTATGATTACTACAGCAAGTGGAGAGTCACAAAGATACTTCCATCCTTCCCCTCCACAGAAACAAGATTTTGGGTGTGTTAACAGGGTGTAGCCTGACCACAGCATCCTTGGCTTGGCCTTTGTCCACAGGCACATAAATTGTCCTTGCAGCTCCTCAAGGCACTTGGAGACTCACTGCTGCACACACAGGTGGGTTACTGTTCTGTGGGAAGCACACAAGGATGACACTGAGTTCACTCAAGACTGAGGAGGAGGAGAGAAGGGAAACCGTGTCTGCGCAGCTGAGTGGAGGCTGGGGCACTCACCAGGAAGTGAAGAGCATTCCTTCTTCTGCTGAGGCCGAGGTGGTTTCGCTCCTTGTAACCATAGTGGAGCAGAGCTCACTGGCTGTGCACAGGTCAGTAAGAATGAATGGGGTGTGGTGGAAAGCAGAACGGGTGGTGAGGAGAGAAATGGGGGCTGCTATGGCTACACTGCCATCATCAGGATTGGAGGAATCGTGGGGACAGAGAGAGAGGTCAGCTGAAGGCACCTGCCTTTGTGCCCCAATTCTTATACAAGCAGGAGGCCCATGTGTAGTTTTGTCCTCGACTTTACCAATGCAATTTATCCAGCAACTATTTTGGGACAAATATTCCATTGCCATCATTGGGACAGAGATTTACTTCAGTGCACAGGAGTGCTTGGATACAAGGACAACCTGTTTCATCAGTTTTTCATCTCTCCCTTAGCATTTCCCTCCTTCCTTCATAGTGCTGTGTACTCAGCATCTGTGAAAAAAACATTTCCAGACTTTCCAGCCTCAAGTCAAACAATATTGACTTTTAAGACAATTTACATTATTGACAATCAAGACACACAACAAAACCAAGGCACTTCCAGCTGAAGGTTATGAAAACACCAGGTTTGGGCAAGTCCCTTAGGGCCATCCTGGGAAGTCCCTTTCTCCTGTTCACTCCAGGTTGTAGCTGCGGGTGTTCCACGGTCAGGGAAGACTCAGGCACTGGATTCAGTGTGTCAGGGCCCAAAGTCTGTTACAGATCCATGCTATAAGTCCTTCAATATAGAAAATGTTTGCCTTGGAATAGGAAAAAGTACAATGTTTTTTACAGAGATCCGAACAAACCTCACCAACTGTAGCTGTGAAAAAATTCTGAATTTTGTAATTTAACCAAAGATATGAAAACCTGTCGCTTAATAATCATCTGTCTTGTTAAGTGAATCACAATAAAATCAGAGGGGTTTGATTTTTTAAAATTAAAAAAGCATTTGAGTTTCACTATGTTTGTATGTTGTATCACTGGTACAGATACTATGTGGGAAACAACAGAAAACCAGCTAAGCCCTTACTGAGCAGTATGGTGGTTAAGGGTAGCAAATCAGAAGCTGGAGCTCTGATCCATGTTCTGTTGCAGGCTGTTTTCATCATCAAGGCACTCAGGCAACGTGTTTTCATTTGTTTGAGGTCTTAGTGTTTAGAAAAACATCAGATATTTCAGATTTGGGGGCTGCAACTCATTAAAAATACAGGTTTTGTTCCTATAGCAAACAAAATGAGTTTACAAGAAATGCCAATATTTACTTGCAAGACCTTCTATAGCTTGCCAAAATGTGGCAGTTTTGACAAATAGTTCCTATATGTAATTTGTGGTCAAGGAAAAAAGTAATCTTTTTTTTTTTTTTTTTTTTTTTTTTTTTTTTTTTTTTTTAAGCAATGACAAGCCTTATGCTGTAAAATGACATAGTGCTAGCAGTGAGAAAAAAATCTGATCCCTCTTCAAGTATCACTGGAGGAAACACAGGGTCAGCATATAACTTCATTGATTTTACAAAGGGCTGAGTCTGCCTTTCATTTTGGTTCAACTTTATATACATTGATACAAAATAGACCTTGCAGAGCTGAAAGCACTGATACCATCACTGCTGCAGCTGAGTCCCAGGTTGTACACCAGAATAACGTAACATGAGACCTTGTGTTTCTTAACTATTTTATTCCATTCACAGTTCCTCTGCTGCAATCCAAATCACTTCTCACAAGGTACAGGAGACAAGACTCAGACTGACACATGAAGTTTCTGAAGTAGTATGATGAGCAAGCATGGAAACAAATGGGAAGTGTTCCAAGTCTAAGTATGTTCCTGTAACAATGAGCCAAAGTCCTTTGCCACACCAAGGTCCACTGCAGCAATTACAGACCGTAAAACTATGCTGGAAAAGAAACTGGGTCAAAAACTTTGCGTCATCCTTCTAAAATTATGTGCACACACCCGCAGCAGCTCAACCTGCTCACTCACAAATGCAGATTAAAGAAATTATCTGGCCTCGAAATGGCCATGCTTCATCACTAGAGAAGGTGCCTAAACTTTCTAGTTCCACTTCAGCATGGGCCCACACCACTGCAGAGAAGTAATTACTCTGGCCTTAATGCACAGTCTGCATGGCTCCCGTGGGGAAGGAGACAGGCGTGCCAAAAATAGAAGTATTTCACTGCCAAACAGTGGAGTGAGGTGGGGAGAGAGGGGAGAAAATGATTCTGCAATTCCCAGAAATGGAGCTGACATAATTTTGTCTCAGCTGTGAGCTTCAGGTCCATCCCCCTTCTGAACAGACTGGCTTGACACACGGCCACAACATGAAACTGCAATGCACATTTGTCTGGAGGACAGGTAGCAGTGAAAAATCCCAGGAACCTCAGATACAAGGAAATATTTGCATACCTGATAAATCTCCCTTAAAAGTAGTTTCATGCTCATTCAGTTACAGTTGATACCTGTATTTGAGAAAACTATGATGTACCCCATATTATGTAATGGCCACCTCTGATTAACATTAATTTCCTGTGAAAGAATGGACCACTTACAATCTTCCACTCGCCTAATACTTGT
Organism: Aegithalos caudatus; assembly: GCA_013389925.1. NCBI lineage: Eukaryota > Metazoa > Chordata > Aves > Passeriformes > Aegithalidae > Aegithalos > Aegithalos caudatus. The sequence goes on from WEIU01010201.1 coordinate 114,124, forward strand.
ATAATTACTGATTGGGGGTCATCTCTGCATATTTCTTGCTCACAATACTCCTTGGGGGAGGCAAGAAAATGGGAAATGGGAAATATTTGTCTATTACTCATCTAATTTTATTTTTTTGTTTGTTTATTTTCTGTCTTTACTGTCTAAGCATTTTTCCTTTGGGTTCTTTCTGGAGAAGCAAATGGCAGCCACATGAATGAGCTTCTCGAGCTAATTCTGAATATTATTATTCCAGAAAAAGGGGTGTATGAAATTAATTTTTTTTCAGAGGAATTTCAATGGAAGATTCAAAATCCCAGGTGGCAAAGCAGAGAGCTAGTTCTCTTCAGTGTTCAAACACTTGATTTTTAAGTAACTTGAGGGATCACTAGGCATTTATAGGCTCTTCACACTGTATGCAGCCTCCACATTATTGTTGTCCTAATTCCTATTTGGTGAATTAATAAACCAAGCTGGTCTGTACATAAAAAATGCTATGTGTTTCTCATAGTCCCCTTCATGGTCAAGACAGAATTGTATGTACAGTACTTTTCTAATGGTAGTTTAAATACCTGGATTATCTGGAAAAACAGGAATGTGAGCGTCTGAATGTATTAGACATGTATGTGCAGATAACATCAACATTAAGGTCAGCAAAGAACAAGTCTCGTATGAATTTTGTTTTCTACAGGTTCTATTGGGTGAGTCCCCATTTTAATTTTTATCTCACCAACACGGCTTAAAAACAACCATGCATGGTTTATAAATACAGCTTCTCTTATCATATAAATCAAGAGTATGTGAACACATAATGGTCAATTGAGGGAATGATCGTATTTTGCATAGGAATATTTGACTTACAGCCATCATCAAGATTCTTGTAAATAGTGGCTGGGTCTACCCACATCTGTTTCTGGTATGCAATTATCATCTACAGGTTTTATTTCAGTGAGATTTTCCCATAGGACAGGATTGAGAAAAGAGATAGGACAGTGAATCTTTTGAATGCATTCAGTTGCACAATTAATATCCAGGTATGGTCCAGATCATTATGATGTACAGATCTGTTTTCATTTTCTGTTGTTTATGTACCTGAGGTTTTTGATGTCATTAGGAATAAAGTTAATATCTTCATAGGCAACATCCAAATACTAGAGATCTTCTAATAAAAACAACCTGCAAAGAAATAAAATAGAATGATGAATTAGAAATTAAAATTAGAAATTACAGAGAATCATGGAGTCAGAAAAATATAGGCTGAAGGGGACCTAGTCCTGCTCTGCAGCTCACAAAAGGAGTAGAGAAAGTTTTCAAAAGAGAGGTCTGACTGCTAGAAGTACCTTTATTTAAGTCACTTATCTGACATTTTATGGTCTTATATAATTGGCTGCATACACATCATTAGCCAGAAAAGCAGGGAGGGTGAGGATTACATTTTTTTAAAGTTTGGGGAATACTGGATTATTTCTTTAGGTCAGGAGTGGTGTGCTCCTGAGGGAGCTATCTGAGGGTCTAAACTGGTGCTGCTCTGAATACGGTTTTGACCAGAACTCCCTTCCAGCCTCCATCTACAGCTCTGCTGTCCAAAGACAGTCTTTGCCCAGGCAAAAGCTTTGTATTTAAGTCTATAACTAAACTGTAAAACTTTAGCTTTACATTACTTTAGTGAAGTTATGGAAAATAAGCAGCATGAATCTGTATAAGAAAGAAGAGTAAGTTATTGAATGACAGATTAAGGCAGACAAAGGTCACTTAAAAGTCTGGAAGGTGAAACAAAAAGTAGGCCCAAAAGAGACATATAAATTGAATCAGCTTCATAAAGTAACACTCTCCCATGTTGTTCAACTGTGTTTAGACTTCCCTCTGTAACCTTCCTAAGGCATACTGGATATATTCACTCAAGAAGCCTAGTCAAGTTCTTGACTGTAGTAATCCTCTAGAGATGATCCAAACCATTCAAACAAGCAATCCAAAACATCTCCAGAACCCAGGCAGAGAAACTCCTCTGCAGCTTGTTGCTCTTTTATCAAATGCTTTCTTTCATTTCTAACCTGGGAGGTTTTATACAAACTGTGATAGGAGAACACTGATTCTGCACTCTTATTACTATTGTTACATACACTCTCTCGAACTACACACATCCTGAGATAGTATTTAACTATTGTCTTATATAATTTCAAATACACTTTAATATATATAATCTGTCATCTAGTTCCATAGAAACCAGAACTTAATCATTTTCACAACAGACACACAAAAAAGTGTATCTACACAATGTACACTACCTATTAATCCCTGAAGTATTATCAAATATAAATCTAAGGGTTCCAATAAATATGACAAAATCTAAGGGCATGATAAATATGTAGGTGAGTGTAAATAATGAAGGTTACTAAAATGAAAGAGAAGTTATATCCTGCATTGGAGTTCAGAATTTTCTTAGATCCCTGGCATCTGCTTTGCAAGGAAAACAATGCTTCAGTGCTTAAGATTTCCCAGGATAGTAACAGATAGTAACAGATAACTACAGTCAGAGGAAGAAAGCATTGTGTGTATTTCATTAAAATTAAAAACCCAAATGAAAATCCTTCATTGTGTAAACAAAAAGCTACAATGTGATTGTAAAGACGAACAACATTTCCAGCAAAAATGAAAATCCAGTTCAGACATTCTCACTGGTAGCTGTGAAACATTCGAAGTGTAGTGTGAACAAGACAGTCTGAGGAAAAACTGATGTCTAGGTCCCAAGTGGAAGTGTTGTGTTGCTTCTTGTAGCAGAAAATTGCTTTTAGCCTTTAGGGTATATTCCTTAAAGATGCATTGCTCATTTTGCTGTGTTCAAGAGTCAATAACAGCTGTCATTTAAAGTATCTTTTGGAATTGTAACCTCACTGACAGAAAAGTGATCTTGTATTTCTTGCCCTACCACTGCATGAAATTGAAGAGCTTAGAATGATTTAAAACTAAATATTAGTGATTTAAAACTTAATATTAGAGTAGCTGTGGGGATAACTGATTTACATAGGGTTTTTTCTGTAGTACCCTTGCCTTAAATATTCCATTGTTTATTTCTTCTTGCTTTTGTCTCACCCCATTTTGCCATTTCCTCTGTACCTTTACTGTGTCTCATCTTCTTTCTGATGCATCCTGCATAATTTTCATGTCACTTGTCCAGCACTGCACCTAAAGTGAAATTGCAATTCAACCCAAGTTACATCAGCACTATTCAAAATAATTGGTTTGGCATTTTGCTGTCTGAGTAGACAGGAATGCTTGCAGCTATAACTGGCAAAGGCCAACCTCCAGGACTGTTATTCTTATGAACTAGATCTGGGAAGTATCTATCATCATTTGCTCTGTTGGGAAGCTTGCTTTGGAGGGAATTAAACCTCTGGTTAATTCATGCAGACCTGTAGTTCTGGGCTACAAGTGTATTCACCCATGGATATTATCTAGGCTAGGGTGATAGGCATATCTCTGTTGGAAGCATGTAAGGCAAGAACAAATGTGGTCAAACAGGCTGTGCCTTGACAGGCTCCAACTGGGTCTGAGGAAGGGGCCCTTTGAGTTGGATTTGCACTTGACCACAGAAAATCTGATGAATGGTCTGGGTTGTGTTTTTACATTGGATTTTGAAGGGACTGTGGAATACTGCTTATTGCTGAGGGAAGTGTCTGTTCACCTGACTAGCCCTTGAGTACTGCCAGACCCTTCTTTCCCATTTTCATTGTATGTACTCTTTACTGCTCTAGCTAAATATTTGTCCAAAAAGCCTTCCTGCTGAAGGCAAGAGAAAAAAAGACATTTGTAATGAGGGATCCTCTGGCATCCTTTGTGACGAAAAGACCATGTGACAAATTCTCCAGGCCCTATATGCATTTTTCTTGTTCAGAGAAAATACACCAACAATTAAGACCAAGCATCTCAGTGCTGCCAATCACAAAATATGTTAGTCTTTTTTTTTCAACACAAGTGGAGTTCTCCTACACTACACTGGACCATGTGTTGTATCCAGTAGAAGAGCTGGCTCAGAAGCAGGGCAGAAAAGACAGGTTTTCAGAGGTACCTTGTGAGTTTAATGAAAAATGAACGAGCATTGTTTGTTCCCCTGTGTGTGAAATATGGCCATTTGTATCACATCCCTATTTAGGGATCCTGAATCCATTTGCAAGGTGCCATGTGCCAATGCAATGAGGTCTTTCACCTGAGATGTAGATGGGGCTCCTTTGGTGAGTGTTCCCCTCCCCTTCTGCTCCACAGTGTTCATGTATCACCTAAACTTCATGCAAATCCTACTGAATGGAAAGGTAAATCAGGCAAATACCATATGAGAAAAGCACCATGGAAGGGATGTGTTTAAAGGGTGATGGCAAAGGTGAGGTTAGTCAAGGAACAGGGAATTGGGAAAGGAACAAGGGAATCAGCTTCTAGAAATTGTCTCAACAGTGTCTGTAGGCTAGGACACATCACAGAACTTCGGTCACAGGCAGCTTCATGGAATTTCTTATGCTTTTTATAGGTGTTGTTTGTGTGACTGTGGTCACGAGGTGGATAATGTATTAAATGGTCAGACATGCTTTAAGAAGAACTGATGAAGCTGGTTGGGACAAACTTGAGCTGGGTCCCTAGAGCCTGGCTCGAGCAAGGGCTGACAGTGGAACAATGCCTGGAGTGACCTCTGACAGAGCTCAGACAGACTTTACAGCTCAGTAGGTGGAGGATGATTGAAGTGTTCTTTCTACCTCTGGTGGCAACTGTAAATTCTGACCGATAGTAACAAACACCCTCATTAAGCCCTCTTTGTATATAAACTTTTGCTTGCCTAAGAATGGAAATGAAGAGAAAAGTGGATATTTATGTATTTATGACCACAGTCACCAACACCTATAATGTCTTATATACACCTATTGAGTCTTCCACCTCAATGGGAAGGGCCAAAAGTTGTAGCATAGGCAAGAGGAGTTCCAGGACCAGAATAAAAAAAAAAAAAAAAAAGATTGTGGGCGGGGGGGAAACCCCTGCCTGCTTTGGATTGTTCAAAACTGTGTCTCTCCTCTGCCCCTGAAGGGATGCTTAGGTGAGCTTTTCACCTTTAACTACATTGGAGTGGATATATTGTATAGATATAATATATATACATCACTGACAGATCTCTCTTACTGTACCTTTGCTAGTGACATACACTAATACTCTGTGGTTAATGCATTTGTCACCAATGCATTTATCAGAAATTCTGAACCTGCTTTCCTGTTGCTCCAATAAACTGCACTGGCTTTGAACCTGGATTGTACAAGTTCTTAATGAATTTGATCAGACTGATAGTGCTAAATTAGCTATAATCAGAAATCAAACCCAGCCACACCCAGACCCTCTGATCTCTAAGGACCAGCTGGAGTGCAAGGGGCTTCATTTTCTGTCAAATTTCTATATCCTTAATGCAACACTTGGCACTGAGCCCTAGTGTCCAAGACCTCTGGGGTGGGTTGACCCTGGCTGGATGTCAGGTACCCACCAAAGCCACTCTGTCATTCCCCTCACCTGGCCAGGGGGGAGAGAAATATAACAAAAGGCTTGTGGGCTGAAGTAAGGACAGAGAGACATGGCTCACCATCACGGGCAAAATTTAAAGTGGGGAAATGAATTGAATTTATCACCAAATGAACCAGGGCAGAATAATAAGAAAAAACTCAAAATCTTAAAGCATCTTCTCCCCATCGCTCCCTTCTTCCTGTGCCAAACTTCACTCCTGATTTCTCTACCTTCCTTCCCTCAGTGGTGCAGGAGAACAGGGACTGTAGTCAGGAGCTACCACAGTTACTGAAGGGCTTGGTCTTGGCCAGCAGTGGGTCCATCCTGAAGCTGGCTGGCATTGGATCTGTCAGACATGGGGGAAGCTTCTGGCAGCTTCTCATGGAAGATACCCCTTTAGCCCCATCACTACCAAAACTGTGCCATGGAAACCAAGCATAAATACTGTGTCAAAGGTTTATTTCATACACCTTACACTGGAACTGGGCTTAGGGCTCTGCCACCAGGGCTATCTCCAAAGACTTAATTTTTGAGGACCATTGGGTCCTGAGCTACTCCCTGGTTTCTAAACAGCACTGCAGACAGCAGTCATTTAGTTGTAAACATTTTTATCAACAAAGAAATACTTAGTAATTATCCTTCACTCAGTCTCTTTAGCTCCAAAATGTTCTTTTCTCTTAACAAGGGAGTGTCATTTCTTGGGACCTGCTGAGGGAGAAGTTACGCTCTATACCTCTCTGCTACAGCTTAGCTCTCAAAGAAAACTGGGGCCAGCCATTGGCTTATCTCCTTGTCTTTCCTGCCCTTGGCCACAGTGTTTGACAGCTTCCAGCTCTCAGGTGGGCACAGTCCACCCTCCATGACATTTCTGCTGCTTTTCAAATTAACAACCTCATTTTGTTACAGCCCCACTTTCTGTGCTCCCCTGCAAGGGATAAGACAGTGACACCACAAAACACTGCCTTTGTTCCCAGCCCAGAGCTTCTGCTCTTCAGTCTCAGTCTCACGCTTCATGAAGCAAAAAACAACTCCATCCACCAAGATGATGGAAGTACCATTGCTGAAGAGTTGCTACTGATCAATGGGCATGCTGCTGTATAAATATCTTTCAGGTGTGATAGTTACATTTGGAGAAATGAACCCTGAACAAACTTTATTGTGAGCTCTTATATTCCTGTCATGTTTACTGTATAAATACACCATCTCTAAATAGCATGCATCAGTAGTAATATGTACTACTAGAGTGAGAGCCAGCACAGCAGAACTTTGATTCTGGATAAAAGGTTTTTGTACCATTTTAAAAGTTGTTTAAATCATTGAATCACAGCTCTGGCAGTGAGCCAGAAATATTTACATCTGTTCAGGCAGCGCCAGACTGGAACAGTATTGTACCTAAACAGATTTTTCCAGACTTTCAAAATAATATTCAGCAAGGCTTAATAATATCAAGGGATATTATATTATCTGACTTTTCAGATAATAGCTAACCTTACTTCTTTAACTGAGTTTTCTTTACTATTTTCATACTGTTAGAAAGGTATTATTTTTGATATATTACTGCTACTCTTTTTAATTTAATATTACATAATGAGGATAAGTACAGTATGACAAGTGTTCTAGCAAGATGAATATTCAAATTATTTACCATTTCTCTCAAACATCATAAAAACCATTTTGATTTATTTTCTTTCTCTTTGCCTGCTTCACTGACTATGTGAAGATTGAGGAGTTGTAGCAATTTACATACTCCTACAGAATTAGAGAAACAAGATGGAAAAAAAAAACCCAAACTTGGTTTGGTCTCTATCTCAGTCATAGGGACAGAGTTGTTTTTCCATGCTACAACTTTATTCTACTGTGCTTATCTGAAAAAGAAAAAAAGAAAAGAAAAAAAAAAAAAAAAAAAAAAAAAAAAAAAAAAAAGAAAAAAATTTGGGTGTTTTTTTTTTTTTTTTTACAGCGGCTCCTGGGGCCTGAAGTTGTTGACAGAAGTCAGTGAACCTGCACAGATGCCAGGATTCTCCTCTACAGATCTGTTTTCAGGAGTGGTGCCTAGTTTCCATCTCATTTATATATTGCTTAGGTTAAAAATGTTATAATTAGAGATCATGTTATTGTTTTTCACATTTATTTTTAAAGACTAGTCCTTAAATATTTAATCAATAGCTACTTTATATAAACTGGAAAGAGCTTTTCATTCACATATATAAGAAGCACACAAAATGCCTGGTATTCCTGAAGCATACTGCACAGCAAGTTCTTTGTTTTAATTAAAAATCCCTGATTCCTGTAAAATAATATAAGCCAAGATATTTCTTTTCACAGGATCGTATATTCTGAGAAGAGCATGACCATCCCCCAAAATGTCATTTTTTCCATTTTATCAGAATCCAAGCTGTATCTCACTTCCCCTACGGTCCAACTCCATGTCATCCAATTTTATTTTTCTTGACACCAGCAGGTTTTCATGTTATGTCTCATATTTTCTGATGAGCTAAGGGGAATGCCTCTATTATCCAGTGTGTAGTATTCAAATCTGATAGGTGGAAGGCTCAACTTCTAGGACTTGCCAAAAGGACTCTTCCCCAGTTTACATGAAGAGATGCAGGTCATATGGGTCACACTGCAGTCTCATTCACACTGCTTTGCACAAGTAGGTGAACTGCCAATCCATCTTCTTCTGTGTTAATTTTAGAGAACACATGGCATTTGTAACTATGCACCACAGAAACTGTCTGTGCAGTTTACCTCTGTCAACATTCTCCCTTGGTGTAGTTTTGGTTGCCAAGTTTCCTGCTTAGCCTTTGTTCCTGACAGGTAAATGAAGATATTTTAAAAATCAGAAAAATCTCACAATACAAAACAAACGAAATAATCACCTCTAGTTTATCAATGCCTGCTTAGATAAAACAGGTGATAAAAGAGTCATAACAAATGAGAAATGGCCAGAAGGGGCATTTGTTCTCTTAGTGACAGATCTAACAGTTTTTCTAGTTATTATTAGTGTTTCAGGAAATAAATTAGTGACACCAATTAAAAAACACCCCAAACCTATTATATTAACTTCAAATGCTTGCATTAAAGAATGTTATTCAGCACTTGGGGGGTCCTGTGCAGGGCTCTGGGTTGGACTTTGATGATTCCTGTGTGTCCCTTCCAACTCAGAATATTCTATAATTCTATGATTTATAGTTCTATAGTTCTATGCCCTCTGTCACAAAAGGTGAGGCAAGTTGAGTTTTTAATCTCTGAGCCAAAAGAGGAACAGTAAAATAGAGAAGTGCCCCATGCCAGCCATTGTGAAAGCTCCCAGAAACAGTTTTTGGCTGGATAAGCAGATTTAATAAGAGCAACTATTAACCCTGGGAAAAGGCTGAACCTGCAAGTAGTAATTTTATGCTTTTTTCTAGTTTCCTATTAGTTTATGAATGCATACAATGACACTGATTTCAATCAAAGACTCTGTAATTTGGTTTTAGAAATCTTCTTATTAGTAGCCAATTTTAGCAAATCTCTGAGTCACTGTAATTTTGAAGATTATCTATATCCTAAATTGCAGAGTGTGTTGGTTATATTTTTTTCCTGTAGGGCTGAAAACATCTTAGACATTGTACAGTATAAAGATTCAGTCCTAAAGAGCTGGAAATCAGAAGGAAAACACAGAAGGGAGAGCATTGATGAAGGTGACTTTAAAGAGAAAATAAAAGTGCCATCAGGAAGCTAATAGCTTGCAGAAAGATTTACAAATATTAAGAAAATTGTCACATAAACCTAGAAGCAAGGATGCCTCTTGGCAATTTTTTTCCCTAGTAATTTGATTTGAAAGTAGATAAACTTGAGACTTCAGTGCAATTTTGCACATGGACAAGATTATTTTAAATTAGGTGCAGCTTATATAAAACTGTGATGGAAAGAGAAACAAATACTATGATGAAAAGAAAAAAGACAGTGCCGGAGTGAATAATGAGTTCAGACTTGACATAGCTACTAGGCTTGAACTTAAAAAAGGAGCTGGGGAAAGGAAAAAATGGGGGAAGTTTAAACAAGAAGCCTGGAGTTCAATTATTGCTCTGCTGAATTTGAATAAATGGACAAATATTGCAACAAGATGAGGTACAATGACACCAAAAGGGTTCCTGAAGTTAACCAGAGGCTGGGAACAGTACCATTGCAATAGACTGGAGGCAAAGGAAGAAAAATATATGATATTAAAAAACAAACCAACAAACACCAAAAAACCTCAATAACAACAATAACTCTCCTCCCTACCACAATGCAAAATCTCTTGAAGAGGCAAAGAAGTTGAATTTGAGGAACAGGAACAAAACATAATTATGTTTGTATTTGATACACCCCAGCTTAACATTCCAGTCTTTTCCTCTTCAGGATAACATTTCTGGCACCTGCCACACGGGTATTGCACAGGGAATAATTCAGCTTGGAAGATACCTCAGGAGGTCTCTAGTCCAACCTCCTGCTCACAGCAGGGTTGAACTATAAGCTCTGAGCAGCTGACTCAGATCAGTACGCAAGGATGGAGAGCCCACAACCTTCAGGGCAACCTCTGGGCCTCCTTCCAGCAGTGATAAAAGCCAAGACCTAGAGAACACACCTGACTAGGGCACACATCTAAAGATAGGTGTGTTGTTTTCACTCATTTATAGGTGACCTCTCTTGAAACTGGCTGACAGATCAAGGATGATGAGAAATGGTTGCAGAATTGGTTATCAATGCCCTGAGAAGCACTGCCTGCAAAATCCCAGGAGGAAGAACAGACTGTAAAGAAATGACGGCCTAGGATGGGAGTGAAAGAATTCCTCAAGTGAGTGTATACAGCACAACTCAGAGACAGGGAAGGAGTGAAAACACAAGAGGAAACCTGAAGTTTCAGAGTTTGATGAGAAGAAAACAGGAGACTCAGTGGAGGGAGTGGAGGAAATGCAAAGTAGACAGGAAACCTAAATGCTTCTGTCAGGGAAGAAAAGTAGAGGTGTTCAAGCTACTAGAGACAGAAAGGGTAAAAGCATGTCAGAGGGAGAGGGAACATGATTTCCTCATGAGATAAAATGGACCATTATGTTTGGTGAGATTTTAGGTAAAAATCAAAATGAAATCAGAAGAGAATCACAGAATATTCTTAGTTGGAAGGGGCCCATTATAGGGATTGAACCCACGGCCTTGGTGCCACAAAAACGTCTGTAATTACTGCTGTAGGTGCAATTCAGTTCAAGGCACTGGGCAGTTGAACCACCAAGACTCATCAGTGCTGCAGAAGGGAGAACAGAAAACTGGTAGTGAGGAAATTGAGTGTGGTGAAGGATGCAGGAGCAAAGGAAGGATGTATCTGTCATGAACCCTGCCAGGTTGCTGCTTACTGTGGGAGAAGAGCAAAATCAGGGTCTGAAGAAGGGGGGAAAACAATTCCCAGCAAACATATGTGGGTCAAGAGAAACCGGGACACGGCTGTATCCTACTCTAACCATGCACACGTACCAGGAACTTTCTGCTGCACAGCGTCAGAGCCGGGCTGACACTGATGGGGAGAAAGCACCTGTTCTGCGTATCAGCTTAGAGCAGAGCTCCTCACAGAGGTACCCTTTAACAGCCTCTTCCAGCGAGCGATGCGGTGGCTGCCCAGCGTCCCAGCTGCCCGTGGGGACCATCCCGGTGACGGGGCGTGTCCGGGGCGTGTCCGCAGGGCTGGGCGGGCGCGGGCGGCGGCGCCGGTGGGAGCGG
>WEIU01010201.1:125471-158161 GCA_013389925.1 Aegithalos caudatus
GATGACCCTGCCGGCTGCGGGGAGCGGTGCGGGAATACCGGAATGACTCTGCCGGCTGCGGAGAGCGGTGCTGGGATGGCTGAGGCGGGCGCGGTGCGGAGCCGTGCCCGGGGAGCGGGGGGAGCGGGGGGAGCGGGGCTCTGCTGTCGGTGTCACCCTCTGCCCTAGCACAGCAGTGCCGCTGATTGTGCTGGATGGGGTAGCAGGTGTAAAGCTGGTGCTTCTTCGTGCAAACCAGGTCGAGCTGAGCCAAACCTTTTCAAATTAATCTCTGGTATATAATTACTTTGAGGTATAGGCCCGGCACCACAGTCCTGATTCAGGCAAGTCCCATTTGACGCAGTGTGATGGAAATTTTAGCTGGGTACAAAGTCTTTTGAGAGTGACTTACAAATGTGGGATAGGGTAGAGAGAGAGAGACAGGAGAGGGCAGCGGTGAGGGTGGGATACTGAAGGGGAGGCAGTTTTAGCATCTCTGATAACTGAAAATATTCTCTTGGGATTGCTTTTAGGGTCTGATGAGTAGTCTGCATCTGTGTTCTACGAATACTGACCACCCACCATAGTTTTCTCTGTCAAAAAATGCTTGGCTCATTCATTCAAGTCTTTGTATGTTTTTTAATTTTGTTTTTGTCCAGAGGGTCCCACTAAAGAAAACTACTTTATAACTGTAATAGTTTTGAAAATACCTGAAGGGCACTTCCTTTGCCTCACTATGGAAATGAAGAAGCTGGTTTGCATTTTGCAGATGACTCTGCTGTTTGTGTTCTGCCTGCAAGGTTAGCGTTTCCCTCCCAGGGTAGCAGCAATCAATTTCCCGCTTTCCTCTGCTTCTCTCCTTCCTTTGCATGTATTCCACTCTGTAAAGCGAGTGGAATAGGCTGAGGGGAAAACTTGGATGTCTTTCCTCAAAATAAGCTGAGGAAATGAAATTAAAGGCATGGCTGCAACATGCATAATAGGTGCCAGAGAGGGATTATTTAATACACCCAAAGCATTTACATTTTTCTTTATGTAATCATCATTCAAGGATCAATACAGTGCCCGAGTGATTTATTTCATTGTTGGCTCCTGTGCTTAGCAGTGCGGGGCTGAAAGGAAAACGTCACCACACACAAATATAACACATTATCTGTGTGCCATGTGGAGCCAGAAGCTCTCCCCTGCTGGGCTGTGAGCTCTTTTGGGCAGGAGTAGCAATGGTTGTGTCTGCACTATGGAGATGCCCTCCCCTGTGTGGTGTTTGGGGCTGGTGGGACACCTCACTGCCCACGCTGACACCCCTGCTGCTGGGAGGTGGAATAGGGGTGGAAATACTGTGGAATAGGTAGAAAACTGTTCATGTTTGCCCTTGGGTTTGGAGTTATGGTACAGCTAGAGTGAGCCTGGGAGCTCATCCAAACCTGGGAGCCCAGGCACACTCCTGAGCTCTGGTCAGATGGAGGTGCATGCACTGAAGGTGACAGCTCCAGGACGGCTAGGAGGATACCCAAAGAATACCAGAATCCTCCTACTGAAACATTTGACATGTCTTCTTGCAATTGACAGTGAAGTACTGGGTTGTAGACTTCCCTTGGAGGTGAAAGTAGAATTTAATACAGGAATGTCTCTTAGGATTCTTTTCCTGAGGAACTTTTGCCTCCTGTATTTTACAGGAGGATGAAATTTTGCTCTTATAGGAATTTCTGGGCTGCTGTGGGATTGGGTTTTTGCTCCTTTCGGATGAGAGGAATAAGGTGGCCTTTGTGTTTGCAAGATCAAAGCCTGTCTTTTTTTTTGTTTCAGCATAAAAGGTAATTACAAAAGGTGTGCTTAAACCACCATCTCACTCAAAGGTTTGTGTGTAGTTTTCCCTGGTGGGAAAGGAGCCCTTTTCCACTTTCTCTTCCAGAACCTTCCCACAGTGATGGCAGGGGCCGTGACAGCAGCTGGATGATGGCACTGCCATCTCAGCAGGAGTCTGGTGTGATAAGACACGTGGGAGTGTCTGTGGCCTGGTCCCCAGCAGTCTCTGTCACTGATCTCTACTTGGGAGAGTCTTGGGTGACTTGGTGGGATGCTGCTGCTGCCAAAGTGCCTCCCTGTATTCCTCTGACAATTGTTGAGATGTAGTAACTGTGCATGAGAAGATCAGCAGTAGTGGCAGTCCAGCAGTGGAGTGTGCTGCCCACGTTATTCCTAAGTTGGACAAGGGAACTCAGACGAGACTTCCTTTACCAAACTACTGTGATGTGCAGGGCTTCCTGGCCATTAATGCTTTCTCTCTCACAGCCCATCACCATTTCCATGATGGACCTGCAATTATTGAATTTTCCCCTGTGAAATGCATACTTCAGGTAGCCCTTGATAAAATATAAGTCTTCAGAAAGCGCTAGCCCTCTAATAATCCATTCAAATTCAGAGAAAGAAGCAGTGGTCTGGCAGGGAACATGGACATGGTTTTGTTGGGAGCACATGCGTGGAGACCAAAGGGAGAAACTCAGAGTAAACTGTCTTTTGTTTCTCCACAGGCACATGTGTAGCCTGTACTACTGCTAAATAATCAGATTTATTTATTTATTTTACAGATAACCAGCAGGTTTTTTTCTCAGGAAAATACAATCATTCATCCAAAACTATAGTCTCTTCCTTGTTATTAGAGAATCCATGTTTCATTTTTGAGGGATGGATGAAATAAGTACCAATTGTAACAGTGTGGGTTACCAAACTGGAGTGAATTTCACCCAGAAGCTAGGACCATGCTGCTAGTCTTCCTGCTGACCTCTAGCATTGGCAACATAGGGAGCACTTGACTGGAAGATTCACAAATAGGTAATAACAGCATTACAAGTTGGACTCAAGGGATGGATTTCTAAATTGATCGTGGACTTTGCAAAGAAAACATACTTCTTTTCTCTCAGTATTTTGCTTTCTTCAGGCTCTTCCTGTGTTGCCTGTAGTCAGAGCCCTGATATGGGTCCCACTGCATGCAGGCTTTAAAGTCTGAGTGGAATGGGGAATAGTCCTCATGCACATATCTGCAGCCTGTGGGCTTCCTCTTTTCCTTTCTCCCTTACCTTCTAACCCGGTGACTCTGAGTATTTGCAGTGCATTCATTTCCTTCTCACTTACAAGAAGATCTCTAGTCCATTTATTTCTTATGGGAAGAAAGCAGCCCACTTAATCAGCATTTTAAATAAGCCCTAGTTTGTATTTTAATCTGCTTTAGTCATATTTAATCTGTTTCTATTGTGAACATCCTTATACATTTTCCCCCTAAGGTTTTACTCTGAATCAATATTTAACAGATTTCCCTAGTTTAAAATTTATGTGTCTTTGTTGGTTTTCATTATTGAATCTTCAATATTTACTCTTCCTTTCCTGTTGTGACATTTTAGCACTAGTAGTCCTTTATTAGCTTGTGACTGTATGCCCTTGACTACTGCTGTTTCAGGAAGCCACTGAAGTTGTTTGCAGAGCTTTTTCTTTAAAGAGAGTCTCAGAAGAAGGTCAACACATCTCATTTTGTTCTTGCAAGCCCTTTCCTGCAGAAAGTGGACCCTTTAACTTAGAACACTAATAAGAATGAGCTAAGTAAGCATGCATTTACATCAGAAAAGTTTCCTTCCTCGTAGCACTGAATTTTAATGTGACCCAATGAGCATGAGGTTTGGGTAGGTGGACTCCAAAGTTTCCATCCCAGCTATGTATACACAGTCTTTCCTTCTCAGTGTATTTAAACTGTGTACCACAAGATGGAAAAGTGTGGTTAAAGCACTCTAGTGTCAAAATATTTGGGGAGAATTGTGTGGCAGCACATTTAACATTTACATCACATTTAAATCAGCAAGTCCAAAAGCTTTTGGAAAAGGAGGTCAGCATCGTTCTGGAATTGATTTTCCCAAAGATAAAGCACTGTAAATGCAGAGGTAAAAATATTTGTTTCCAAGACCTGAGTACTTTACAAAATGTGTTTGTTCCTTTAGACAGAAATAGCCATATTTCTTATAATAGTGGAATTTCTTTCCTCATTATAGTTCCTGTCACTGTGCTGTTATGTTGCCTAACCTTGAAATGAAAGCAGTTTTGTTAACTTTTTACAAATGCTCGTTGCCATGTTGGGATTGAATTGCCTATCCCTCTCAGGGCAGATAAAAAACCTCCAAAAGTTTCATTTTCTTGTGTGTACTTGTAAAAGGGAGACAGTGTGCTGGGTAAAAGAGGAACTGATCAGGAAAAAATATGAAAAAAAAGCCAGTTACTGTCTTTTTTTGTCATTTGTTTTAATAGTTTTATATGGTCATCATTTTAGTTAACAAGGAAACAAAACCCACTGTCTAGTCTTAAGCAGAAGTTCCAAGTTGAATCACTGAAAACAAATCTTAAAATAGTATCTTTGGAAGCAACTTCTTTGTTTCATGATTATGTGAAGAAACATGAGAACATTCTCTGTTTTTTACATACAAAAGATCCCAAATGATTGACTTTAGGAACTTGCCAGTGTAATTTTTCTTTCACTTGTGGGAAGAACTCCAAAGATGAGATTTCAGTGTATATTACAGACAAATTCTTCTGTGCACTTACAAAAAAAAAAAAAAAATTATGTCATAAGTCAAAATCTCTTAATAAACTGAACGTTTTTTACCCAACTTTTAAATTCAGAAGCATCTGTATTCAGCATCAGCAAAGTCTACCAGCATTTTCACCATGTTGTTTTCTATACACTTCTTGTTTGCATGACATTCTGTAAAGGAACGATTTTCCTCTTCTTCCCCTCCCAATACGTGTGCTGTCTTTTTGTACAGGTGGGTGTCATGAGTTCACCTGTGTATCCAGGTTAGAGTTTTCAAAGTAAAACTTAGATTTCAGATTACCTGGTTTAGGACATCCAGGCATTCTAGAGTCTCAGCTCAGCCAGGGTTAGAGAAAACAGTAAAGGAACACAGCATTAGTGTCCAGAAATTAACTTGGCAAAGGTGTCCCTGGGATTTAAGCAGAGAAAGCCCATGGTGCTGGAATCCCACTGGGATATGAAAGAACACTTACTTTTATAATTAAAGACAATAGCTCTTCAGCAATGGAGGAAACAGAGGTTGCAACATACAGCTGAGACTACTGTGAAAATTTAAACAAAAACTAAGTCTAGTCTTTGCAAAGGCATCTGCAAACCCTCTTGTTTAAATGTGATTTGCAAGCCAGAATGTGCCCTGTGCAATTGATGATGCCAATTAGAGTGTCAGTGTGCTGCTCAGGAGTGTGGTGGGTCTTACTTCTCTGAGGAAGGAATCAGGAAGATATGGGTGTGGGGGGATTGTTGCAAGCCATGAGAGCCAGACCCCAGTTTTTCTTCCTCTTCCTGCAGGAGCAGCCCACATGCACAGAAGAGAGGGGAACCAGGCAAATTGGTGGGATTTTCTTCAGTATGAGATCTTTGCCTGGCTCTGCTATAGTTCAGTGCTTCTGTCCAGTATTTCTGACAGCTAAAATGGATATTTCATTACACAACTACTCAGTCATGTAATATGTAATGCTGTGAAGAGCTGAAGAGCATTCCTAGTTAGACCTATATCTTAGATACTCTCCAAAGTAATGCTTAGAAAAGGATTTAGAGTTCCTGTCCTGTCAGAAGCTCATAACTCACCAGGTGGCCAAAGACACAGAAATGCCTGAAGCAGCATTAAACAAGAAAAAGGAAGTTTAACCAGCAGGCAGACTGCTCCTGCCACTCTTGACACTGAACCCTCTTTCTCTTGAGCTACTTGATGATTTGTGCTAATCTTTTATCTCAGTTCACCCCTCCTCTCTGCCTGACCTTTAGCCCTGGCTAGCAAAATGGATTGAAATAAAAGCTAAGGACACTCCTTCCTTCTCCTCCATGCTTTGCAACTCTCTGAATGATAGTGGTAGAGCAAACCACCCTTCTGTCTGTCTGTTATTTCTGGTTTCTCTTACCTGCCTCTCTCTGTCATCTGGCAGAGTGCAAGACCTTTGGGAAATCTATCCTTCTTCTCCTCTCTCTCTCTTCAGCTCCTGGAACCATAGTGACTGGAGTCTCCAGGATCTTTTGTAGAAATCAGCTATAGGAAAAGAGAAGATAGAAATATGTGGAGGAAAAGCTGAGCACCCAGGAGCATTCTGGAAAAAAAAAATCTCAGCTGCATTACACATTCTGCTATGCTTGATGTGCCAGGGAGAATGGCCAGCACTTCACAGTGGCTGAGGCCATTTTCACCCTAAAGCAGCAATGTGCCTTCCTGCACCTGGTCCCAAGTTTTGGGGTGGACTCCTCAGCAGTCTGTGCATACTGCCCGTGGCAGTGCTTCCCAGGGGCTTCAGTGGGAAGGTGGCCAGCAGAATGGGACTGGAGCAATCCCAGCCCCAGACTCCCTGCATGCCCATGTCTTGTCCTTGGCACAGCTCCAGCTGCCTGGCCAGGGCAAGGATGGTGGCCACGCCTCAGTTTTCCATACAGGCCGGTTGTTCACACACAGGTCATGACCTACATGGTATCATCTGCAGAGATTTCCTTCCTCTTCAATGTGTCCAGGGGACTAAATCCCTACTGTCTGGGGACAGCTGAGCTCAGAGTTGATGGAGTTTGACATTCATTGCATGAGGCATGGATAAATATCCAGGAAGGTGCTAAACAGAACTGCCTGAGCTCATCTCCACAGCCATACTGCTCACTTGCTCAGCTGTACAATGGGGAATGGAAACTGGGCAGCAAAGCCAAGTGGGGCTTGTGAAACTGTCCCTTTTGGGGTTTTGGTTTAGGGGATGGGTTGTGTGCACCTGTTCCCTAATGGTCAGTGAGTCCCTGGGAAAATAGACCTCACTGATGGCTTGGGGATGACCTGCAGAGATGCTGTGGTCTGTACATTTATTTACTGAGATGCAGAAATGAATATGTCCAAACACTTGCTCCTTGTGCCTTGCTGCTTGTGCTGTTTATACAGGGGATTTTTGGGCAGCTGTCTTGAACAGTTTGGGGTTTTTTCCATGCTTTGTGACAGCAAAGAAGGTAAAGTGACCATTATGTGTGTCACTTGGATAGCACAGGTCTTTTCTCCTGGAAGGCCTTGGTTTCTAAATTCCTGACACGACCCACACACATACACAAAATCAATACAGTTTGGAGTTTTTGTTTGCTACTGAATCGTTTAACATTTCAGTTTCCTCTGTGTCTTTTGAACACTTTGTCAAAAGAGCAATTAATGTTTGTTTTAAGTTTGTCTTTTAGATAACACTCCAGCTAGTTTTGTTCTCTTTTTCAAGAACAGTCCTTTAGGGGCTCTTTTGAGTCTTCTGACATTTGAAAACACACCTGATATCTTTGCCTCATTAGCTTTCAGTGTGCATTGGTTACACCAGCACAGAAAATGGAGCAGCTAAGTGATGATGCAGAAATGAGGAACTCCTCTGCTTGTCTGTGGATGTGCTCTGCCTGTTCCTTTGTGGTGCAGGCCGCTCCTGGAGAGACTTCCCAGGGAGCAGCACAAGCAGCATCTCTGGGATCAAATTCACGCCACCTGACAAGTGTCTGACACTTCACTGCTTTCAAGTGGTGGATCTCCCATCTCTCTGTGCTGCTTCAAAAATCTCTCACTACTAGCAGTGAGCAAAATTAAAGTCTGGTCTTCTCTTTTCTAACATGTAACTTCTGTAGGATTTCTAACTTAACAGATGTGCCAATATCAAGGGTCTTCCTGACTATATTCTTAGTCAGGTGCTAAATATGTTGTTTGCTAAAACTTGTTCAGGCTGCCTCAAATTTTTGGTCAGGTCTTAGCCACTGTTAGTGTCAAAGCCTGGATACTGCTCTAGAGAGAGAGACTTTGAGAATAGGAGCATACCTTTGGGTGTATACCCTTCAGTTCCCTTGCAGGGATTTTGTATTCACATCTCTTCTAGCTTTATCTCAGTGGATCTTCCAAGAAATATCAATGCTGACCAGAAGGAGAGGAAGGTGCTTGACCAGGAAGATAAATTTTAAAAAAGTAAACAAAAAAACCCAACTAAAACATCAAGGAAAAGCTTTTTTTTTTTTTTTTTTTTTTTTTTTCTTTACTTGAGAGAAGCAACACTGATACTGAAAATATGAAGGAATCATAACTGGTTTTTTGTGGTGCCAGTTATAATCAGTGTTTGTCATTGCTAGAGGGGGCAATGTTTCTCCCTTCCAAAGCTTTTTTCTCTTGTATTTTTAATTTATGTCTTGGAAGAGATTAATCCTAAATACAAGCTCTGACTCAGAATTCTAGTTAATCACTATGTAGAAATGCTAGGAGGACTAGATTTGTTCACATTCCTTTACAAAAATAGAGATGTAGCAGGTAAGAGTTTGTTGGATTCAGGATCTTTGTGAAAAGCCTGACCTCTGATCACAGAATAATGGAATCACAGATTGAAAAAGACCATTAAGATAACATTAAATTCAGTGGTAAAACACACATTGTCAAGTCCACCACTAAACCATGTCCCTGAGTGCCACATCTACACATCTTTTAAATACCTCCAGGGGTGGTGACTCAACCACTTTCCTAGGCAGCCTGTTCCTGCCTAGGAAGAAATTTTTCCTAATAACCAATACTAACCTCCCCTGGCACAACCTGAGGCCACTTACTCTTGTGCTGTCACTTGTTATTTGGGAGAAGAGATTGACCCCAGGCTGGCTACAACCTCCTTTCATACAGTTGTAGAGAGATCCCTCCTGTGTTTGATTTCCATATGATGTCTCCACTAATAAAAACCCTTTTTTTGCAAAAAAATGCAGTCTTTGTCTTCCTGCAGCTTCAGTAGATGCAGGACATATTCCTTCTGAGAAAAAGGCTGACACCCAGCAAAGGGCATGGAAAACCTAGTGCTGGCTTTCACCCTTCACCTATGGGAGGATAACAGGTCCCCCTGATGAAGTTCCAGAAGCAGGACTGACTCTGCAAACACAACCATGGCAAAGCTGGAAAAAAAAAACAACCTTCATTTTGGTGGTGCAGGGGGAAATACTTTTTTTTTTTTTTTTTTTTGGTTTTGTTTTAAAAACCCAGCAAGTTCCTTNACTAATAACTGCTTGTAAGTGTTTCTGAGCAGCCGTTTCAGTGCAAAACTTGGGCCCCAGGCTTGCATGTGAGAGGCTGCAAACAAGAAGTGGAGATTCTGATCTGAACACAGTTACAAATGTTAGGAGGAATTCTGGCTTCAAAGCTTGAGAGCAAGCAAGCAAGCAGAAACTGCCAGGGTAGAAGTGAGGAAATTACAAGAGGTAGATGGAAAAGCATGAGAAAAAAGAAAATGTGCAAAGGAAAAATGAGATAATAAAGGAAAATATGCCAAAGAAAGAGGAGGATACACAAGAATATAGTTTTTTTAAAAAGGTGAGAAGAAAAAGATGAAAACTAAGAAAAACACAGAGCAGACAGCCTAGGATGTAAAATTTCTAACATTTAAAAAGCCATAAAGTCAAAACATAATGAGAGAGCATTCAAGGAGACATATATGTGACTGAACTCATGTGCACATGACATTTTGTTCAGGCCTACAGGTATTTGTGTGCAAATTTTCATCTGGACCAAAGAAAATTGAGTTATTCTTTTCTTGGCAAAAAGCTGCCTGCTGTTCAGGAGAGCAGAGTAATTTATAATCATGGGTTTTTTTTCCTCCTGCCGTGGTTTGCAGCAGAAGACAGGTACTTGAAATTCTGGCAGTGCCAGAGTTTGCAGCAGAACAGCTTTATCTTGGCTGTGACAGGCACCCTGTGTAGGGCAGGGGCTCTGGGAAAGCCCATTCTGCTACTGTGTCAAAGCCGACTGTGGTTCACTCACCAAAAACTGAGTGAGATTGAGGCTGAAAGTACATGAGAAGGTTGGTTAACTGTGAATCAGCTTCTGCCAGATCAGATTTTCAAAAATCATTACTTTGTTTCCTCACAGTTCTGCAAAAATAACTGGTATAACAAGTGTAATTAATTTTTTTTTTTCCATCTATTTCTCATGCTTTTTACTCCTGTAAGCCTCTGGCCAGCTGACCCACCATAGTCATATTTTCATGTGTTTCCTCTCATCACAATGTTGAATTATTTCCTGAAAGAAAGCCAGGAAAACTAGGAAATACACTGGACTGAGCTAGGGTCTAACCAAGACACTGGTTTTCTTTTGTAGGACTACCTAAACAGGATAGACAGTATTGTTGCAACAGCCTCCATGAATGACACTTCCACACCCATATCCCTCTGGGAATGGGTTTATCAACTGGAATAGTCACTGCCAGTCTCTGCTGGAAGTGTGGGACTTGCACACTTTCCTGGGAGAGCTTTGGAGGTGTGTCCTTCTCCCACTGCAGGCAGACCTGGGAGCTGACAGTGTCCAGACTTCTCCAACCTCTTCTTGTCACTTTCCCACCAAGTAAAACCTAAGATTAGCTCATGCACTGTTATTAATATTTCACTAGTACTCCCCTTTGCAGCAAATGGATGGTTTTGATCAATAATTCATGGTTGGGTGTAGCCTATTAAATTTGAAGTGGGGTGTACACTTTCCTGTTATTTATTTATCATTGCTTTTATTTTACAGGTTGTTTTTTCCCCAGCTATTTCATTTTTCACTTGCTTAAATGCCTCTCCTTCAAAGTTCAGATTGCTTGCATGAAATTAATCTTGTGCCTTATGACTTTTAAGTAAGACTGAGCTCTCTTCGAGGGCCCAAGACTGAGCCTCAAGGAAAACTTTCAGACCCACTCAGTCACTTCAGTGCAGGAGATCTCTTTGAAACAAACGACTTGGGAAATTTGGTAACAAATCTAATCACTCAAAGCTCATCTGTGGCCTCAGAGCTGTCTGCTTTTTGTTTTACAGGGATATTTGGCTATTTCTGCTGAGGGAACAACCTGCTCCAAGACCAGCAATCTGTCCTTGCCCTATCCCCTCCTTTGTCAATGGAAGCTGTTCTGTACACAGGTTTTGGGGAGTGTAAATCTTCCTGGGCTGGTTGCAGGTTGTATCGCCTAGTTAGAAGTGGCCTTTTGCTTTGCTTTGTGAAAACAGTCTGCTTATAGCTTATTTGATTTTTGTGGCTCATCTTGGTTCACAAATAAGACAGATCGTAGTAAAACTGAAACAAACATTTCCTTAGAAGATTGTAAGACAGGTTGCAGAGTTCAGGGCTTGCAAACTGAAAGCTGCACAAGCATGTGAAACCATAAACTAGTCCCGCAGCCTAGCTTTAACAGGCCATTATCCTCCTGGTCATTCCTGTGTCCAGATCCAAGGAAAAGGGTCAGGTTTGGAGAGCTGCTGATCTGAGAATTACCCTACCAAAATCATACTTTTTCAGTATGACAGAACTTCTTTCTGCATTCCTCTTTCTCCAGCCTTGCCAGTTTGTGAGCCTGGGTGTCCCTCCCTGACCAAACATCCATGTCTTGTTGCTGATGGGCACTCGAGGCTGCTGTATTTGCTGTGTGGCACAGGCTCCCCTTCATTCACACCCTGGCATGGGCCATCACCTTCCACCCTACCTGCCTCTCCTCTGCAGGCAACAGCCTTGCAGGGTGCCAGTGGGAACGCCCACACAAGGGCTTGGTGAGTCCTGCCATGGAGTGTGCTGGCTGAAGGAGGGTCAGGGACCAGGTTTCTGAGGGAGGGAGGGCACGGTGTCAGACTCCAGCTGGAGGCAAAACTCTGGCAGGGGTAGATCTGCCCCACTCCTTCTTTCATGAACAGATTTAGAGAATGAGATGCTCTTATTGCATCAAGAGATATTGCATGATATCGTGATTCCATTCCCAGCAGACCCCAGTATCCATGTTGTGACAAGTTCAGTGGGATCACCCAGCATTGCTTTGCATTCTCAAGGCTTTTTCTGGCATATATAATGCAGGAAGAATACAGTGTAAAGGGTCTGAGTTTCAGATGTATTCTGCAAAGTTCCAGTCTGTAGTATTCTCTCTCCTGCAGGGATCACAGGAGGCATTTCAGGGTACACTGCTAACACAGACCCAGCAGTGTGTCAAATTACCAACTTGCACCTGAGCACATGCCATCTGAGTAATGACTCCTGCTTCACAGACTCATTTACCTTTCAACAGCATTGAAGTTCTCAGGGTCCATGTTCAGAGGCAGTTCAGTCCTAAATCACTAGTGGTTACAGGAACTGTCACTGACTTTCATAGGAACAAGGTCAGAGTCACACAGGTGCAATTCAGATAGCATCAAACTGTGATGGGAAATACATCAGGTCCTCTGTACTTATATATGAGCAAGATATTACTTGTTAAAATGAGATTATTTTAAAATAATTTCCAATATTTTGATTTTCCCTAGTTTTTCATGGATCAGGACATCCCCCTTGAAGGGTTCATTTAAAATTGTGCTGTCATTAAGTCAGAGACACAAAGTTCCACAAGAACTTTCATTCAGCTTAGAAGATCTGTGCTGCATTCCCCACTGTGCTCCCTATCACTCTCTTCCCATTCCAGAGCATGGTCTACAACCTGTGACTGTATCAGCTGTGGCAAGGAAGATGTTGCATTATGAGAGTATGATTTTGCAAAGTGATGGCTTTTGGAGGAAGTAATTTCCTGAAGCAGAAGTGGCCTGCAGGAAGGCAAAGTTCTTGGGAGATTGCAGTGGGCAGTTAAAAATGTGAGAGCCAAGAGGTAGGTGTGCCAGGAAAAGCCACCACAGGATTAGACTTCCCTAGTGCCCAGAAGGAAACTACTGACCTACAGCAGACCCCATCTCCCTCCTTAGCCAGGGATCCCTGCAAATCCCCTCCTGGCTGCCAGAACACAGCACTGCCAGGTCAGATGGAGCTGCTGGACCTCTTCTTAGGCAGATGCCCCAGATCTTTCAAATGTAATTCCCATTCATTGGCAGACGTGGGATTATTGATTCCTGCTTGCTTTTTGGGTTGTCACTTGCCTTGCTAAGAAACATCCAAGCCTCGTGGCAGGAGAGCACAGGCAGTTTCTGCCCTTCCCAAGGCTCCCCACCTCCCCAGGGCTGAAGGGGAGCGAGGTGTGGGCCCCTTGGCTGGTGAGGAGGCTGAAGTGAAAGCGCTCTGTCACTCAGAGCTGACTCAGGGCAAAGGCCAGGAGGAGAAAAATCATGGAAGGGTTTGAAGCCTGTGGTGACCCAGCCTGGCTGATCTGCAATGAAGTGTGACTGCATGACACAGGCAGCAGGATGAGAGTGTCAGCACTGCAAAAAGTGCTCGGAAAGAAAGGAGCTTCAGGCACAGGGACAATGAGGGGCAAGACTTTTGAAGCATTGTAGTGGTGACAACAGGGGGGAAAAGATTGGGTTTGACCTTTTCAGCTGTGTCTCAGGGGCATGGTCTGTTTACAGCTATAGTCCTTCCTCTTTAGGTGATTGAACACAGTGCATGCTCATTTATGGTACTTAATTTATAGACAATCATCTTTGACATTTCCTAATGTCTTTTCCTGTAATTGGAGGACCACCTCTCCTTTAACTTTTTTTACCTTTCATGCACACAAATCTCAAAGCAGCTGCATGGATATTTTGGCCCTAAGACTGAAGCTATAGGTCAAGTGTATTGTTTTTCTGAGATGGGACAGTAATGGACATTTAATTCAGTTCCACAGTACAGCCTGTCCTAACACCAGCTGGCCTATTCCTAGCCATAAGCATACTTTGTGGCAAAATGCAAGCTATTTATATTGTAGAGTTACAATTCAACACCCTTCTAGGAAACTAGTACTATAGTAATAGCGTGCAGTATCCTGCCCTGTTTAAGAAATTACTTTGGAGACATCATTCTCATGGAATCTTACATTGTCAGCAATAACACAAACGTCCACTACACAGGTACAAGTTGACCAGGTACAGGTAGGAGATAACTATCACACCATCCCACTTTAATGTGTTTCAGTGCTGCCCAGTAAAATTGTTATTTGTGTGATGCTTCAAGGATGCACAGTACAGGGTTTAAATAGTCATGACAGGGTTTCAGCTGGGGTTGTATCTAAAGACTACCTAAGTTTAATAATAATATTTGGTGAGACAGCATCATTAGCTATACAGTGACAATCTAGCAGGTCTTGAAATGAGGCAGAAAAAGGGATTCATGATCCACACACTGTGGGCCTGATATTTCTGAGCCTGAGAATTGCCAGCTCTTCCCAAGGGAATCTTTCTCTTGTTTTCCTCCTTTTCCAAACCAACTTTGTATAAACAATATTTTGTTTCCCAAAACAACCTCTCTCCCAGGTGTTGTTTGCTATTTCTGTTACCAATGCTACTTCTGTTAACCAATGGAGAGAGGTGTCAATTCTATGGACCAATAATGTCCCTTTTTAGTGCAGCATGTTATAAAAAGGCTGGATGAATTGTAAATAAAGCCTTATAATTCTCTTCTGCCTGCTGACCAGAGTCAAGCATCTTTATTTCGTGTCCTACTGCAACACACATGGCAAATATATTTTTTGTTTATGTCTGTCTCATAAATCCATCATACTTTAAATCTCATCCTTGCTGTCCTTGTATTTCCAGGCTTGTCTGAACACTCCTTTAACACAGCTGGTGCCTATGGGATGTTCTGGTATTATCAGTGCAGAGGACACAGTGTTGAGCTCAGTCTAGGTCACATGAATATAAAACAACATAGAGCATGGTGGAAACTCTGAGTTGCTCCCCTACCTTCTGCATAAGCTGTATCAACTCAAGAGAGCGTGCTAAGAGTGTTAAGCAAACATATCTTGTAAAGGAAACACCCACCCCAGTTTTCCTGTGCAAGTGAGATGTTAGATTTAGAGCACACATCCCTTTGGTGCCCTCTTCCTTATCTCAGAAAAGACATTTAATGGGATGTCATGGAGACCAACAAAAGTAACTAAGGATTTGGAAAAGGTCTGTAAGAAAAAAGCTGGGACAAACCATCAGGCAGGTGTAAAATATCCTAGAAAACAATGAAGAGCCTATCAAATAATTAAATACCATAGGGGAAGTGTTTTTAAAATAGAAGTGAGTAATCAAAAATGCCTGGAAGGTGTTTCAATGAACTTCTGAATAGAGCAAATGTATGTTGATTCTAAGGTGGATCTTAATTGTGGAGAATTGTTCATGAGAGGGCTTCCTTGAATCTCTTTACAACAGCACATTGCTCATGGTCCAGCTGGCCTGGTGAATGACAGCTTTTTCATTAAAGTCATACAGTTTGGTGATTTTTTTCACCTGGCTGTTTTCAGAGGTAAAAGTCAGAACAGAAGTTGTTGAAAAAGCTGAAGGATGATTCTTCAGCCCGTGGAAAGTGGCAAGAATCTTGCTGTTAAGGCAGGACCTTTCTTAAAATTCCTGTGGGACTGATTAATAACCTTTCTCTCTTGATGTTGTGTTTTCAGATCTAAGGCTTCTGCAATGCTGCATCATCAGGGCTTGAAAGACAGTTTATATTTGCATGCATCAAGCACTTTTACGTGTGACCCTCAGTGCATTGGGATATGTGTCCTTGAAATCTGTGTCAGGTGTGAGGTGGTGTGAGGAGCACTGTGTCCTTTCTCAGGCTTCCCTCTTCAATAAAAGCTTGGACAAACTGTAGGGAGACACCAGGATGGTACTGGGATGGAGCACAACATCAGAGAACAGGGAGAGAGGGCTCAGCTGGGGAGGAGAAGACTGAGAGGGATCTTGGCATCTACACAACCAAATCAGAACTTTTAGAGAAGATGGAACCAGCCTTTTGTCAGCGGTGAACACTGATAATGAAAAGGTCACAAGTTGCATCAAAGGAAATTCCAACCACTTGCAAGGAAAAAGTTTTCACAGGGAGGGCAGTAAAACGTTGGCAGAGGTTGCGTGGCGATGCTGAGGAGTTTCCATGCCTGGTGACTCTGCCCCAGCCTGGCTTGGCAGCCAGCCCTGCCTGGTGGATGTGTCACTGCAGACCTCACTGTTCCATGTCTCAAATGTGGCTGCCCTTAGCAGTTAGGAGAGGAAGTGTTCTGAGCCTGTGTGTGTTCTGTGAGAAGGAGAGGAAGTGGTGCAAAGCAGTGGCCCTTATTGGAGGAGAACTGAGGTGAAGAGGTAGAGACCAGAGACTGCTTTGTTTCCTTATAAAGACAAAACTATTGCACTATGGGGTTTTGTCAGCACTCACTTCCCCCTCTGGGCTCAGT
The DNA here is from genome assembly GCA_013389925.1 of Aegithalos caudatus. Classification (NCBI taxonomy): domain Eukaryota; kingdom Metazoa; phylum Chordata; class Aves; order Passeriformes; family Aegithalidae; genus Aegithalos; species Aegithalos caudatus. Next base: position 141,579 of record WEIU01010201.1, read on the forward strand.
TGTGGGCTTGCACTCTTGGGCTTGCCGAGTTGTGCTGCAGAAAAGGAAGAGTTTCCTTGTCTGCAGTGACAACTGCTCTGCAGTTCCTCCACTCTGCAAGACATTTGGTTTATTTAAAAAGTTCCGCCCTTCTTTTTGATTTCCTGAGCTGCTTGTTGCTCTGACAGTTTGGACCCACTGATTGATCCTGGGAGGTAAGATCACAGCATTCACAGCATCTGGTGGTTTTTTTGACAAGCTGCTCTCACTGAGGACCCAAGCAGTTCTGCACAGGAAATTGTGGTCTCCATGAAAAAACAGAGCAGGTTCTGTATTAGTGTGAAGCATTTTTGAGTAGTCTTGTGCACAGCATTTCTACTGACCTTCAGGAAAGTGTTTGATGGATTTAATTTGGTAGAGTGGTTTTTGGCTGAGTAGAATGGTAGTGTTGGAGTTGGCATTGGCTTGGAAGGGCATGATAAAGTAAGAAGCCATTATTTAGATTGCAGACTGGATCCATGTGAAAAGGTAATTTTAATTTCAGTGATGAAAAACACTGATTCATAAGTATAATGTATTTTGGCTCATAGTGCTTACAATGTAATCTGCTGGCTGTTAGGACATTTATATCAGATTTTTAGAAATGTAGTTTTACTTTCCAGTGGATAAATAAAACTGATTCATGATAGAGCCTGATTGCAGTAGGGACTTCTGCTTTAAAAATAGCGATATGGGCTGGTCATAACATTATATTTTAAGATCTTGACTGATGAATCTTGTCAGGCTTGTCCCTTGTCTTCTTTAGGATTTCAGCTCAGGCTCTAGATGAATTGTGAGTTGTGAATATCTACAGATATACTAGGTATAGTACTGTGAACAGGAGCCTCTAGAGCAGCCTTACACTGCTCTGTAAGAGTAGTGGTTTTGTCATATAGTGGTTGCCTTGGCACATGGATTTGGTTTGAACACTGACCCAATGGAACTTTAGGTCTTTGTTATCGCAAAAAAAGTCACAGACCAGGTTGGCTGACTGATCTCATACTGCTACGGGTGTCAGGTGAAGTTGATCTCTAGAAAATGCAGCTGGCTGCTCAGCAGATGGGGTTTGATCATCTTGCTAAAAGCAGATCACACCCTGAGACCCATCCTGTAGAGAAACTCCAGCATGTTTCACCTTCCTATCCTCTTGCCTGCTCATGGGAGCAGTCTGGCCTCCTGAGCTGGGGAAGCTCTCATGAGTAGGCAGGAGATGTGGAAACCCCCTCTATGTTGGGAAACTCCACTGAGAAGTGATGCCAGAGCCAGGGGGACTGGGAAGTACCTGGTAACGTGAGCGGGGGTTTCTGCTTCCATCCTGACCATAAGGTCCAGATTTACTTAGCCCAGAAGCTGAAGACAGTATTTACTCTATAGGTCAAAAAAGAGATGTATTATTTTACTGGGTTTGAGTCTGCTTCCTCAACTGAACTGGAGTGACTGTTTGGACTGAATATCATTATAGTTATAAAATGTTTGTACTTTAACAAATCTAGCAGTGTTGCTCTTCTCTTGCTCACAGAACCTGCCACACACTCTATTGCCTTGTATTTTGCTATCGATTTTTTTGACCCTGTTTCTTTCTAATTTCAGTCATGAGCAGCTTAAAACACAGCTGTGTAGATTGAAGAAGAGTTATTTTGATAGAGAACCTACTGTGAAAGTCATCACCATATGTTTTTTATAAAGCATGAAAGAACTCAGAAGAGATTGAGTAAAGGGGAAGGAAGGAGACGGGGGAGATCAGGGGAGTACAGTGCATTCAGAAATGTAGCTCATTTTCATACTCAGCCCCTTCATGCAAAACAGCAGACTCCAGTGAAATGCTGATACAGAATGTAAAATATTTATCAAAATGACAAATATTTAGGAAAAAAATCTGCAACAGTATTTAGGTGCTGCAGGACAGAGTACAGGAGGTTCTGTTGGACGCTCTGTGCATTATCCAAGGGGAAAGCTGTAGGATGGGAAATAAATTCCTTTAGGAAAGCTGTCTTTTACTTTTCTTGCATTAGTTACCAGGGTTCCACAGCACATTTGGGTCAGTACTTTGTGACCTGACCTCTTGTTGTCAGGCTGAAGTACACAGGAATAGGAAGAGGAGATTCTGCCTGTCTGTCACCCCAGTTGTGATGGGGCGGAGCTGGGATAAATTCTCATATCCAAAGCAAATCCTGCAGATGCTCTCCTCTTCCCCCACCTTTATTAGTGAAGATGGAACTGGGTGGGACAGGGCTTTCCATGCAAATGGGACACCTGTTGAATGACTTAAGCTGTTTGTCACCTTGAACATCAAAATGTTCCTTTATCTAAGGAAAAATGTTTTCACTTTAAAGCCTGTGTTGATAAAGAGATGAGAAAGATAAGTGACCCAACAAGAAATGTAGTGTACTGGATTTTTTTTTTTTTTAGAAAAATTCTACGGATTCTGATTGAAAAATAATATGCACCTATATGCTATCTCCCTAGTAGGATGTATCTGACAGGTACAAGACACATAAGGAGAGTATATATAGGTTCTGAGCTCTGGTATTTCAACGTCTTAATTCCCTTGAAGGATTAGCCCTTCCTGCCACTGAGTGGTATATTGGAAAGAGATCTCCATCTCTTTCCAGGCCCTGTGGATTTTTCCCTTCCTAAGCCCTGTTGACCAGTATTTGATTTAGGACTCAGGCATCACATTGACAAATAAGGTCTTTTATAAAATGGAACATTAACAAATAACTCATGGGCATTGGTGTGTTTTTTTCTGAACAGTGATAAATGTCTTTTCTCTCTATTTTTTTTTCAAATTGTATAAGAAGAAAAAACAGATAGAGTGCAACATCTCAATAATCCTGGTGCCTACGTACATAGTAAGATTTGCTGTTGCAGGCATCGGTCTTTTAAAAATCTTTGAGGCAAAGATTGTCATTTATTGTGGGCTAAATCACGAATCTTTGTAATGTACTAGGGAGGAAGTATTTGGCATACCTTCAGAAAGACCCCTCTCATCATCTTGAATGCTGATTTAAACAAGATCCCTCCCAAACTGAAGGTACTGTGACCCAAGTTACCCATTACTAGCAGAGCCAAGTATGTTTCTGTCTACTTTAGGATGTAAAATTTAGCTCAGCATCTTTGAGGAAATTTAAAAAATACTTTTGTTCATCTGTAATTATTTCAGTAGGGAAAGTCATGGCCCAACATGCACAACATGAAAAACTAACTTTTTTTAATGAACCACCTCATGTGTTTGAAAATGTTGCAGTTTGCATGTCTTAAATGATTTTCTAAGTCCTTGTGTAATAAATGTGTCTAATTGGTGTGCAGTTCCAAACCTGTTTGTGTTTGCTGATATTGTCAGCCATGGTGAGCTCACCAGCACAGGAGAGAGATACGGACTCTAGTTTTTATCTTACATCATGAGCAGAAAAAAAGCTGTCACAAAAACATATCCGCTCAGTCTGCCTGGAAGCTGTGACACCAAACAAGGATAAAGGACATCGATGGGGTTGTTTGTTTGTCTAAGAAGGCTGGATACCCCAGAGCTATCACTGCAAATGATCACTGGCAGCTCACTTTAATTTAGCATTGAAGCTGCTATCCTATTTTGCTGTGGGTGCAGTATGGATAACTGTGCTGGTGCAGGGATGTAAACACATTATTTTGATCAGAACTGTGAGAGAAATTACAGTTAACAATAAACATATAGGAGAGAAGCATGATAGTAGCAAATATGCTGAGACTGAGGTTTAATTGAGAGATAAACGAGTCTGGATTATGCAAAAGAACATGTTTGGCTGATTGCCAACAAGATGGCTTTGCCTGCTACATTTTAGTTGAAGGTTTTTGCTGACGAGCACAAGATGAAATTTTCAAATTGAGGAACTTCTAAGCCACACTGTTGTAGTTTTGTAGCATTGATTCTTCTTTCAACATGAGACCTACTGTATAGTTTATCTTTTTCTCACCCTTTACTGACAATGAAAATGGCAAAAACTTGTCCCCAGAAGGAAAGTATCAAAACCTAACTCAAAAATCTTCTTCTCTTGTCTCCTCCTCAGCCTGTCCACACTTTCAGGAAACCATCTGAGATAAAGCATTTGAACAGAAATGCATATGGATATATGGACTTACATGTGGGATTTTATAAGAGAAAGGTAGAGGGAAGTATTTCTGGGAAGCAATATCCTATCAGAGATATTCTGATGAGTGACCAGGAATAGGCAGGTATGCAAAGGTGCAATAAATATGGGACAAAGGTGGAATATGAATGAGATAGTCTTTTCCCTTGTACTTTTCTGGTCTTCAAGATGCTTCAGGTCTATCACAAGAGTTTCTGCACAGTTCTAAGCCCTCTTCTCTCAATCCTCCTTGATGGTGGCATGATCCAGGGCAGGCTGTGCCTTGGGGGAGGAGAGTCTCCCATTGCTGGGGGTGCCTCTTTGATGTCAGCTGGGAGGGAAAGTCTAATGCAGAAGAAAACTGGGCCAGTCTTCCCCAGCCCTTACAGAAAGTTGGACTTTGGAAATTGAATTTGTGAGTGAGATAAGAAAGAGAAAAGGAGCCAGAGCTATGAGCTCAGGTAAAGTAAAAGGCAGAGTTTCGTGTGTGCAGGGGGACAGTCTCACACTGCCTTGAGAACTCTGACAGCTGTGTTTTGCCACAGTGAGTGCCTCTTATTTCATCAATTTCAGAAAAAAATAAGCAAGTTTGAAGAGATGATAGCAGGAAATTTATATATGCCAGGGAACATGTGTCACGTCACTCTCCAACTGCTAGACAAGTTATCATATAATTAGCAAAGTACTTGTGCATTAACAAAGCAAAGCCCCGATGGTAGAAAGTGAGTAAATTTTAGCTTCCTTGACTTTCTTGACACCAAATTTGCAGTTAAGTTGTTCCTGGCTAAATATGTTTGTGAAAGGTAATGTTGTCCCATGAAATGTACTTTTTTGTTTGGGGGAAAGGCACAACTTTTTAGCTATCTATAAAATGCAATTTCACATCTTCAAGGTTTTCATTGCCTCACTTGAAACAAAGCTTAAACACCACAGCAGTGGAGAAAAGTATCAAACAAGGTAACCATTTAATACAAGTCTTGGAAACCTTGAGGTTTTAATGGCTTTGCCATTTATTATTTATAGTGGATGGTGGGTGTACACTTTGCCAAGCAACGCATAACCAGGCAGCTCTTCCAACTATGGCTTCAAAATCGAAAGGAAAATGAAAGAACATCAATATCACTGTGTTTCAATTTAGCAATTATGTACAGGTCTAAGATTATTTTAGTTCTTCCTTTATATTACAGTCTAAAATAGTTTGTTATTAGATCTCTTAAAACATCAATGTGGTCATAAGTTCTTCTGGGGATAAGGTCATATAAAAGGAGGCTTTAAGGGCACGGCTGTGACATAGTGGTTTGGTAATAATGGCAGGGAAGGGAGTGCTTTGTTAGAGGTTCTTCTGGTATCAGTTTGCTTGTATTCTCAGCAGCTTAGGTGAGAACCTCTTTCCTTCTTCAACTCAGCAGTCTTCTGAGGAGGAAAGAGTGTATTTGCACAACTTTATATTTTGCTTTTGCAATAGCAGGTTTATGCTGCTTGCCAAACAAGAATGAAGCATCGCTTCCAGGCAATGTTGTAATCCGAATGTCCTGAAGTCATCTGAATCTCAGACTGTCTCAGGGAGTTTTCTGTTTTCCTTCTGAATGTTTATTACTTTCCATTTATTTCTTGTTGGTAGTTCCACTGCCTTTCTTGCTCTGACCCAGGGAGCTGTCTCATCCTCCTCAGCATCCTGTCTCAGCATATAAGCACGTGCTGACTTTCACTTCATTCTCCCTAAGACACTTCAAATTCTTTCCTTAGACACTCCCTAAGTTCTTTCACTGATCTTCCATCACACCAACTTCAAGATCCTTCCTCACAGCTGCTTCTGATCTTCACTATCTCATTTGTGCTGACAGCTAAGCTGTTTGTGTTCAGTCTACACCAAACTCCCCTCAGTCTTGCCAAACCTCTCACCTGCACAGCTTTTCTCTTTGCTTCTGACCATACATCACTTTGTTCAAAGCCATTGCCTGGTTCTCATCAGCTGGTTTTCCCTTTGCTCCTCCCTCAGATAGCTCCTCAACAAATGTTCCCTCCAAAGGAGCTCTTTCAACTTGTTCACATTGCTCATCATCATGGCTCATCCCCATATTCTCCTTCACTCTTATATCATCCTCTGCATCTTTTTCTCTGCATCTGCCTGGTCATACTGATTTTGCAAGCAGTTTGGAGCAGAGCAGTGCACCATGGGTTTACAATGACTTGTGAGTTATCAGTAATGGGGCTATTCATCCAAGATTGTTGGATGCCCTCTTGATGGGATGCCCAAAGTATTTTCAGTTTGCATTGGGGATGGTGAAGTGCTGAAAGTGGTTGAACCCTAGAAGCAAATGGCTCTGCTCTTGGGTGGTTAAATCAGAAGAAAATATTGAGCCTGGCCTCTCCTACTACTATCCAGAAGCATTTTACATCTCTGTGTGCCTAAATATTATAATTTAATGATTTAAGAAAAATAAGAATTTTAAATACTGAAAGGTGGCTTTTTGAAAGGGGATTTTTTCCTTTTTTGCTGTTACTAGAGCTTTTTACTTTTTCTCACTTGATTTCTTTATGTTTTGTTTTTCCTACTTGAACAATTTTTAAAATGACAGTGATTTTTCTTTACGAATAACTCTGAAGCCTCTAACCTAAAAATTCTGGTGCCTTTCTGAATCTCACTTGTGAAACCATAGTGGGGTATTAATCAGCCACACCAGGATGATTTAGGAACTGACAGGCTGAAATCAAGAGGTGCTGTGAGGGTGAAACTGTAGGAGAACCTCAGTTGTGTGTTGGAGCAGGCAGTGACCATCCTTCTGTCACCTGAGGACAACCACCCCCCAGGTGATGGAGGACCAGTCCTCGTTCTTGGTGTGCACCTGAGATGAATCTGATAGCTCTATCTGTAACTAAGTGTAGTTACCTTTTCAACAGTAGATAATACTGACCTAAAGAAGTCAAAAGGAGTCATTACAGCAAACCCCATCATCCTAGTATTAGTATAAATGCCCACATATGTAAACATATTTTCTACTAATAGGATTCTCTGCATTTAACAGATTACTTAATTACATATCAGAGGTCATAACTTCTTATGCAGTCTGGAAGAGGTCATTTTATGTTGCTGATACTTTTTCTCAAGGTTACTTTGCAAAAGTAATGTTATAGGCAAAAACCTGTAGTGTTTCCTACCTCTTAAGCCTAGAGCAGTCTTCATGCTATTAAAGGGTGTGCTTCAAATTATATTGTTTGATCAAGTGACTGAACTAAAAAAAATGATCTTGCAGTGGAATATGGATTTTCTGGCTGACAGTGTAAGATTTTCATGTCTCCAGGTGCATTTTAGTTAACCCAAAATTTGTAAAAACACACAGCAGGTAAGAGAAAAAGTTTGGCAGTGAGTTATCAGATGCAGGAAAGATACCAGGACAGACTGAGGGAAGACTATGGATCTAATTTTACCCTAACATAGAAAACCCATATTGCTAGTGGATCATAGGGGTTTTTAAAGGTAATTCTTGAAACTATGGTGGTTAGAACCAACTGCAAGAACAATGGCATTATGGATTCTGCTGCACTTCTCTATTTATGAAGGTTGGAGTGAAGGAACAGATTTTTTTATCACTGTCCTCATCCCAAAAACCACAGTGATTAGGCAGAAAAAGGGTACATGATACTACTGGGAGGCAGCAGACAAGAAGTTAACCACATGAGATTGCTTTTGGGCTATTGAAAAGCCATGTCCACAGTGGTTTTCACAGACACAAGGAATCAATGTGTGAGTTCAGCAGAGCATTGAATCTGAAGCCCAGATAGGCTGTATATAACTCTGTGTTTTTACAGAGGGTTATAGCAAATCTAGTGGTGGGTTGTTTTTTTTTTTTAAATCATGCAATGTGAATTTTAGTTTGGGAATGGCATATTTCTGATTTTCCCCCCCTCATTTGATTACTGTAGCAACAGCAACCACTTCCCAGGATCAACTCGGGTTTCCATTCTATTCTATTTAAATAGCTATTTGGTTAATTAATACTTAAAGAGTCATAGGACACTATAGTCATTCTCACAAATATAGAATAATAGAGAGTCTGTCTCCTGAACAATTTCCTCATTAATAGATGCAAGGGACAGTAGGTGCATGAAAAAGCAGATGGGGATAATGTGCATTTTCTGGCAGTGTATTTAATGATGCCATAAAAGAAAGTGAAGTTTCCCTTACTGGTTATTAAGGAAAGTGCCTGTAAAGTGAAAGTCTAACCATTGCTCCTGTTTTATGTCTTTGATGAGAGGGAAGGCAGGAAAACTCCTTCTGGCCATGCATTCCTAAAGCCACCCAACCTCAGGCTCTAACTTAGACACCTTGAGAGGAAAATCCGTAAACTCCTCACATATCCAGTGAGAGAAGTAGTTGACTTTTGGGAAGCCAGACCTGGTGCTCTGAGCGCCTTGTGAAGGAGCTTCTCTCCATCCCTCAGCCTTTTAAGGGAGAGCAGCCTCCTCATTAGGTACCTAAAGGTAAATGGTGCAAATGTCCCCTGAGGTTCTGGCTCCAGCCCAGAGCTCTGGCAGGCACCCAGGGCTGCTTCTCTGCCAGCACTGCTGAAGAAATGACTGGTAAATTGTGCTTCCAAGGGGGAATAACAAGAACCAGCACAATTTAGTCTGTTTTCTCCATGAGAAACAAAAGTCAGCAGAGGGAGGATTGAATTCCAGTGAAATTCGTATTAAAAAAACTGTTGGAATTTTGAGCAGGGCCTGGCAAAATAACAGGAGGGACATGGAATTATATCTCATCTACACAGGATTTTATCCCTTCACTTGATTTCAGGATACAGAGAGGAGATGGGTTTTCAGCTATGGCAAGCTGCTCCAAAACTTTGAAAACCCAAGTAACAACCTCTCTGTGATGTGTTTCATCCCAGCTGCCACCCCAAAAAGCACCAAATGAAAACAAGTGTCTTCTCCTTGCAGACGTGCCACTCACAGAGGTAAGAAATGGCATCGACAGCACACTTCTGCGAGGAGGAGATGGCAGAACTCCGGGAGGCTTTTGGCAAAGTTGGTGAGTGCAGCCAACAGCAAAGGCACTGCTGGAGTGTGAACCTGTGGCAAGCTCTCTTCTCAGGGTCTGACTGACCAGCTGTGAGCAGATGGACTTTGCTTCAGCACTGATCTGTTGTGTGACAGAAAAGCCTTTTCCTGCCTCTGCTGGCCTTTCACAGGAAACCACACCAGAGCTCTGGCCTCTTAAAGAGGAGAGTGTTGGGGCTCCAGCAGAGTTTGTGAAAAAGATTCAAGAGCTGTAAATAATCCCTTCACAATGATCTTTCAAGACCCATGTTTCTACTTAGTGTTTTCTTTCCAAACCTTTAAACATCTCATCTGATTTGTCTCCTTTAAAGCCACACAGACCCATCACTGTCTACCCAAATTCTAAGGAAAGGTACTTGTGCCTCTCACAGCTCACCTAACTTCTATCAGCAGATCTATCAGCCTCACTGGATTATGCACTCATCAGTTGTCCTTGCTGATTCAGGTGATGGTTGGTTGATTTCTGAGCACATGATAGTCTAGGCTGGCAATCCTAAAAATCTGGTCCCTGTGAGTGTCCTGTACACCCAATGCACTGACAAGGCAAATCACAGAATCCTAGCATGGTTTGGCCTGGAAGGGACCTTAAAGATCATCTAATTCCTACCCCATTGCCATGGCAGGGACACCTTCCACTAAATCTGGCTCCTCCCCCAAATGCTGAGAGGAAGCTCTCATTCCTCTCCCAACATTTCCCTCTCCAAGTCCAAATCTTTTTGTTATATTCCATGGGGAAATGGATAGGATGCTCTTTGCAATCTGTATTAATCTGTGCTGCTGGTGCTGAGAGCTGAGTGTCTTTTTGCAGCATGCAACAAGTGACTCAAATTGCAACTTACTGTGCAGGAAATCAGCACACATTGCTTTGAAATCACCTCAGCCTCCAGGATGGCAAAAAGGAGCCTGCAGAAAAAGGAAGACACAGATACTTAAATATAAATAGCCATATGTAACTATATATACATTTACCTATGTCATAACCATAGTGTTTTAACAGAAACTCTTCATGTGATAAAGTCAGTTTGCTTTTTTATCTGTGGAATTTTTCACTAAGTGGAGACTAAAGGACTATGAACCAGTATTGGTGATCTTCTCATCAAATACTACCCAGGATCTTGCAGGAAGCTCAGCAGAAGTATTCATGTTAGCACCATCACAGAGAAACACAGCAGCTCTTATTTTGAGGATGACCATATGCAGTTCCACCTTCCTTCTGATGTTATTAGATGCAGAAAACAGCCCAAAATCACAACTTATTTCTATGGATAAGTGCATATGTGTTTTCTGTCAGCTTTATTTTCTTTAGCTGTTCTGTATACAGGATGCTTCCTCTATAGATCACATTTGTCAGTGTGTAAACCCTGGAATGGCAATTATATCCATTTAAACCAACTTTAAAAAGATATTTATATGTCTAAAAATATAAATTCATCACTCTGAGTTTTTGTTTGTTAAAAAGTGATTGTAATTCTTCTTTCGGTGTGAATAACACCAAAGCAATTGAAAACACCAGATTTCAAGACAACAAATCTTTGTATATAATGTACCTTTCCTTGGGTAAAATAAAAACAGCCTTTATGTGCAGAAAATGTCACTGGGCTGATGTGGAATTTAAAGGTTTGCTTTAACCTTTGCAGATATCAGCGGGAATGGCTTCATTGATACCAATGATTTAACAGAGGTTTTGAAGGCTGCCAATCTCCCTCTCCCAGGATATAAAGCCAGAGAGCTCATTCAGAGTCTGACAACCACGGGGAATGGCAGGATCAGTTTTGATGAATTTATTTCAGTAAGTAAGATGTTATTTATTTCAGTCACTCAAGGTGGTCCCCAGGGCACAGCAGAGGCCGAAGCACAGGGTCTCATGGGCACCTCATTAATCCAATGAGTCTCCTCACTGGAAAAATTGAAAGCAGAAAGTACCAAACTGGAAATTCTGCAATTAACTGGGACAAGTTATGTGAATACAGCTGCTCATTGCATAGATGTCATATCTTTCAGTTTGGTTGATGCAGTAAGATACAGTTTTTCAGTTATACACTGCAAAGAGATGATGTTCTAGCTAGATGATAACAAAAAGTGTAAGCAGATTGAAACCAAAAAACTTCATGGGGAAATTTCTAATCCAAAAGCTTCTTCTTTTTCTGATCTGAACTGGGTCAAAGAAAATACTGAAATAGTGGAATTTCCCTTGGGATGGAGAAGTAGGTTTTTACTTGCTCTTTCTTGAAACCCAAAATGCTCTGCTCTAAAGTAACATTTTTGTTACTTAGCCAATCTTTGTTCCCTGATTTGAAAGCATAAAAGCTGAGAATAACCCTCTTGTACCTCAGCAGATACACAGATTGTACACAGAAACCCACTGAAAATACTGAAGCTGCCTTTCCCTATTTATAAAGCAGAGAGAATGTGTCTCCTGGCCCAAGAGCTCACTGTTTTGGCTTGGTTTAATTCTCCAAAATTCTAAAATCCTCTCTCATGCTTGAAAGATTTTCCAAGACCTGAAGAGCGATGATATTGCTAAGTCATTCCGGAAGCAAATCAACAAGAAGGAGGGGATCTGTGCTATCGGTGGGACATCGGAGCAGTCCAGCGCTGGCACCCAGCACTCCTACTCGGGTACGTGCAGCTGTCCCAGCCGATGGCAGCAATGAGCCACGGCTGCAGCACCACAAACACCTGCCCACTGCTGTCCCTGCTCACCAGGGAGGCAAGGCACAGCTTCCCTGCTGCTGATAACCCATTTCCCTGTAGATTTTACCAGGCACTCATTCTGTGAACTCCCCTTGCCACCAGATAATTCCTGACTCTTTTCCATGGAGGGCACAACCCCATCAGGGCTTTTCTCCCAGCCTGTTTCTCCAAGCTGAAAGTTGGTTGCTTTTTTTACCTCCTGGGCACAGCCCACTCTGAAGCCGTCCCATGGGGAGGATGTCACACCCCTGGCTATCTGCTGCAGGGGCAAGAGTAGGGAATGACTCTTTCTGGGGAAGGGGGAACAGAGGATGCTCCCAAGGACTCCATCCACCTTTATCCCAGAGGGCACCTCCTCTGAGCTACTGGGAGCCAAGTGAGCTGCTTCTGATACAGGATAGCTGTGCTTCAGCCCTGTTGAACTACAGGCACATCTGCCCGTTGCCCTCTGAATGCTCTTTGTCAGAGCCCAATCCTGGGCAGGCTTTTCTAGATATTCCACATGAGGAGGGTGTAATGTTCAATACAGAACTGTTTGAAGTTACGTGGGATTTCTATTTAGCAGTGGTACAAAAAAATACATTCAAATTATGGTGAAAGCACAAATTACTCCTTGCAGAGCTTAACATCTGCACTCACATTTGAACCACATGGACTCCATTACCAGTCTCTGTAATATGCCTGCCCTCATGACCCAGGCAACCCCAGTGAGTGGGAAGGGGTATTGAAGGAGTATTAACCAGCCCAAGCTCATTGCTGTCCTCAGCTCATTTTCTTGTCTCCTGAGAGCCTCTTCTGTGCAGGGTTCTCCTGATCAGTCACACTGGTGGGAAAGGCTCCCCCAGGAGTTCTACCTCTGTAAGTATAATGATGGTAGAGATACTGCACAGCAAACTGATGGATTCGATGTTGTGTCCACAGAGGAAGAAAAATATGCCTTTGTCAACTGGATTAACAAAGCCCTTGAGAAAGACCCTGACTGCAAGCATGTGGTGCCAATGAATCCAGAAACAGATGACCTCTTCCAGGCAGTTGGTGATGGCATAGTGCTTTGGTAAATAATACCTTTCTTTCTCACAGACGGGAACCATGAGTCTGCAAAACCTCACATTTCTGTTTAAACAGAACCTGCTGAATTTACATTAAGCTCAGGAGCGTTTGCAGACTCAGGGCCCTGATAATACTATGGGTTTTGTGCTTCTTTTACCTTCAAAAATATGAATCATATTTCATGCTTAATGAGAATTTTTCCTTGCCTCTCGACACTTAAAATTAGATTAACTCAGTGAAATTTGAGGAGCTGCTTGGTTTTATTTTTGCACAAGGACTTCTGGTGTTTCACACAAAGTGGCACAATATAGTGAGTGCTTCCACAGACATTTTCTGCACAATAAATGTCTCACAGAACTTCACATTGTGGTATTCTTGGCCTCACACCTATAGTACAATCTCTATGTAGCCCAAAATAATTGCTGAAGTATTGAGTGTGTGCCTCTGTGTATAAATGTAAAAGCAGAGGGTGATTATTTCTGTTAAGTAGCTTTCCAGCTCTTAGACTTGTCCTGCAATGTAGAGACAAAAGCTACACCTGTATTTTGTGCACACATAGCTTAGTGTATTTCTTGTTATTTTTTTCTTTTCTTTTATTTCCAGTAAGATGATCAACTTTTCAGTGCCAGATACCATTGATGAGAGAACAATCAACAAAAAGAAACTCACACCCTTCACAATACAGGTACTAAAACTCAACAAAATTCTTTGCTTTTCCCCTTAGGATGCTTTCATGTAATCACTTAGAGGAAGGGCTGGTTTTGCCCTACACAGTCAGGCAAAGTTGTTTGTGGCACAATGAGATCTCAGGTCCATGTCATAAAAACTTACATTTAAAGACTTACATTTACACTTAAGTCCAAACATGTGAGCAACCTGACTAACGAAACACAACAAATAATGTTCACCAGATCAGAGCTTTAGATACTTTTGTGGTAGATGCCACATGTGTGCAAGAGCACAGAGATAATACAGTCACCAATTGCAGTTAGAGTAGCTCTCAGAAGGCTGAATCCCTCTTTTAAGTCATGACAATGGACTTCAACTCACAACTGCTGTTGTTGCAGTCTGATGTCCTCACAAAATATTAACTGTGACCCTGGAAGTATCAGTGCAACATGCATGAAATCAGACCATTGCTGTTGCATGCTTTTTACAAGCCAGTATTTCACCTTGAATACTGAATCCCTCCTTTATTTCTATCACATGCACATGTATATGATTTTTTAAATGGACAAAAAGGGTGTTAATTTTCACTACTTTAAGTTTATTGTGCTTCCCACACAGCAGCATGTAGACATGTTTTTATATAAACAACATCTATGTACCTGGTACAGAGTATAAATAGATATGCAGAATAGATGTGAACCTAACCCAGTTTAGCCCTCAGCTACTCTGATTTGATGGAACATTAGCCAGACTCAAGTAAGCCCAGAAGCCATTAAATTGGATTTTTATGCTGTATACCTCATTTTTCAGTTCTAATCATTTTGGTCAGCAGCATAACTTAATGATGCAGCTCAGATCAATCCCTGTCACACATAGACATGATTTGATCAATATAGCTTCCACTTTAACTTAACCCTTTTACAGCTGTCTGCTGGAGAAAAGGGAGTTGATTTGAAATGGTCTGGCTTTTCTAGCTTATGAGAATTTACACTATGTCTCTCTCTGCATTTTGCACCTAATCAGATCTCCCTGTCATGACAGCAGTGCTGAAATCCGTGTCAAATATTGCAAATCTGTGTGGTAAATTATATTTTCCAGGCCCACTTTACTTGCCCTCTGTTTACAAAGCCACCTTTTTGCATAGTGTAGACCAGATGATCAGATTTTCTTATTCCCCTTATTTTAAATGGACAGGAAATAGCAAAGGAACATAATGTTCCCAAAATATCACTTTCATTTCTGCCTGTCACTGTGAATCACTAAATCCCTCAGCTTCTTCTGCACACTCCCAAACCAGGAGTCCATACTCCAAAGTTCAAAAACAAAATGTCCAGATATTACCAGTTCTGACCTCGGCTGAACTGCAGGGCTAAAAACTCATCAGGTTTATTCATACTGATTCCTGGGACAGCATGCTCTTTGCAAACACTGCCAGCTTGTGACTTACTTGTGTCTTAGGTCCTGGGCTGCATCAAAAGAACTGTGGCCATCATGTCAAGGGAGTTGGTTCTGCCCTTGTATTCCAGTCTGATGAGCACCCAGAGAACCCACCTGGAGCACTGCCTCAGGAAAGACATGGTTCTGTGTACTTAAATGCATTTGCAGTGAGGCTGCCTGCAGATTTCACTCATTTTGGCTGTGCTCCCTTCCTGTAGCCTCAGTTCTCAAGTTCTGCCTCATTCAAAAGTTCTCATCTTTCCCTAGGAAAATCTGAACCTGGCCCTGAACTCTGCTTCAGCCATTGGGTGCCATGTTGTTAACATTGGAGCTGAAGACTTAAAAGAAGGGAAACCTTACCTGGTTCTGGGTCTTTTATGGCAAGTCATCAAAATTGGACTCTTTGCTGACATAGAGATCAGCAGGAATGAAGGTATGTATGGCTCTTCCTTTCAGAGCTCCAGTGCAGATTCTTTAGGATAAAGCTCTTTAAAGAAAAAAATCTTGATTTAATTTTTTTTTTCTTCAAGTGTCTGTTTTCTTGACTGATCTAATTTTCATTGCTTTTCACAAATTTCAGCATGTGAAGGTTTAGTGTTTACTATTATTCCATATATGACTAGGGGAACTCAAAAAGCGAAGCAGGCCCAGCTTAAAATGACAAAAGATAGTTTATTCACACACCTTAAAAAAAGAGTAAGGAATAAGAAAAAAAGAAAGAAGCAAATGAAAAACTTTCAAAACATTCTCCCTTCTCCCCCACAAATATTCACCTTCTTATTTACAACATAAAAAGACAAAACCTGTAATTTCAGTCAGGGTTACCATTTAAAAATAATCTTCCATCCATTCTTTTAGGAAAAGAGTCTTTCTGAGTCTGCTGGAGATTACACTTCTACAGATCCTACCTATGGCTGCTGCCCGATCACTGCACATAGGTCATAAACTGATTATTGGGGTATTAAGAATGCCTCTTCTATTATCAAACTGCAAAATCTCCTTTTTCCTAGGAGTGAAGGGCCTCACATCACTTCCAATTAGAGCCATGCATTCTCTCCCCAAAACAGCATTTATATGTTACAGGAAAAGAAGGTCCATTCTCTATAAATACAGAAACGTTACAGCCATGTGGGCTACTCCTTTTCTTCTCTCAAATGGTCTCTTTCCTCCTTCTTCTCTGACTCCATTTCATGCTGTGCCTTTTTATGGTTCAATCACTCTGCCTTGTCTTCACTCCGGGGAAAAGGGTCAGTGCTTTGAAAAGTTCCTTTGCTGGTGAGAAAAGAGTTAAATGTGCCCAGGCCTACGCTGATCACAAGGTCTCTCACGTGGGAGCTGCAAAGAATTCCCGGCCATGCTGCTGGGCAGTCGGTGGATGTTTCCTTCTCCACCCCTCGGTCTCATGGCGCGGCCGCTTCCCTGCAAAGCCGCGGCTGCCGGAGGCCCGAAGGAGGGAGGTGGGGAAGAGAGAGAGACATCCTCCCCATCCTGGCCGGTGACAGCAGCAGCTGCCGGGGCTTTCCTTCCCCTCTCCCGCTGCTCACCTGGCCGGGC
>WEIU01010201.1:158230-195358 GCA_013389925.1 Aegithalos caudatus
TCTAAAGTCCTTGCAAGGTCAATTACAGTTTTAACCCATGACACAGCACTTAAAAGTCCAAGGCTTTCTGTGGAGTTGTGTGTTCAGAGCCTTTTCATGCTCATTGGGTCAGGAATGGTGATCTACATCCAAGTATATTGGTGTTTTGGCACTAAATCTGGGATAAGTAAATCTGCATTCAGGAACCTTGGCTTCTTGCTCTTGATTGCCAAACATCTTTCTTTGTGAAATCATAATTATAGAATCATAGAATAATTTGGGCAGGAGGGAACCTGTGGAAGTGCACCTTGGAGATCTGACTCAACCGTCCAGCTACCTGCTTTCAGCAGTACAACATCTTAAGTATAACATCTTAAGGTCAGATGAGGTTGTTCAGGGCCCTTTCCAGTGTTTTCTGGGCAGCCTGTTCCAGAGCCCAACCACTCTTACTCTGATTTTTTTTTCCTAGTTGGAATCTAGTAGGAATTTCCCTTCAGGCACCTTATGTCAAGAACTTCTCATCCTTTTCCTGTGCATATTGGAAAAATGCAGATCTGGCCCCTCTATAATGGTTGAAGAATATACTTGCTCCCCCCTCTTTCCAGGCTAAACAATCCCAATTTTTTCATCCTCTTCCCTTATATGGCAAACTTCCATCCAAACATTTTCATGTCCTTCCATTAAACTCGCTTCAGTTTGTCAATGTCTCTTTTTGTACTGGGGAGCCAGAAACTGGACACAGCATTTCAGGTGTGTCTCACCAATGCCAACATTCTCCATGAAGCAGCTTCATCATGAAGGCTGTGGGTGTACCTGCAGTTCACACAGCACCTTATCTCGCTGCCTTGTTCCCTGTGCCTCTGGATAGTCCCTCACCCAACAGTGACACTGCTTTCCTCTAGTTTCTCTGCAGATGTTACTTTCATTGCCTCTCCCCTTTTATATTTCTGTCCATTTCATTGCCAGAGCCACCAGTTCCCATTAGTTTGTAGGTAGCCTTACCCTGCTTATTTTCTTTTTCTTTTTTTTTTTTTTTTCCCTTTCTGGTATTTTCTCCTTCACTTCTCATCTAAGACTTCATCTAAGACTAGTTGAGCCAAGAAAATTCTGATTGCTTTTAAGGTTCTCTCTTTCCCTCATAGCCCTTCTCTGCAGCAGTTTCAGGCAAAACTCCCCTTTCTTGAACATGGGACCCTTTATTTCCATTGGGCTTTCATGAGCACATGATATCAAGGCAGTAATACATCCCAACCTCTATGTGAATTACCTGGGATGCACTTAATATTGGATTTTCCCCATGTCATATCAAATGGTGGCTCAGAGTAGCTTGGAAGACATCTAATACACTCAAGTTCTCCTCCTTCGTTCATATAAGCTTTTAGCTAATAGCAGTTATTCATATTAATTCCCCAGTGAATGTCTTTGAGCATGGTACTATTAAAATGCTTTCCATTTTTATTACTGTCATCTAGCTCATTCTGTCTGATTTCCTGATCGTCCTCTGTATTGACTATGCCACCTAGTCACCATCATCTTCACATTTTTAACATGTTGCAAGTATTTGTGCCAAAATAATTGATGCAAAAAAAAGGAGAAAACATTAATCCAAAAATCAATCCACAATCAACTCCACAAGAATCCTTCTTCCAGCCTTCTTCAGTATCCACACTGTTCTCTTAATAAAAGCCTGTCTACTTCCAAATGCTTCTATTATCCCCCTCTAGTCCAGTTTAACTCCATTGCACCCTATATCAAATTATCTGTGTAACTCCAGTAATGGTATGCCTCCACTGTTTCCTTTACATAGACAATCCATAATTCTGTCAAGGATTGACACAAGTCCTGGAAGAAAATTACTGGAAGAAAACTAGAGCAATGTAACACGCTCTCCCTTTTTACTACATTAATAATTTCCATTAGTTCTTCTTTTCAAAAACCAGTTCTAAAGCCATTCATGGTCCAGAGATCAGCTGAACACACTGCATTTTCAAGGGTCAATCCTGCCATCCAGCTTGTTCCTCCTCTTATGAACATAGTATAGTTTTTTCTATATAAATAGGGTGTCTCCTCAATTGACAGATGAGTTGTGCCCTACAGGCCCACAAGCCCATGAGAACGTGTGCAAGTATTCCAGAATGCCTGTAAGAATCCAGTTTCAGTCTGAAGGTCACTGAGATTTCTTTCATCTAAGCTGCAAAAAGCCTGTGTTCATACTTCCATCCCAAGCTTGCTCCTGTGCTCCTCATCACTGCATCCAGCTCTTCATTTCTTAGCATGGGAAAGACTTGGACCTGATGCAGTGGGTCCTGTTGGAGGAAGGCCTCAGAAAGGCTCAGAGTGCTGGGGAACTCCTGTGAAGATGGGCTGAGAGGGCTGAGACTGTTCAGCCTGGAGAAGAGAAGGTTCCACACCTTATTGCAGCCTCCAAGTACCTGAAGGGGCTTATGAGAAAGTTTCTGATAAACTCTTCAGCAGGGCCTGTTGCAATAGCAAAAGAGGTAATGGTTTTAAACAAAAGAGGCTAGATTCAGACTGGATATGAGGAAGGAAGTCTTTGCAGTGAAGGTGGTGAAACACTGGCAGAGGTTGCCCAGAGAGGTGGTAGATTCCCCATTCCTGGAAACATTCAGAGTCATGTCAAATGGGGCTCTTAGAAAACTGATTTAGCTAAAGATGTCCCTGCTCATTGCAGGGAGAGTTGACCAGACCTTTATAGCTCATGGACAGTTCTTAGACCACACTGAAATTGTCTTCCACCTGATTATGATCCACTTACTAGACACATAAATTAGAACTTTTTACTCATTTTATTGATGAGACCCTTTTTCTGTTTAATCCTCTGTCATGCTTAACCCAGCTTGAATTTTGGCAACATTTTGGCAACTCACATTTAGAAACTAGGGTAGGAAAATGTAAAAGAGAGAAAACAGTTATACATTTTCCTGAACAAGTATTCTCATCATCATTTTTTTTTTCCTGCTTAGCCTTAATTGCTCTTCTGAGAGAAGGAGAGAGCCTGGAGGATCTGATGAAATTGTCTCCAGAGGACTTGCTGCTGAGATGGGCAAACTATCACCTGGAAAATGCAGGATGCAATAAAGTCAACAACTTCAGCTCAGACATCAAGGTATGAGAAATACTGACCAACAAAACCAAAACAGCAGCTTTACACCCAAATTCCTGCCCTCCACACAGGGATTGTCCACTGAAACACTCCAAGCAGCTGAGACTGCTCTGTGAAGCACATGGAGCTGGGTACATTAATTGCTTTCACTGGGGTTTAACTTGGCACTCAGTAGTGTTCTTCCTCTTCCTCCTGACCTCCCAGTCATCACTGCCAGCTCGTGCACACCAGATAGGAAAGGAATGGCTGCTGGCCCTGGACGGGGCATATGGACACTGTGTTTTCAGTTCCTTGCCTCTATTGCTCTCCTCCTTTCCAAATCTCCCTAAATAACTCTTGACCTGACTTTCCTTTGGACCTTATTCAAACATGTAGAAGAAGATAATTGGGCATTTCCAACTCCCCTGCTTGAGCTTTCCTTCACCTGGGCTATGTGCTCCTCTGTCCCGACATTTGCTATAGCCCTGAATGCAGTTATGTGGGAATTTTAAGTCATTGGGGCTATGGAAATAGTGCAGCTAGACTGGGAGACACTTGCAAGGGTGAGTGTGGAGTCTGGGCAGAATTATTTCATATCCTCAGGACCTCTTGGGCTTGTGGGTGCAGATTCAGCAGAGCTTTCTCTGTAGGACCTTTGTTATTCCCAGACAGATGTATCTGAACCTCAGTGGTGCCCACTGATGAATTTCAGACACTAAAACCCAGTGTGAGGCCCAGACAGCATCCCAGAGCTGTAGAGGGTGTATAAGGGGGTGTATCTGAGCTGGCTTACAAGAAAGCAAGGGGCTGGCCAGCACACCAACCTCACCAGCCATGACCTGATTTGCCTGCTCCCAGAATAGCATGGGAAAATCTGGCTCCAGAGGTACCTGGTTGTAGGCTTCACTAGGGACTGAAGCATAAGCACAAGCATTTAACTGAAATACAGAAAAAAAAAACCAAACCAGGGAAGGCAACAGGAGGGGTAGAGAGTCACATTTGATACTACAATTGTTATTGTAACAGATTTTCCATTGACTGGGGGCAGGTAATTGGAGAATATCCATATATATGAAAAGGGAAGGGAATGGAGTCTTTCCCATTTTTCTGTGTGTGGACTAAAAAGACTATGGTGCAGCTGATTAAATCCTGTCTACAACTGAAAGCTGCAATTCCAGTGTCTACAGTTGGAAAATAAGGCACACATTTACAAAATTTCAGTGTTTACAGATATTCTCTAACTAAGTCTGTTTCCCCACCTCACTTCTGCTGTAAATAACCACTTTCTAGTTATGGTGCGTGGTAATTCAGATGTAAAATATTTAAAATAATTCAGATATTCTGCTTTATATTTTGAAGAGCATCAGTTGGGGTTAGTTAGTTGAGTCCCTAGATATTAACGTGTAGCTTTATTTACAGTTCTTTGAGCTGTTTTTGAAGAGAGTTAATATTTTCCACATATGTAAGCAGTGTTGTATTTCACAAAAGATTAAAGACACGTGTTAAATCCTTATCCTGTTCCTGTCCTTTTGCCTGAAAAATGCTGATACTGTTGTCACTATTAACTTTTGTCCTTGAAAACTATGCTTTCTCTTCCACAACTGTTCCAGCCTTGCTTTGAAATCCACTTTAAACATCTGCTTTCTCCTTCTTCATTTTCTTTTATTAAATGCTCAGCAGCCTGACTTCTACAGCATTATAAAGGTATGCATTTTCTTATCTCTAATTTTATGTTCAGATTAAATACATTCTGATAACTTTTTGTTGTTGCTGTCCTTTCTGTAAGTTCAACACGCAGCATTTTTGTCTCCTGTGTTGGGCGTTCTGCAACACATATATATTGGCTCAGGGAAGAAATGGATCTGGCAAGCACAGCATAAAGTAGGAATTGCTAAGTGCTTCCAGCCTAATTAATTTAATTATGTAGCCCAATGATCGATGTAATAAAAATGAAGCATGCAGGCACACTGTTCAGGGGAGCACTGGCATGTAAAGGCTGAGCTTTAGATGTAATTTTTCTTCCCTTTAATTTCTCTGTCTGTCACAGGACTCAAGAGCTTATTACCATTTGCTGAACCAAGTCGCCCCCAAGGGAGATGAAGAAGGCATTCCAGCTATTACTATTGACATGTCAGGATTAAGGGTAGGATGAGATAAGTTTGGAGTAAATGCCGATATTTTCTGTCCATTACTTGCATTGCTGGCCAGCACAGGGCTTCACTGGGAAGTCAGAACCAGCAAATGTTTCCTTGCATTGCAACACGATCTCGTATTTCAGAAATGAAAGCTTCCAAAGAATTAAATTGTGTGTTTGGATTTCTGTTAGATAATAACTCTGAAAATTGAGCAACCATTTAATCACACTGATAAACTACTAGCATGTAACAAGAGTATTTAAATACATTTATCAGTGAATTTCATCAAACCATCACATTTTATATGGAATATGTCTGTGAAAGCAATGTGGTGAGGTGGTTGAACCATAGGCAAAGCCTGTCTGAAAACACAGACTTGCCATTAGTAAAAGTGGGAGTGGGAATACCTATAAATGGGCCAAGCAGCTGCTTTAGCAGCTAGATGCCCACAGGGAGACCCAAGTGTGTGTGTGTGCAGAGGCAGGGTGGGCTGAGGCTGATGTCCCGTTTGTGCCGGGCAGGAGAAGGATGACGTGCAACGAGCCGAGTGCATGCTGCAGCAGGCCGAGCGCCTCGGCTGCCGCCAGTTCGTCACCGCCACCGACGTCGTCCGTGGGAACCCCAAGCTCAATCTGGCCTTCATCGCCAACTTGTTCAACAAATATCCTGCCCTGCATAAGCCAGAGAACCAGGACATCGACTGGAGCTCCATTGAAGGTCAGGAAAGTGCAAATATCGCATGGTGCACCCTGGTATTTCCCACGTGTCTCCTTCTGTTCATGGTTCGGTGCACTGTAAATTCAGTTAGAGTCTCTTCCCAAAACACTTTCACCAGAACACTTGTGGTGTTCTGCAGGCCTTTGATGTGTCTGTTGTTTCAGGTGAGACAAGGGAAGAAAGGACATTTAGGAATTGGATGAACTCCCTTGGCGTTAATCCACGTGTAAATCACTTGTATAGGTAAGATGAGGTATTACACCTCCTTCAGATGATAAATACAGAGAGCAAGTAGTTTGCAAGAACATGAAAAGTTTTGGGCCCTATAAGAATATATACTGCTTTGTGTTTCCCAGGAAACAAAGTTTACCTCTGCTAATAGTTGAACCGTGTTTCTTTCCTCTGTTCTTTGGACAATGATATATCCTTTTTGTTGTTTTCAGTGACCTGTCAGATGCCTTGGTTATCTTCCAACTCTATGAAAAGATCAAAGTGCCAGTAGACTGGAACAGGGTGAACAAACCACCATATCCTAAACTGGGTGGCAACATGAAGAAGGTACAAAAAGCTAGAACAGCTCCAGTAGTGATGCCTTATCCTCAGAAAATGCCTGTATCATTTCAAACAGCAATGTAGGTACTCCTGTTGCTCTCCAGTACCAAGGACAGCACCTTAATAGATTGATTTTTTTTTTTTTTTTGCTTAGTCAGTACATAATTTTTCATTCTGAAAAAGAAATATACATTAGACTCACTCTTGTGACAGGTGAAAAATATTTGTTAAGTAAAAAGACTTGGCAAATTTTGTATCAGTATTTAGAAACTGTATTTCCAGATCCTTCTTGCTACTGCTTTAGGCACTGATTTTAATGCATCTGGACCGTGAGATGCATGGCACCAGCTTAATTGCAGCTGTCTGGATCACTGCCCTCCACATCAAATGAAGACAGTGATGATAAGCATTCTTGATCAGATGCATCAAGAGCTGATCACACAGCTGCTGCTGAATACAAAGCTTTCTCCCAACTCTCTGGATGAGTAATTGCGTCCAGTTAGACCAGAGCAATCAGCCAATCTTAAATATTGGCTGGGACACTAATCTTTGTCTCAGTGCAGTGCCATCATGCTGGAGGTACCCATGAGCCATACACTTTTATTTTCCAGGATAATCTGCTTTTCACGCCCTGATAATGAAGTATAGCATTTTCTTCTATGTTAAATGTTTTTTAACGGTATTTTGGGGATGGATCTGCCTGTTTGTAGTCAATCAGCTGTTTTACCACAGAACCCCAAAATTCCTGTTTGCCCAGGAAGATCTGGGCTGACTTATCCAAGGAATTTAAAGTAACACTGTCTTGTCTTCTTCCTTTTTTTTTTTTTCTTTGTTTTTTTCTCTATATTTTTGAACTGCACCAATTGACCCTGCCATTAACAGCTTGAAAATTGCAACTATGCAGTGGAACTGGGAAAGAATCAAGCCAAATTTTCCCTTGTTGGCATTGCTGGGCAAGATCTGAATGAAGGAAACCGTACACTCACGCTGGCCTTACTCTGGCAGTTGATGAGAAGGTAGGTCAGCCTTCAGAGTGTTTTGGTGTGCTCGGTTTGCATTGCAGTAGTTTCCTGATGCTCTCACTGAGAAGGCTCTACAGGCTACAGCCTCCTCATGCCTCTGCACTTCAGTGCCAGGGCAGGGTGACCTTCTGCTCACTCCTAGTTAAGCACGTCATCAGAGCACATTTTGTGGGCAAGGCCATTACAGTCAGCTCATGCAGAAGATTATTATTGTCACTCTCTGCACAGCAAGAAGAAATGTTTATTGCATAGAAGAGAGGAAAAGAAGTTAAAAGGCGTCTGTATCAGGGAATGGGGACAATGTCCCAGAAACAAGGAATTGTTCTGAAGATGTGGAAGCTTTGTAAGCTGCTCCCTGAACTGGGCACAGCTCAGTACCTCTCCCCATTTTGATGTAATTCTCTGTGTCTGTATGTTTCTGTGTTTAAGAGTGCCACAACTGAGAGTAAAGAGACCCAGTAGTGAGGAAGTGAATACAAATTAAATTCAGTCTATAGAGAGTATAGGTTTATTAGTAAGTTAGTTAAAATAGGGATGAGGCAATTACTTACCATCAGTTTGGGATAGCTTTCCAAGGTGTATGTTGACATAAAAGCAAAATGCTTCAGGCTTGTTTTTATGCAGAAGGTCAGTCTTAGGTGAGCAGAGGGATTCCCTTCTATCTCTAAAATCAGTGATTATTTTTTAAGCACTATAAAAATGAGTAATTTACAATGAGATACATTAAGAGGGACCTTACAGGAATTTTAAGTAACCAAAACTTTTAACATTCCCCAAACAATGATTAAGGAATTGGGGATGAATTAAACTCCTTAGATTAATTATTGTATTTTAATATAAATAATATGCACTGTGAGTGTTATGAGGCAAAGGAATATTAGATCATTGGGATGATCCCAGACAAGGTGTGCACATGTAGGACAGTTCTGAGGTTATATCAGACTTTGAGCAAATATCCTGGCTTTCCTCTTAAGGTACACCCTGAATATCCTTGAAGACATTGGTGGTGGAGAGAAGGTCAACGATGAAATCATTGTCAGCTGGGTCAATGAAACACTCACTGCGGCTGGGAAGGATTCAGCCATCTCCAGTTTCAAGGTACAGGTTTTTTCAGGTGTCAGAAATCTCTTATTCAGTGTGCTTGTGTGTATGAAATATAGATGTGTGTATGGATATACATACACACTTTACATTATGATATAACTCACTACATAGCTTGATTATTTTTCATTCCCTTTTAAAACTTGTTCAAATACCCACATTTTATTCAAGGGACTTTATTGTGAAAAAGTAATAGAAATAGAACACTACAGGAAACACCAGTTTGTCATGGGAAATCAAAGGATGGAGATAGGAATGATGACTGGAACTAGGAAAGAACTGCTGTGCTGTTGGTTATGAATCAACATCAGTCAAAAATAGCAGTACTAAAATGAACAATAGCAATACATTTGTAACCTGGTAGTACCATCCAGGGGTACCTTGCCTTGTTTTGCACAGTACAAACACAGAGATGGACCAGTTCTAGAGCACTTCCAATTCTGCTAACGTCTATGACACTTCCCAAGCTGGGGAACACTCAATGTATATAAATCAGCAGTTTGCACCAGGCGAGAACAGATCCATCAAACTTCATGTAATGAGCTCAGGAATCACACAGCTGGTCCCCCTCACACTTCCCATCAGTAGATGTCTATCAGTGTCATCTCCCCACAGGGAGCAGATGCATTAGCCTTGCAATCCATCTTTTGCTTTAATGGCATTGTAGTCTATGACAAAGTGACCTGCTTCATGGAGGTGGGAAAGGCTGTGGATGTTGTCTACCTGGATCTTAGTGAAGCCTTTAACACTGTTTACCACAACATTCTCCTGGAGAAACTGACTGCAATTGGCTTGGGCATGTGCACTGTTTTCTGGGTAAAAACTGGATGGCCAGGTCCAGAGAGTGGTAATGAACAGAGTTGCATCCAGCTGGCATCCTGTCACCAGTGGTGTCCCCAGGGCTCAGTTTTGGGGTCATTCAACATCTTTATTGATGGTCTGGACAAGCAGATCAAGTGCATCTTCAGTCAGTTTGCAGAGGGCACCAAGCTGAGTGGGAATGTCGATCTGCTGAAAGGCAGGAAGGCTCTGCAGAGGGATCTGGACAGGCTGGATTGATGGACCAAGGCCAGTTGTGTCAGGTTCAGTGAGGCCAAGTGCTAGGTCCTGCACTTGTGTTACAACAACCCCTGTAGTACTACAGTCTTGGAGAAAAGTGTCTGGAAAGCTGCCCAGGAAGGAAGGACCTGGGGGTGCTGGTTGACAGAGGCTGAACATGAGCCAGCTGTGCCCAGGGGGCTGAGAAGGCCAATGCATCCTGGCCTGGATCAGCAACAGTGTGGGCAGCAGGACCAGGGCAGGGATTGTGCCCCTGTGCTCAGCCACACCTTGAATCAATCCTGTGTCCAGTTCTGGGCCCCTCACTACAAGAAAGACACTGAGTTCTGGGGCATGTCTAAAAGGCAACAAAGCTGGGAAAGGCTCTGGAGCATAAATCCTATGAGGAGTGGCTGAGGGAGCTGGGGTTGTTTAGCCTCAAGGAAAGGAGGCTCAGGGGAGATATCACTATCTACAACTGCCTGAAAGAAGTGTTGTAGCCAAGTGGGGATCAGTCTCTTCTCCCAGGTAACAAGTGACAGGATAGGAGGAAATGGTCTTGAGTTTGGAAATGGCCAGGGAAGGTTTAGATTGGATATTAGAGGAGGTTTCTTCCCTTAAAGGTTTGTCAAGCCTTGGAACAGACTTCTAGCAAAGTGAATCACAATTACTGGGGGATTTTTAAAAAAATGTGTAGATGTGGTGCTTAGGGAGATGATTTGGTGGTGGACTGGGAAGTGCTAGATTAAGGGTGGACTTGATCATAAAAATCTTTTCTAACCTAAACAATTCTATGATGTTTCATCCCTTGGGTAAAAAAAAAAATAAATCCTTGAAAGAGTTCTTAGTCTGCCTTAGATAAAAAAAAAAATTATTCTAAGCAGCCCTTTTTGAAGATCTAAATGGTATTTGACAGAACTTGTCCATTGCTCTTGAGTCTAGACTCTGGCTTTGTGGGAGTTCTGTTATCCTGTTCTTGCATTTAATTTTATTTTTTGTCTATGCAGGATAGCAAAATCAGCACCAGCATGCCAGTCCTGGATCTCATTGATGCCATTCAACCAGGGTCAATCAATTATGACCTCTTGAAAACAGAGAACCTGAATGATGAGGAGAAACTAAATAATGCTAAGTATGTTTCTGCCAAGTGGCACTTAGCATGAGTTACCTGGTCAGGCTTGCCTAACGCTGTCTTTTTTAAAACTGCTCTGCTGTCATTCTCATCTGGCACAACCTCATGTGAGAAATACCACCCAAGTTAGAGGCATGAAGGCTGGGAGTTAGGTAGTAAAAAGACTATCAATGGAAATGGAGTGTGTAATGCTGTAGTGACTGCTTTATAAATCCCTTGAAAGGATTGAAATCGTTTGGTTTCACAAGCTCCTATTTTCTCACATTAAATTTAAAATTCTTTCAGAGATCAGGGAACAATGCCAACAATAGTGAGCCATGGAAAACAGGGATCAGAGGTCATGATAGCTCTTTAGTCACCTACAGAACATGGGCATATTTAAGAAAGAAAGGGGAGGACAGGATTCATGCCTGAAAAACTGGTTCTGTAGATGTGGATATTGATTTTTTTTTTCCCTGAATGCAAATTATTTCCTAGCAGAGAATCAATTCTGGGGGCATCTCCCTCTCCTTTCAGAGTTACACAGATCACCTCCTGGTCTGATCAGCAGTTTAGCTTCTCCTTTTCTTATGCAGTAACTATAAAGGAGAAAAAGATGACTGTAAGGCAATCAGAGCTGCCATTACTTTTGTAAAGACTTCTCCCACTGTTCTTTTTCCCCTTCCATTTCCTACCATCTGGTCTCTTTCTTTTCTTGCAATCCTATGTGTGCTTTTCTCTGTACTTTATATCTTCATTTTTCTGCTGTTCTTTTCCTCATTTCCCACCCCTATTCCCCCATGCTGCCAAAGTTTCTCTGCATTGTGGGGAAAATTTCACAAATGTGTATGCTCTGAAGTGGGAAGAACTTGGGGTTTTCTAGCTTTTTTCAATGAAAAAAGAGAGAGAAGAGACAAACCCACTAGAGAACAGTGAGTGGCTCTGAGCAGGGAAATGGGAATGTCAGTTGCCACATTCTGGGTATGACTGAAACAAGTCCCCAAATGTTGATTTCCAACAACACTGATCTCCACTGACATCAGCCTTCTGCTTACATCCTTGCAAGTTTGTTTGTGTGCAAAGTCTGAGTCTCAGAGACTGAGGGGGAGCAAGACCAGAAAGGCTGGTTGTGAGGATAATCTTTTTGGGGATGGAAGATTAAATGTTTTGTACCAGGATCTGACCTTCAGTCTTCCAATTTGCGGTGCTGCAACCATCAGGAAATACACTCTGCCTTTTATTAGAAATGTAGTTCTTTATGAACCTGTCTCATACATTTCTACAGAAAATTTTAAGTTTAGTGAATTCATGAAACCCATTCTCGTATTGTTCATGTAAAACATTTAACAGGAGGAAAAGGAATGCTACTGCAATAATTTCTGTCTTTAATTTTCCTTTTTTTTTTTTCCACCCCTGCAATGCAGATACGCCATCTCTATGGCAAGAAAAATTGGAGCAAGAGTCTATGCCCTCCCAGAAGATCTGGTTGAAGTAAAACCCAAAATGGTCATGACAGTGTTTGCTTGCCTTATGGGAAAAGGCATGAAGAACATTTAAAGCACAAAAGACTCGCACTGATGCCTGTTATTCTCCCTTTAGATTCCTTCAAACTGGATGCTCTTCTCTGTATCAAAGAAATATGCAGGGTCCTCATGCTTTTAAGGCATGAATGTTACACATGGTTCCAGATGATACAGAAGTTGTGTGTTCACGTGTATCCAGGAAATACGTTGTTTTGAACAATAATATGTGCTTGATTTCTTTGCCTTATTTTCCACTTTGCTAGCTATAACCATTTCATAT
This sequence comes from Aegithalos caudatus, assembly GCA_013389925.1. Classification (NCBI taxonomy): domain Eukaryota; kingdom Metazoa; phylum Chordata; class Aves; order Passeriformes; family Aegithalidae; genus Aegithalos; species Aegithalos caudatus. The sequence goes on from WEIU01010201.1 coordinate 170,792, forward strand.
TCCTAAACAAGTTTTTGACACTGAGGCCTTAGCATATCCTTTCATTAATGGATACCAGGATTTTCTGTAGAGGTCATCCAGTGACAGACAGCTTTTAAGAGTATGAAATGTTATACTCTGCTTCTGCCTCAAAATGTCATCATGCTTTTATAGCATTTCTGCCATACTTACCTTCAGTTTGCACCTGGGATAACAAAACAGGTTTCCCCAAGCCAATGCAAGTAGTAGTGACTTTATTTTTGGAATGGTAGGCTCCTCTGGGGAAATTCTTGTGGAAAAAAAGAAGTGTTTGGTATCTGTGATGTGTTGCTGGTATGTAAACTTAGCAATGCTTTTCCCTGCAAGTTATGCCTCTGCCATCCATGGCATTACTCACAGATTACATTACTGCTTACCAAAAAACCACACTGCAGCCCAGTCCTCCAAGAACACCCAAACTCTGGAACCTTTGCAACAAACATTCTCCATGTGATAATTCATTTTTATGTCATAGTAAATACACTTTGAAAAGATGGAAAAGCATGATAGAAATGAAAAACATGTTAAAAGAAACTAAGGGAATGTACTCAGTTAGTAGCAATACAATGAGAAGTGAACAAAGGGATGCAGAATGACATATTTATGTAGACAATAAAAATTCAACTCTGTTAACTTCACAGAATTGCACTCAAGAGGCTGCAGATCTGATTCAGGAGAGCATTTATACCTGTGCAAGCATAAGAAACACATTCTCAAATGCTCCCCCGAACCCAGCCTGGGATCCTCAACAGAGCTAAATCAGCTTTGCTTTGCAGCTAACAAGGCACTGCAAATTTGCCTCAGCTGAGGACCTAGCCCTGTCTATGGATAGTCAGTGGGATATATTTGCACTGAATCTCTTCCTTGGCATGAGGCATTTACTGGCCTTTACATGGATTTTTCTGTGGTGAAATGCAGAAGGAGGGAATTTTGCCTTAATGCAATCCCATTGACAGTCTCAGTCCTCTCCCTCTCCCCCTCCCTTTCCTCCAGCCCTTCAGAATTGCCTTAACAAAGAACCAATATTCCATGACATGAGAAGTCTCTCCAAATAAAATGTTCTATAAAGCCAAATATGCAGTCTGCTTTTAGTAGTGGATGTGCTCGTCGGTGTGTGTCGTAGAGCTGAAATGGGGACAGAGGTAAAAATAATCTCTGGGCTCACTGAGAATGTCATCTGTATTGTTACTGAAACCACAGATTGCAAAGAATTGAAAGAATTATTTCCTAGGCCACTTCTGAAAATGCCACTCTGAAATACTGCCAAAGATGAGACATTGTTCTGGCTGGACTTCCAGTATGATTTTCCAATTTGTTGCTCTGCCCAACATCCTCTTCCTTTGCCCAGGTATCCATAAATTTTGCTGCTTTAAGCATTCTGCAATGCAAACATGCTGCTTTGTTTCTGCAGGAATGGCCAGATCCTGTTCCTGATCAGACCTTACTGCCTGGTTCCTCTTAAGAGTTTAACAGAGGGTAGGAAAAGTACAGCATCCTAAAACCTGTCCTGTCTGGTTCCAGTATTTCCCAGTGCTGGCAGAGGAAGAGAACATCCAAAGTGTTATACAATGGAGATGTCACCCCAGCTTATTGCCCAGGAAGGGGGACTTACGAGACCAAGGCCCCTACACCACTCCTCTCTTCAGGTGTAGGACTTGCTGTTCCCAGAGAAGAGGGGTGGCACTGTAAAGTCAGCTCCTCTCCCCATGTGATTGGCCTGGGAGTCCTTCAGAGGTAAACCAGAGAGAGGAAACTGTGACTGCAGAGCTTCTCTCAGGTGGGGTGACCATGTGTTGTGTGAGTTGCATGCGTGTGTGTTTGCAAAATGAAGGGACCATTTTTTGTTGGATAAATGGTGTAGATCAGAAAGGCCTGGGCAATCCTGCCTGGAGACAGCCCTGCTGCAGGTTCCTTGTTTCAGGAAGATGGTCTCACCCCAGACTCAGGGGCAGACATGAAGGATGAAGTAGATGACAAACTGGAAATGGCAGCAGAACCAGGATGAGAAGGATGGCTTTTCCCTTGACCCCAAATGAATGCAGGCATTTGCCATCCCCAGAGAGTAGAAGGGATTTTCAGGCATTTTCCATTCACCAGCTCGTAGCAACTCAGCTTTTTGCACAGGGGTGGGATTTTTAGAAGAGTCTGCTGAGATCGGCAGAGAGAGAAGACTTCCATACATCATGCATTGCCACTAGGCAAGGTACAGGAGTTCAGGGACTCTGGAGACTAAAAACTGCCTCTGCTTCAGGTTCTGGAGAGGGGCCATGTGATGTACCGTGTTATTTGAATCACGTTTTGTGGAAAGGACTGCTTTTCCTCCTCCTCAGCATCCCAGCGCCGGAGCCGGGCACCCTGGCCGCAGCCCTCCCCGCTGCCAGAACTCTGCCCGCAGGCCGCTTTCGGGAGCACTTCTGGGAGGGCCAGCCGGCAGCTCTGCAGCAGGGACAGCTGACCACGAGATGGCACTCACTGCACCCGGAGCTCCCGACCCGGCAGGCAGCAGCGCCAGCAGTGCGATCCTAGGAGAAATGGAGAAAAAAGTGGATACCGAACTCTCGGCACGAAGCCAGCGCTCGCCAGTGAGCCAAAGGGAGTCAGTGCTGTTGGCAGGGATACTACAGTAAGCACCTAGCAGATCTTCAGCCCTGGCTCTGGAATCTCACTGGAAAAACGAATTTGTCACGGCCCCGAAGGTGTGGGAATAGCTTCATTCTGGCACGGAAGTATAAATATTTTCACTTTATAGTGCATTTCTGTTTAATCAAGTATTCTTACTTATTTGATGGACTTGAGGTTTTGCTTTCACCAACTGATAGTAGCAGCCTGTAGTAAAGGTCTCTCTCAGCAGATGCTGAAGGGGTTAAGTCTATGACAAACATCACCAAAAATACCAACCAGGATCTGGAATTTTTTTGCTGTTGCTTTCCTCGAACTTTTTCCATCCCTCTTAGAGAAAGCAGCTGTCTTTGGGATTCACTCCCAAATCAAGCCGGCTTTGTAAGCACTTCCATTATTGATTTTCATTGCACAATTAATCATAATTTTCAATGCTTTAAAAAGGCTTAGACATTCACACGAATAAAAATAAAGCATCAGCATTTAGACTAACTAGGAGAAAAAAACATGAGGACAATCAATCCACATGCCTCAGGGTACAGTCTGATCACCAGATGGACTTAGAAGGAAATGTCCCCCCACAGAGTAGTAAAGCATAATTAGGTGTATGACTAGGATTTTACACCTTCATGTAAATCATCTACCCTAGCTAGAAATCATCTGTTCTAGCCTTAGAAAGGGGACAGGAAGCAGTATGGGTGGCTGCTGTGCTTTTGTAGAGATAAGGCTGTCTCTATTTCCTCCAGAACTGCGACTGAACCAAAACCCCAACCTGACAGAACTCATCTTTCTAAGCGCAGCTTAATTCTGTTATGAGCCTAATCACAAATGTCAGCTCTTGGTGTCCACTGCTGCCTAAATGAGCAGCAGCCTTGATCTGGCTTCTGCTTGGAAAATAGGACCCTGTCTCCATCAGCTGGCTGCAAAAGGCACATGAGCAGCACTGGTCCTACAGCAAGTACCAGCAATTGCTATTTTCAGCTTGATGGAGAAAGGGATCCTGGTGCCTCCGATCTTGCAAACCCACATGCTGAGTTGCTCAGAGTCAGATCTCTGTCTTCTCCCACTTCTGGCAGCTTCCTCCACCATATGAAGAACAGACTTGCCAAGATTTTGGGAGCATTTTCCTTTAGGCTGCTCAGCCACTTAAGCCCAGTAGCTTTCAGGCAAGCAAACAGGCAAGCCAGCACCACTGAATGCCTAAGTCTCATTGCCTGCGGTGTGCTGAGTCACTCTGGAGCTTAAATTTATCCACAAACCTAAGAAGCTGTTCATTAAGCAGGACATGAATCAGAAGAGCACTGTGTACTGGTAAGGTGGCATCTGTGGACTTTCTACATCTTAATGTGAGAAAACTGTGAATTATGGCCAAGCTCACATTATAATGCTCTCAATTTTTTAAATAATTGTCAATGAGTGCTTGGTGGTGGTTCTCTTCTGCCACCGGGAAAACTGTGTCATTCCCCTAACAATTCCTTTGCTGCTCTGGAAGTAACACACAGCTCTTAGTTTGCACCAAGTAAAATGACCATATTTATAAAGGACTGTTTTTCATTGCACCTTATTTACTTTTTGTGCCCTGATAACTTTTCAAAGGCACCCAGGCTTTACGGGAAACCTAATTTGTTCCCAGAGTGCAAACTACTATTACTATTCCAGATCCATGATAAATTGTCCAAAGCTGAGAAAGGCCAGAATTCATACAGGCCATGTGCTCAGAGGTAATGCCACGTCTGAAATTTGTGGAAAGAGCAGAAAGCTACATAACCAATCACATGTAGACACACTGCACTCCCTCAGGACAGGCACTCATTTAGTGCATTTGCTAAGGATCTGAGGAAATACAGCAATGAATAGCTATAAATGCATAAAGAACAGAGGAGCCCCCCACATCCACTCCAGAAATCTCCTAGCAGGTGCTTCACATGTGTGGTGGTGCTTTGATTCACAAAGGCAGAAAAGCAATGTCCCATTGCCAGGCACCTCTGAAGGTGTCCTTGTTCTTCACTGCAGATAAGCAAACTGAACACCTCAGAGCACACATCCATTTGTCACTGAGGTGGGAAGACACTGACCCCTCAGCAATGTGCCCTCCCTTGATTTTGCAGCCCTGGAGCAGAATACCCTGCATGTCTGAGAGGTGGTGGACAAGACTTAGGAGCATCAGCCTTGCCATGCCTTCTCCCTGAAGGCCTGTGTCTGCTTGGGTGTCAGTGAAACCACTCTGTGGTTAAGTAAGATGCCAGTGAAAGGCTCAGTCAGCCACAGCAGGGAAAATAGAGATTCCTGAGGAGGGATGCAGGCCCTGCTCACCAGTCCTACATCCAGTGCTTCCTGCACTGTCAGATAACAATTGGCATTAGGGAAATGTGGCCTCAGTGTCTCATAATGCTTCTCAGACCTACCTGGAGTGATGCTGTCCATGTAGTGATCAGATCTTGCATACCAGTCAAATGCCCCAGAAAATTTCCAAATTTGTGGAAACTTCCCAAATTTGTGGTTGGAGCCAGATTCTAGAGCAGTGATGGGTGTCTCTGCAGTGTGGATCTGCTTGCACAGACTGATGGTGATGGGGACCACACCAGCTGAGAGGGGTGAATGAAAGTGGGCAAGACCTTTGCTCTATTGAGTTTCTCTTCCCCAGCATCCTTAAACAGGCCCTGGCATCTTTCAAACAGGTCCCAGCATTCTCCAAAAGCCCAAAGGAAGGGTCCACTCTTTTAATTCCTGCCAAATGCTATGCAAGAAATGTGAGCAAGTGCAACAAGTGCAAAGAAGAAAGAAAATTCTGTTGATCCAGCCAGAGACAGAACACATCACTGCTCCAGGGCTAGTGTGCTCTCTGTAGGTGGCACTTGGGCACCTTCCTCAAGTGCTTGGAAGTTCTGCTTGGAGTGCTTCTGGGGCTCTCCTTGATATCCTTTGTTTACCAAAATTTGCCTTGCAAGTGCTCCTTGTTAAGACACTGGCAAATAAGTCAGTGTGTACCAGCAAAAAGAAAACATGAGTCACTTGGACAAGGTGTTTTTTGGGTGGTAGTTTATAAGAGACCTTCAGGAAGCACAGCTCATGAAGAAAATGTTTAAACAGTAGACACCTCCCCACTTACCCCTAGCTATGCATACACTATAGCAGCTTTCTCTCTGCTAACCCAGGAGAGTTGAATAGCAAAGAGAGTAAAAGAATCAATCAATAAATAGGTTAGCACAGCGGAGTCCTCAAAAATGCCAAGGAAACATGCATTTTCAGCCTCTGCTCATAGCTATCAGCCATGATTGAAACATAGTGCTGAGGTTGGTCTCCTCCTGGGTTAATCCATCATTTTCTAGCACAAGCAGCATCTGATTTTTATATTTGAGAATGATGTGAGGGAGAAATGCCAGAACCACAGAAATTTCAACATAGTCCAGATTTTCCCCTCCTGGTGGTTTCATGGGCTGCAAAATTGTTTCCTGAATGAAATAACAGAGGTTGGTGACATTGGCCATGTATGCAAATGATCAGAGTGTCCTACAGAGATTAATTGGTCCATGAATAAAGATGAGGAGCTGAGGTGTGCAGGGAGAAATCATTTATCAATTATATGCCTTGGAAAACTGAAAGATGATGCAGCCTTAACGGCTGAATGGGTTTGAAAGGGGGACTTGTAAATTGAGTTCTAATTCTGTTCTGCCACATTCAAAATAAAGAGCTGTTACACTAATTGCATCCTTGTGTGGCTCATGAGCAACAGCACTCAGCTGCATCACACAGGGAACAGAGATCAGAGTTTAGTTAGATTTTAGTCATCTTGTGCCTCGTGTGGGAAGGATGTTCACTGGTTACCTTTGGCCTCATCAGTAGCGATAACACAGAAAAAAAAAATGGCAAGAGCCTATCAGCAATTTTCATGAGATTATTTTGCATTTGAATCTGAATTTAAAGAGCCAGTAAGAACAGCACAGACTCACTTGGCTTTTATGTTCCACTTCAGTCACATGGATGCATCAGCACGATTACCCATCCTGGAGGGACTCCCTGGAAACAAGAGGATTCTCGAGGATCAAAACCATAACAGACTATGCTAATCCCAAACAAGGAAAAGGATCTGAGGGATGTGGCTGCTGATAACAGCTGACCTCTGCTCCTCCTGCCCCTTCTGAGTGCTTGTTAACAGGTCTACTGTTACAAACAGACAGCACCAGCCGAGCATGGGCTTTAGCACACACTGAAACAGACTCAGATCTGGGAATGTTGATGAGACTTGTTATTTAAAATCTTGTGGCTGGATATTGTGCAAGCCCCAGGACCAAAGAGGACAGCCACACTTAGGTCACAGCTGAGTATAAAGGAAATCTCATGACACTTGGGTTGCTGAAAACCTGGGGTGACGCTTATGGGATTCACTGGAGATTACTCAGTGGCACTGCTGCAACTGCTCAAGACCATCTGGCTGCAGCAATTCAAGAAGTTTCTCCTTTGATTTGTTTTATCTGACAGCTTTCCATGGTCTGGTTCTCTTTCACCAGAAAGAGCAGCCTGCAGGAGCCCAGCATGATGACCAGGCACAACCCAGCATCCCAGCATGTGCAGAGGGGTCTTGAGCAATGATAGATACCCTGACTTAGCAGGGACAAAGGTGCTGGTCTCTTCTGCTGCCACCATTTCAGGCACTGACATCTTAAGCCACCACACAAAGGTGTGCCAGAGCCTGGTCTGGCTGAGATACATCGCCCAGTCTCTGTCCAGGAGACACTGGTGTTGCTACATGAGAATGTGCAGAGGGAGAGGAGAAACAGCATTCAGCCAAAAGAGTGAAGACATCTCTTTAGAACTGCCTTTAAAGTGTGATTATATTTTTAAAAGCAATTTAATAATGGCATGAGAAGGCTACATATATTGCCAGTCCTAACTCCCAGAGGCATAATTTTCAACAAAGAAATCAAGAGAATACTTTGTTAATTATCAGCTCTGAAAAGTAAGACCTGCTCATGCCTCTTAAATGAGAGCCTGTGCATCTCCCAAAGCTACCCTAAAAGTTAACAGAATTGAAATGGTCCCCCATTAGTACAAGGCCTCTGGTCATATTTGCTATGGCAACACTTGCAAGTATCAGGTCATCATAGCCCATGGACTACCCAGTGGAGAAGGAATAATTAATTTAAGTGCAGCAAAATTTTTGACAGAATTTTTGACCAAGCAGCTCTTCACCATGGAATGTTGACTCAGCAGGAGCAAAAAGGGTTGCTGGAAATTATAGGTTTTGATAAATTTCTTAATTAGAGAAAAATAAATTTGTTCAAGAAAGGATTTCAAATCTCCTTAAATTCAACTAAAACCTCAACTTGCAACCGTTTCTAAATTCAATCTTATTTCGTCCAGGTTTTAAAAACAGACTGTAGAAATGCAAGTTAATTTTCAATAAAATAATTAAAACAGCTTAGAAAAAAATCAAGCAATAGTTAAAATTCTCAAAATGAAGTGGTTTTATTAACTCAATTATTTTTACAGTTGCCGTTCGCAGTGTTTTTTAAGACTGCATTTTTCTTCACAAATAATCTGGGAAATACTTCCTAGGTTCTCAGAAGTTCTTGAAGGTAATTAAAAGATTTACTGCTGCAGGTAGAGTTTTCTCAAATGCCATTTTTTCTTTTTTTTTTTTGTATGTAATATTTCCTCTGCATTCCAGAAACCAAAAAGCAAGTAGCTTTCAAACATTGTGTGAACAGTCTCTTTGCAATAAACTGGAAATCTACTGGAAAAGCAACCAACGCTAAAAAATGTCTTACCACTAACATTTGTCTAAAACATTCTTCTCAGGCAGACAGCAGAAAGTGTTCCCTTTTCCAACTTAATTAACACCCTACGACATGTAGAGATATGATTCTTTCCTTTCCTTCAATAAGAGCAACCCAACTCCATCAGCTTTTCAATCTCTTCTGTTAAACCTAGCTCAGCAGATCAAATTTTTCTTCATATCTGTGCATGAAACATTTCCACATGAAAGAGTGTCTGGATGAGCAAGTTTTGTCTCCTGTATTTTATTTTTATTTGACAGCTTCCTTTTGCCTGTGTGAGGAAAGAGCATTTGGTTTAAAAATCAACCCTTCTGGCAGAATGCTGCCCACTGCCCTTGCTGGGAATGGCCTCTGTACCTTATCAGAACTTCCTATTTATTTGAACAATGTCTAGAAAAGATAAAATAAGAACTAAAAGATCTAGGTAAGACATCAGTGGCTTCACATCCCATGAGCCTTTTTTTTTTTGCCTTTCCATTTGGTGTCTGGTTTTGCTCAATTCCAGTCTGGGGAGTTTTCAGTGTTGGAGTATTTTCACAGAGATGTTAACCCCAGTGTACTCACTGGGGAGCATGATTCACTTCTGTTGACTTCAGTCACCTAAAACTCAGCTGTCTGGCTTCTTAGGACAGGGCTGCCCTTCTGAAACAATTAAAACAAAAACCCCAAAACAACAACAACAATAAACCCCAAAAAAAAAAAAAAAAAAAAAAAAAAACACCAAAAAAAAAAAAAAAAAAAAAAAAAAAAAGAAAGAAAGAAAACAAACAAACCAACCAAAAAATCACCAAAACCAAAACCAAAAAAACCCCAGGGCTGTGTTTGACTTCCAAAGGCCTGTCTGCCTGCTTAGGTGGCGAATTGGCTCTGATCCAGACCACTCCAGAGCTGTTCTAGAGGAAGTTCATGGATGCAACCTAGTCTGTATTACTTAACCTTATCTCCAAGGCTTGTTCCCAGGCATTTTTCACCCAGAGTATATCTATAACCCTAAGCTACCCCTGGAGCATCAAATAATTTTGTTCCCTCATTCACATCCAGGTCTTGGCTCCCTGGTGTCCCCATTACATACATATTGATTTACTCCTCAGTCCTCTTCTGGAATGAATGACTTAAACCAGGATAATAAGCTGTGTCTTAGTCAAGCTTGGATTTGCTGTTCAAGCATGGAACAGAGATGGAGATCATCTATTCTGGACATGCCAAATTCGCACCGCTTTTCAGCATGTCCTGTATGGATAACTGTGGATAGAAATTTGGGAATCAAATCTTGGGGGCATGCAAAAATTAATAATATTGAGATGAAGAGTCACTTGTACTTTTTCTTGAAAAGTAACCCTTACAACATCCATAAGGAAAATACATGGATGTCAAAGCACCACAAAAACATATGTCTCACTTGCTCCTTGTTTTCTCTGCTAGCAAATGCCAGGAAAAGAAGCTTTCCTGTTCAGAATTTTTCTGTTTGGACTTAACCTCATTCCCATTGCTCTGAACAACATTCATGCTTGGCTGTGATGTCTTATAAGAGAGCTGGATGCACAGCATGCTGCTGGACCTCTACAAATATTAGAGGATTACAAAAGCTTTGTGCTTGGTGTTCTTTCTTATGTCTGTGGTTCATAGCTGCAATAAAATAAAAGGCTGAGATGACAAAGTGATTTGTCAATATGAAAATGTCCAAAATGTATTTTATCCTCTTGTACATGGATGACACCATTATGAGCAGCACCTCCCCAGGGAGCTCTGTCATATTGACTTAGCCACCAGAAGCTTGGGGTTGAAGTGAGAGGCAGTATTAAATTTTAACTACTCTTTAAATAACATTTTAAAAATCAATAATGTGGATCCTGAACCCTCGGCTTTCCTATTACATTTGGTTTTGTTGTGGATGCCATGAAGATGAAATTCTACCTGCTCTTTTTTACACTTTTTATCTTGGTTCCAGAGAAGCATGTCTTCACTATTCCAAGGTAAATATCTACTGATGCTACTGGGCATTCTAGTGTGTGGTGTGTGGGACAGGGAAAGTACTGATGCAAAATAATTCTGAGTTGCATAAGAAAACATTTGTCAAAGGCTGACATATATTTATTGCCCTTGTAATTGGATATGTGGTTCAATTTAACATAAAGATGGTGGGGGAAATGAAATTATTTTAAGTTTTCTTTGCATCCATAAATCCTATATTTTTAATCATATTAAGACTACTCTTTTTGGTCTAAGTGCAAATCAATTCTGTTCATTCAGTACTTTTGAATGCCAATAAAGGGCATTTTGAAACTTAATGGGAAAAAAATAATTTGCTTCATTTGCCTTAAAACAAGATCTTAAATGAATTACTTCTTGAGGTAGAAAGAGAAACCATTTCAGAAAGTGCTAGCAATCTGTTTTCTTTCCAAAGCAGCTTTTATGATGGTTTTTCCAGGCATAAATCATTTTTGAATAACCATCTGGTATTTGTACAATGTTTCAGAAGCAGCTTTATTGTTACCTATCGATAAACTTCAGAAATGCCCTGAAACCAAATGCTTTCTTAAAACATGAGAACATACGTCAAAGATGAAGACAGGCAAAGTGCTTTTATTTTCTGCATGTACCACTGGTTTAAACACCTGAAATGTTTTAATAAGTAGAACTAAAAGAATAAGTTCCTCATGTGGTGATTTTAAGCAAAATTGAACAACCTAGGATTAAATACAACCTGCTCCCAAACTAAAATACCTGCACAAATAAAATGTGAGTTATTTCTCATATCCCTTCTGTAATTTTGCACCATTCTGCAGACCTTTGAGAGGTAAACACCATTGAGTTCATGCCTTAAAAAGAAGATTTTCCTCTCCCTTTGTGCTGAAATCATATTTTGTTGTGGATTGTTATGGAGGTGGGAGAGTTAAAGTAGGGGGAAACAAATGTGGTTTTAGGTGAATTCGGTGGAACAGTATTGCTCTGTGCTACTTGAAAATTTATTTATTTCTCGTTTAAATAGAACACTGAATATCTCTTGAAGAAGAATATGGTGTTTCCCACTGGAAAGCAGGAACCTAACCCCCCAGCCCCAGTTACAAAAATGGCTAAAGTAATGAGATTTACCTGACTAGACTGAATTTTTACACCGTTTTGTGTAGGAAAAAGTCCCCTTCACCTTTCTGTACAGCTAGTGGGGAAAAATATGTGTATTTAGAAGGCAATTCACTTCAGGTTAGCAAACACATCTAAACTAGCTCAGGTTAACCTGACCCCTAAAGTGCCTGTTTCTTTATTAAGACAGTCCCTAGCTCAGATGAAGATTTCAAACCCATGTAAAATTAACTGAAATGTATCTTACTCACTTACAGGGTAAGATCTGAGTACTGTAGTGTGGGGATGGCAACTGGACTTCTACCAAGAGGTAAAAGGGAGAGGAAAAAGATATGGGAAACAGGGACAGAGCCCAGTGGGACTCTGGCAAAACCTTGGAAGAAGGGAATGAGAAGGATCTTTTCAAGGACAAACTGAAAGCAATAAGGGAAGGAGAGCATGAGAACAGAAAGAAAAGAGGTGTGTTTAAGATGACCAGGCCCAGCTGCACAGGGGCATCAGGCAGGGTGAGGAAGCTGGGAGTAGAGGGCTGTTTCTGAGCTTGGTATAAGGGTAATAATTGAAGTTTTGTCTGGGTGTTTTCTACAAAAGGTGGGGAAGAAGACAGATGAAAGAGGGTATAATGCCAAATCAAAGCAGGGGAACTGAGATGGACAACAACTACAGTTTCAGCCATTAATACTTGCCACAGTGAAGTGCAGGGGCAGAGTTTTGATCAGCTTATTCAGAGTACTCAGGTCCTATCACAAGAGCTAGAGAGAAATCATAACACCTGTTCAGTACTTACCACACTCAGATGAAATATTTGTGTAACAAGCGGTGCAGCACAAGTGCACATCAGCTTCCTCATTATGGTGCTCTCAGGCTATGGGAATCATGCAATGAAACCATATGCAGCAGGCCTTGTCTTGGCTCCTGTGTGAAAAGGCCCCCTCAGCTGTTAGAAGACATTAATTTTTAAAGTAGCCTCAAACATTTCAGAGTGCACTCACCTAAAGAAACAGGCAAACTGCCCACCTTACCTATCCCTGATTGTTTTTTGATGTTCTGTCAAATAATGGTGGAGGCAAAAATAGGGTTGGCATGCTCTTGGTTCTGCATGAGAAACAACAGTGATTGCTTGGAGCCTGGCTAAAAGTAAAGATGAATCACCTGGTTGCCAGATGCTGTCAGGTTTCTGTCTGAAATCAGTCACAACAACAAGCTGTGACAACCGTGTTAGGCTGCTTGAAAACCCTAGTTTTGAGAGCCCTGCCTGTTTTCTTTTCAGGACAGTCTTTGCAGACAGGGCTGTCAGGGACTTTGATCGTGCCTGGTTTGTACAGTGCCACCAGTTCCACGTGATTAGATGGCTGATAGCCACCCCAGCCCAGGAAACAGAAAGATGGCTCTGACATTCCCCTGAGTCTCTGTCTTCTACACACACTAGTTATTTTAATTATGCAATGCAATTTTTAACTACATGACTTGCAGGACAGTGATGATCAGGACTCAATGCAGAGTGCTATTTTTTTCTTTGCAGAAAGTGAATTTCACTTCTGTCAGCAGCAGTGGGTCAGGCATGGAGTAGCTGGGAAGCACCATGTCATGTAGCATAGCATGTCCAGACTATGGTTTTCAAATAGAAGGGGAATATAAGTTACTGGGTAAAAATAGGGAGGACAGTGGTGCAGACCATCTGAAACTATACCGACAGACAGACACAAATGAGGAGACCAGAAAAACTTGACTGAAGTAGGAATGCGCATCTACAGAACATCATGTTTGGCTTCTGGCAATCTGAGAGGGCTGATGTCTCTGCTGAACGGTGACTGAGAAACTCAGGAGACAATAGGGGAGCTATCTTCCTGTTCACAGCTAGTTTTCTACTGCTGCTGGTGCCTGGGGATTAGCTGGGGCTGGTGGCTGTGGTGCTGGTGCCAGCTCCCAGGAGCAATGTCAGTGTTCAGCAGTAAATATTGGTTACCAAAACCCTGCACCATCTTTTTCATGGATTTTTCCTGATTGGCAGATGCAGGGGCTGGAATCAGACTCAGCATCTTCACTATTGGATCGTCTTTGGGTTCACAGCAGCCAATCCAGGGAAGCTGAGAGAGGCCAAGCCTGCTTCTCCACTTCTACATGAACTGGAGCTGTTCCAAGTACCTGTGTTTCAGCTAAATTCCCTTGTTTTTCAGGGATGAAGTTTTGTGGGCTCTCCCACAAACCGATGAACAAGTTGAAGTTCTTCAGGATTTACTGAACATCACTGAGGTAAACAGATTATTCTGTCTCTCTGAACTCTAGGCCAAATTTTCCCCCAAGTGGCCTAATACTGCTTCTCCTTCCCAAGAAGGAGAATGCATCCAATACATCAGTTCAGGAAATGCTTGGTTTACATTTCTCATCATCTTCTGATTCACATGAGGAGACCCCTCCATAATGCTTCAGTAATGAATTATATCCGAGTCATATTTCTGCAATTGATTTTGTGTATTAAGGCACTGCAAAACTGTCAAAAAACCAACACACAGTAAATAGGAATACATTTGTCAGGGAGCCTCAGCACTTTTGACCAATGTTATCTTGACCTATATGGCTTGCACACCTCTGAAGATCAGGACTGGATTTTTGTGGTACTTTTTAAAGGTAGCATCTAGAAGAAAAAAAACTACTTGAATAATACTTACTTCTCTCTTTCATTAGATAAAGGAGTATTTAATTAAATTGAGACATCTCTTCCTCTTCACTTGTCCAATCACACCCTCCCAGTTTGAAGTCAACACTGCAACAAAGGTGTAACCATTCCCTTAATCAACATAATTTACAGGATGATTAAGGATAGGTTTCATATGACTGAGAGCTTTTAAAGGTGTCTATGCCCAGTCTTTCTCTGTCTTTCTTGGCTCCTATTCTTTTTATACCCACCCCAATATCCTTCTGCTGTCCCTACTAGCATCTTCTAATCTGTCCCTTAAGTTTTCAGAAACATTTAGAAAATTCTCCTTGCTCTTTTTTGTCTTCACAAGTCTCACATACACATCTCTTTTTCTGTACCAATATAAACCTCTGCTCCTCCATCTTTTTTTTACTACTCTAATTCTTCCCTTTCTTGTACACAGGGGCCCCAAGAAGTCAGGAAGAAGAACTGCAGCACATTCAATACATAGAGGGCTTGTGGCGGTTTCTTCCAAGTTGTTTATGGGAATATGCAAACCAAATATTTTTCACATGTTATAAACAGGACAATTTGTTTCCATGACTATAAATTGGGCAAGCTATAAGAAAGAAATAGAATGGAAATGGCAAATGGAAAGGAAATGGGAAAGGGAAAGGAAAAGGGAAGGGGAAAGGGTTGACAAAAACAGTACCTCCCAACCAATTGTAATGGTTACCATTTATTGTTCAAACAATATTCCTTGTCCAACAAAACCGTAAAGGAAAAAGTAAACCCTATTGCCTGGTGACTTCATGCTGTATGATGCCCTAAAAATGCATCCAAGAATTATGCTGACTTTTTTCACACTCTAAATTTATGCCTAATTTACTGCTGTCAGCCCTAGATATTTTTGTATTATTGTTCTGAAGTTTCAGTCTCTTATTGAATATATTGGCTTCTGATTTTATTATTGTAAAATATTTAATTTTACCAAGAACAATCTCATTTTCTTACTTTTCTCCAATTTCTAATCTCTGAATTACTTCTTCAACTTGACTTATATTCAAACCCCTTCTGGCATTTATTTCCTCCCTGATCAAAGACATCAGAGAATACAATAACTACAAAGACAGGTCTGATCTTCATTAATTCTCCAAATACCCTCAGGGAAAATAACTCTCAGCAGACTTGAAAATCTGTAACAATAACCAGCTAAACATATCTATTATACTAGAAATGCTATCTCAGAAAAGGTTATGTTCTTGTCTTTGTTCTTGATTTATGAATTTCTGTGCAGAAGTCATTATAAACCTTTCTTAAATACACACATTTCATTTCCAGAAGTAGCAGAATGCTACATATCACAAGGAACATTAAACTGCTTGTTATGAGCAGTCTCTTAAATTGAAAACATATGCTTTGATTATTTCCAAAATGCTTATTAAATGTTAGTAAGAATATTTTTTCTTTCCTCAGTTAAAAAAAAAGTGTTTTTGGAAATTTTGTAGGTCATTCTCTGGCAACCTGTTGTTGTTGAAAACATCAAGAAGGACAGAGAAGTCCACTTTTATGTCAGGGCATCCAACATAAATAGCATAAAAGCTCAGTTAAAGCAACTGACCATCCAACACAAGTATGTATTTTTTTTATTTGTTGTCATGAATGATTCTGTAAAGCTGTTTGTCATCTATTTAACAGGAGGTTGTGCTCTTCCTTTATTATTCAGAGTCTTGATTAGAGATGTTCAAGGATTTATTGAAAAACAGACCGTCAACGACACAGTCAATGCTCGCGGATCTTCCTCATACTATGAGAACTACCATTCCATGAAAGAAGTAAGCTATTTTTGTTGTGAACATCAGTAGATGCAAAGGGTGAAATTTGTCTCATGGTTGAGAATGGAGACAGAGGGAAAGAAATCACCAGCAGTTAATAATTACCACTGTACTGCTCAACAATTAAGAGCTCTATTTATTGTAATGCTTTCATAGAGATAGAAACAAGCACCAGACAAAATCTCTCATACACATATTGCCTCAAACAGTCATTCAAAGGCAGTAAATACAGAAGAAAAATGAAGTCACAAAACAAACATTTAAATATTAAAAACATGAAACCAGTAACAATTTAAACAAATAGAACTAAACAGGAATTTCAGGGCTACATTTGGACTGTGCTGTGACTGTATCTTACTGTTTAACTAATACTAGAGTCAGGAAAGTGGTGAGTGGGTTGAATTATAAGTTTTTCTTTACCATCAGATAAAAATTATGGGAGGTAGAATGAATTTAAGTCTAGACCACTTTCAGGGACGAAGGAAAAAGAATAGAGAAAAGATCCAGTTACTAACTATTCCCTTGCAGATATATCATTGGATGGAGGACGTAGTGAGCGTCCATTCTGATCTCCTCCAGAAAATATATATTGGATCATCCTATGAAAAGCGACCACTTTATGTTCTGAAGGTACAACTGTGACTTACTGCAAAAACTTTTGAAATACTACTGTAAGGAAATGCTGGGGCTTGGCCAGGACATTTCCTTGAATCTATACCTACATTCATATTTTTTGTGCTTTTTAGAATTTTCCTAAGTTGTTCCTGTAAGATGCATTACTATTGCCAATGCATTTGACCAGATTAGATTCCTTTCTGGGTCACAAGAAAGTTACCACATCTAGGGCATCACGCAAAGGCATGAAATACTGGCACAGGGGATACCCTCCTCTGTTGATGAAGCCAGTCTGGTCTGTTGCCCTGCATAGCTGATGGCAGACTCACCTGACCTCAGGTCTTGCTGTAGTCTTGATGCCTGTGCTAGGACTTTGCAAGCAGCCTGGGTGTGGCTGTCTGACTGCATGCAGACCTAACCAACAGCTGCATCCTGAGCCACGATCAGTCTGAGCTCTCCTTACAAGACAGATGCTTCTTCCATCTTGGTTACCTTTTCACTTCCCCTTTTATGTGGTACCCTTTACAATGGTGACATTTGAATGCAACTTCTCTTTTGTCAGATTTCTAAAAGCAAGGAAAACTCAAAAAATGCTATATGGATTGACTGTGGCATCCACGCTAGAGAATGGATTTCTCCTGCTTTTTGCCTGTGGTTCATAGGTCATGTGAGTACACAATCACATCAAATTACTGTTTTCAAAGCAAAGCAAAGAATCTTGATTCCATTTACCTTTGTCCAACTGCATTCTAGGATCCATAAAGCCTTAATCCATTTACTCCCACAACACCAACACATGATATTTGTGTCTAAGCTGCAAGCATAGCAGTGTGTATGTGTGTGTGTGTGTGCATGTCAGTAGATAAGGGTATATGTCTATGAGAGAAACAAAAAGTCATTGGGTATGAATGCAAAGGAGCTCAAATGTATTACCAAGTATGAAAGAAACCTCAGAGTATGTACAGCAAATTTAAGAGACATTTATTGTTGTGAATGGTCAGGGATGGAGAGGGCATGCCAGAAAAAGCACGTGTTTGGTAATCTACTAGGGCCATGTCCGTACTGCCACGTGGATTCCAGGAGTGGTCTTGGGGCTCTGAGTGGCAGCACACGGTGACTTGTGTCCATATTACTGCAATTGGCACTGCCTGGAGCAGATCAGAAGACACATAGGGTGAGCTCAAGCTGTCCTACAACCCTTGGCTCTTCGCTATGTGCCTTCCTAGAGAAATAGGTATCCCACACTTGCCTGCTCCAGACATGGCACAGCTCCACACCAGCAATCCACTGGCTGGTATGCATCACCTACTCCTGTGTCTATTGCTACTGCTCCTCCTGACTCCATGTTTTTCATTTGTGCTCCTGCTTTTTTCTGGATCTGCAGAGAATAAAGCCACATAAGCCACCTTCTTCTGAAGGTATTATCCCTGCTAGTGACACCCTCATGTCATACCTCCAGAATACAACCAACAATCCAGCTGTAGTACCTGGAAACTAGAAAATCACTGATGGGTTGAGCCTGTAGATTAATCACCGATGGGATGGGTTTAGATTAACCAGCCTTATGTGTGGCCACAGACAAACAGACACATCTATTTTTAGTATCTTTATTATCTACACTGCTCAGGAGAGGAAACAAAGGTGCACCAAAAGAAACAACATCCACAATTTACAACTGGATTTTAAAATACATTGCCTTGGTCTTTTTGAACTTAAGGCATCTCTGCTCAACTCCTGCTGAACTCCTGACCCAGTCCCTGGTATGGACCAAGAAAAGACTTCTGAGGCCTTTCTGGCCCAGACAAGGTTGCCCATCTTGCCCAGTTAATGTTTTGAGATATAATTTATTATTACTTTTTCACAAAAGCAACGTTCACAGTAAAAATAACCTAGATGACACTGAGACTTCAGTCACCAGTACTGTAGTCAGAGAAACAACAGAGATGAGTCCTTGAAATGTGAATTATGATTTGGCCATGATGGAACTAAATAATGTGGATGATGATTATAATAATAACAAAAACAATGTATTTATTTTTGTCATCAGTCACAACTATAAAACCTCAATGCCTAAAACATTTGAAAGGATATTGCAGGAGTTAGGAACAGATACAGCTGAATGTACCTTGTGACCCACTGATAATCCCAGCTTTCAAGGTTCCACTGGATAGAAATGCATTTTCCCTTTTCACGCTGCTCCAAATAATTACCAGCTGTGCTGTCATTTTGCCAGTGACATGTCCCTGCAGCATTTTTCAGAAGTAACAAGCTGAGCATTTAGGTTCTCCATTCCTTTGATCTAATTTATGTGGTTTAAATTCAGATTTTGTTTCTATAGCTCTTGATGAAGCAACATTTTAAAATCTGACATTAATACACATCTGCACTCATGCACTAAAATCATCAGCTCTCCCTAGCAAATCCTATACATTCTTTATAATGGGTCCACTTTTTACAATTTAATTTTGTCATTAAGATTGTAGAAAGATTGACATTTCTCATTTAGTCAAAGGTAGTCCATTGCCTGAGGATAACTAGGAAGGGTTTAAAATGAAAGAAGGTGATCTAAGCAAGGCATAAAAAAAAAAAAAAAAAAAAAAAAAAAAAAAAAAAAGGATGATGAAGGACTTAGTCTATTCTAATAGTAACAAACCCAGTTATCTAGATTAAAATTTATTTCTTTGTCATGGACCAACAACCAGGTTTGGTATCATGAAAGCCTTCAAAATAAGCTGTGAGGCAAAATTAGCAATGAAGATCTTACTGACTCTTGTCATACAGTTGCATTAAACTCACAATGTAACCAGAATAAATAATGTCATGTATGGCAGCCATTTGAAATATTAGTTGTTATTTTGAAGCTTGCGGTATTTTGGTCAGGAGGGAGGGTTTCTATTACTTACACAGGCAGCAAAAGCTCAAACCTTCCTATTAATAGACTTCATTTCTGTCTCATGACCACCCACTAACACTAAAGGACTGCAGTGTATCTGACTGACTGTATCAATTTCTTCCCATGGCACTTCTGAGCAGAGAGTTACTTTGCCATTTAACCATTTCCACCATGTGATGAGCCTTATCAGACCCAGGTAGACTGCTCTGATGATTGTACAATTATTTTACACATGCCACCACGTATCTTGGTAGGAAGGTAAGAAAAATAATAATTTCAAATTCTTTTAATATGTTTTCCCTGTGCTTTATAGGCAATCCATGTGCGTGACAAAGACCAGACCATGACGACCCTTCTGGAGCACTTTGATTTCTACGTCATGCCTGTGATAAATGTGGATGGCTATGAGTACACGTGGAGCCACCCCTCCGTATGTAGACCTTTCTTGACAAACTGTGCAAGATACTGATTTGCTATTTATGGGAATTATCATTGTGCATGGCTAGGGGTTAGTTTTCATCCTGGAAATACACCCTAAACTCTTATTCTATGCTTGGAATTTCTGCATCTTTGCCCACAGAATTTTGGATTTGTGCTCCTAAACTCACATGCTTTGCCAAACTGTATGTCTTCTGCCCACATTGCACAGTCCAAATTCCACTGAAATCAGAATGTGATCACTTCTGATCCTACCCAACATTTCCTTTTGTCACCCAGCCTTGCTGGCAAGCAGACTTTGGTTTTAGAATCTTCCTTGGTCTTCACTAGCACAGGACTGTAGAGGCACAAGTGGGAAGTCACATTTAACTAACCAGTGAGGTGGTGCATTGACTTTTTCAGCACTTTCCATCAATATGGCTTGTGTGTCTCTTTCCATAGAATCGGCTGTGGAGAAAAAGCCGCTCCTCACACAGTAACAGCAAATGCATTGGTACTGACATGAACAGGAATTTTGATGCACACTGGTGTGGTAGGATATAATTTTCTTCCTATTGTACCCCTGCCTCACTTTTGGCCTTTAAATTTTTTTATTGTCATCTACCATTCTGCAAAGTTAATCCAAAGACAAATGCAGCTGAGTGTCTGTTATGAACCAGTTAAAACTTTCCCTGCTTTAAATAATTCTTTTTGGACTCAGGATTTTTCCTCCCCAGATAACATACCATGGAATAACCTCTTCCCAGCACAACAGATCCCCTTGTATCACACCGTGACACACCTGGGGAAGACTTTTAGTGGGAAGAAAGAAAGAGGGAGGAGGTGGCCCTTGCCATGTCACCCAAGGCCTGTTGCACTATCCAGCTGAGTAGATGCTCCCCTGTGGTGTACAAACTGATCAGCTCCGTCATCCTTCCATAATGCTGGGCTGACCAAGATTTTTTTGTCCCTTAGTGATTCTTATGAAGACTACATCATATTTAATTACTGCAGGCACTTCAGTGCTTGACAAGTTTTTTTCATAGTCTCCAGAATAGCTGCATTAAAATGTTACCCTATAGATCAGACCTGACTTTACTCAGTGCTGACACTAAAGTCCTATACGGATTTCAGTCATTCTAGCAATTTAGTCAATGCTAAACCATCCATGGCTGTTATATCAAGAAAAATATGCTTTTTTTCCCCCCACTAAACACTAAAGATCCTGACTGCTTCCAGAAAGTTATCTGGTCTTATTCTGAAGGCAGAAGTGGCGAATCCTACATGTCTTCTTGATAATTTGTTCCACTGTCAATTTTTCTTAAAAATCTTCATTTTGATTTGTTTCCTCAGCTTCCCATTGGGAGTTCCACAAGATTAAATAATCATGTAGAATTGCCTTTTTCCCATAGTACTTCTAGATTTTAAGATATGATCTCACAATAATGTGATTTTAAATGAAGCATATTCAACCTCTCCTCTAAGACTTTTTATCCAGTCTTTAAATTCTTTTTTTTCTACATCTTCTCCTTGATTGTTTGTAAGAGCATTATAGGTGAGAAATCCTGGTAGGCTCGCAAAGATTTCTTCAAGCATGAGAGTTCTTTCCATAGCATGGTGGAATCTAAGATTTCTTGTGCATTAGCATCATGGTCTGCTCTTTCATTTCATACCCTTGCATTTTCCATGAACAGAAATGCAGAAGGGAAGAAGTAAAGGAGCAGAACTGTGCACTTTTTTTTTTTGGTTAAAGGTCCAGGAGCATCTCACTCTGAATGCCATGAGACATACTGTGGACCCTACCCAGAGTCTGAGCCTGAAGTGAAAGCAGTGGCTCGCTTTGTCAGAGATCACAAAGACACCATTAAAGCCTACATAACCATGCACTCCTACTCCCAGCTGGTGTTGTTTCCATATTCTTACACTATGGATAAAAGCAAAGACCATGAGGAGCTGGTAAGTCTTCCCATCTCCTGAAGTTTCACACTTATTTCAAAACTATTCACCCAGCTTGGTTAGTCTTGTAATGAGAGAGTCACTGTGGTGTGAGTATCAAGGATAATTTTTCTTGATGTTCTTAACAACTTTAAAAAGTCAGGGCTGGTCTAGTAGTATTTAAGTCAGTAAGTTGCTTCTGAAGGCTACAGAAAAATGAAAATATTTGTTCCAGATTGATTATACATCAACACCACCTAACATGTTGAAGCTGCTGCTAAAAGAGCAGAGTCCTGTTGTTCTGGACATCTTGAAAAGAGAGATATGTGTAAATTCTTCATTATGTTGTATGGTTTATATAAACTCTGAAATTAATTGGGTGTGTGAGTCTTAAAAACACCCTTTACATACCTAAGCAATGGGGTACTCTGGATGACACTTGCTACTTTTATTAAAGCTTTTTCTAGAGATACCTATTTAAAATTGTCTTAGTGGTAGTATGGAAAGTATATCCTGCATATGTAGAATTTTACTTTTTTGAGCCACCTAATGACAGAGTACAAACTCACTGAAAACAGCAGGGTTCAAAACAGAACAGTTACTCTTTCCCTGTAAAGTAGAGAGAGGTGCACTGATTCTGGGCATTTCAGTCTTCTTCATGGCTTAAGAGTAGGGTTCTCTCAATTAAAATATTTTCCTGTCTTATTTGTCAATACTACTTAAAAAAAGAGCAAATTAAATACTGTGGCAGAAAATAAAAAATATGAGATGAATGAGAACGAATGGTTTGGCAACAGTTTTCTGCCAGAAGGGGGGATAAGGTATATTCCATCTTTTTATCTGTTCTACAGCAGAAATTCAATCTGTAGAACAGACATACACTGAAAACTTTTACCACATTCACTGGGTTTTCTAGGACCTTTTATATGATTATTTAACTAAGTGAAATCCTGAGCACACTGTAAGCAAATCCTGTGTGCATGTTATCTATTATCACAAGGCCTTAAAGTTAATAATGTTTTGTTTAATTTCAGGAAAGTCTGGCATGGAAAGCAGCTAAAGCTATAAAGAGGACAACTCGGAAAACTTACAGACCTGGTGCTGGTGCACAAACAATCTGTAAGTATGACTTTACTGCAATGAGAGGCATGACAGTATATCCTTGCTAGCATCAGAATGCAGCTTTTGAACAGAAAAAGGTCTGGTTTCAGGCAATTTTTCTATTTTCCATTCTCACATAGATTTAGCTCCTGGAGGGTCCGATGACTGGGCTTATGATCTTGGGATTAAATATTCTTTTACCTTTGAGCTTCGTGACACAGGAACTTATGGATTTTTGCTTCCTCCTCGAGAAATCAAGCCAACTTGTTTAGAAGCACTTTCTGCTGTCAAAGAGATAGCTCAACACGTTCTACAAAATTTGTGATGTTGAATATAATTTATTCCAGCATGACTGCACTTAGTTACTTACAAAAATCTAATAAAAAAGGCTTGTTTCTTTATTGAAATTCTTTCAACATAGGCAAAGCCCCAGAATGACTGCAACCTCCTGTATTTTAGAGCACATCAGTTTTTTTCAGCCATACTTATACACCTATATCTACAATGGTAGCTCACTGCACCACAAATATAATAGAGAACTGTATAGGGGTAAAAAAGCACACATGTCGCACTTGATGGTGGGAACTCCAGGTGAAAGGGTCTCTGACTGACACAGGGCACGCTGGGCACACTCCATCCACCAAGAGATTCCCCCATGCAGGTCGTTGGGGTTATTGTAGGATTTTGTTACAAGAGAACAACCCTAGTTATCATGCCCACTGTGAAACAGGAAGGGTGTTGGCAGCAAGGCAAGGGCACACAAGTGGCCAAACCACCAAGTAACACCTACCCAGAGGCCGCTCCACTACAATTAACCACGTCCATTCACCCTGCAGCCAAGGGTCTGTTGCAGCACAGCACCGGCCTGAAGTCTAAGACCTTTGTAAGGTGACAGGAAAAAGGGCAATGGTTTTAAACCAAAATTGGGCAGGTTTAGATTAAGAAAGGTTTTACAATAAGGGTGGTGTGGCACTGGAACAGGTTACCCAGAGAGGTAATGGACACCCCATCCCTGAAAACACTTATGGACAGGTTGGATGGTGCTCTGAGCAGCCTGTTCTAGTTGAAGATCACAGAAACAGATTTATTGAAGTTGTGAAAGTCCTCTAAGATCATTTAAGTCCAAGCTACAATCAAACACCACCCTG
The DNA here is from genome assembly GCA_013389925.1 of Aegithalos caudatus. Lineage (NCBI taxonomy): Eukaryota > Metazoa > Chordata > Aves > Passeriformes > Aegithalidae > Aegithalos > Aegithalos caudatus. The sequence goes on from WEIU01010201.1 coordinate 194,869, forward strand.
TCAATTAGACCATGGCACTGAGTGTCATGTACAGTATTTCCTTAAACACCCCCAGCTACAGCGATTCCACCACCTCCTAGACATCCATTCCAATGTTTAATCATGCTTTCTGTGAAGAGTTTCTTTCTAATGTTCAACTTGAACCTCCGTTGGCGCAGCATAATACTCGGTCTCCTCGTCCCGTTACTTGTTGCCAGGGAGAAGAGACCGCCCCCACCTGACTAAATCTCCTTTCAGGTGATTGTAGGGAGCGATAAAGGTCACCCTGAGCCTCCTCCAGGCTAAACAGCGGCAGCTCCGTCAGCAGCCCCTCACCGAATTCCCGCTCCAGGGCCTCCGCCAGCCCCATTGCCACTCCCGGCAGGCGGAGCCGAGCGCCTACCCCCGCCCTCCTAAGATGGCGGCGCTGCCGTTTCCGACCTTCCCGCCTCCGCCCTCCCAGCTGCGACGTCACCGCCGCCGTCATCGTCGTCATCATCGGCGGCGGCGC